>CM019934.1:17486711-17847302 GCA_009764595.1 Geothlypis trichas | reverse complement strand
TACTTAGTTACAGTTGTTTATAATTTTTTATAATATCATAATTTAGCTAAGGATAGACAACAAAGCCAGCTATTCTGTAATTTATTGCTGAAGGATTTATTTTAGGGATATGTTGAGGAAGCCCATCCAGTCTGAATCTCAGCTCTAGACAAGCTGTGGCCTTAACTAGCGGGAGAAGTATTCCATCAAACCCTCCCAGACTAGGTCTTAGCCCTAGCCAAGCTATGGTCTTGACTGGCAGGAAAGTTATCAAAACCAGGTATTTCTGTACAAAAAAGATGAAAGCAAGCCACTTTACTTAATTTAGCTTTGCAAAAGCTGAACCCTTTTCCTTTGAGATAAACATAGAGGCTTGGTCCAGAAGAAGCCCTCCAAGTCCTCATTGTGAGAAAGAAGCCCCTCAGAAATAGCAGACCTTAGGTGATGGTAAAGCATATAAGCAATTCTTAGTTTCACCTTATTGATTTTGTTCAAAAGTACATGTTACGTTCCTGTTGTGGTTGTTGGAACAAAGAAAGGAAGAGAAGAGGGGTGGATGTACACCCCTCTCAAAAGTCCTGAGTGTTCTCATGTTTCTCTCGTGTTTTTCAATAAAATCACAGCATGACCTGGCAAGCCAGCAGCTCATGAGGCAGGAGATTGTCAATTGTGAAGCAGTCTGTCCATCACCTTACTCAAGCTCCAAGACTCAAATATTTAGAAAACATCTGTAGTAGAAAAATGTGTAGTTTTAATTGAAATAGCTTTGAATTTAATTGTTTATTGTTTGTAGTGTTAAGTTGTAATTTTGTAACTTCTAAGCATTAAGCCTGTGACATGCTAACCTAAAAAGATTGTAATGGTAGTAGTTTTAACTGACAGCTTCTGGATGTGAGTATCACAGCTCCAATGATACATGAGCTACATCACTAGCTATGAGAAACTAAGCTTGCTGAGTTAGGTGAAAAAGCCTTGTTCAACTAAGCTCATAATTTACATTTTTTGATATAACCAAAAGAGTGAGTTGTATTATTGCAATCTCTGGGTGGGCAAGGATAGGTTAGATTTAAATCTACACAGGGACCCTCAGCCAATGTCAATCAGCCCTAAATGCAGATATATCATTGGCCAGAGCTGGACAATGCTAAGACCTCAGCAAATCACATGTATAAGCTAAGGAAATTAGAGCTCCTATGAAAGGAGCTGTGGGAATAAACTCAAGGCTGTTTGTCACAAAGACCATTGAGTGTGTCATCTCTGTCTCTGACCCACCCACCTCACGCTACAGCTTCCTGTGCCCAATTTTTTGCTCATCCTTGGGATGCATTGTTCTTGAGCCTGGAGGAAGTGATCCTTGAATAACAACCCCAACTCTAGGACCACTCTTCCCTGTGGGGCCTTTTCCCATGGGATTCTTCCAAGAAGATCCCTGAAGAGGCTAAAGTTATCTCTCAAGAAGTCCAGGGTTGTAATCTTACTTGCTGTCCTGCTTCTTCCTTGCCCAATAGTGAACTCCACAATCTCATGGTCACTAGAGCCAAGGCTGCCCCCAACCTTCACATCTCCAATAAGGCCTTCCCTGATTGATAGTTTAAGGTCAAGCAGCATACCATTCCTTGTGGGATCCTCCACTACCTGTGACAGGAAGTTGTCATCAGTGCTTTCCATGAACCTCCTGGACTGTTTGTGCTTCGCTGTGTTGCTTCTCCAGCAGATGTCAGGGTAGTTCAAGTCCCCCACAAGAACCAGGGCCTGAAATTGTGACGCTGCTTCTAGTTGCCTGTAGAAGGCCTCATCCACTTCCTCCTCCTGCTCAGGAAGCCTGTAGCACACACCCACAAGTGTCACCCTTACTAGTCTGCGCTGTTATCCTAACTCATAAGCTCTTGACCCGTTTGTCATCCACCCCAAAGCAGAGCTCAATACATTCTATGTGTAGCCTCACAGAGAGGGCAACTTCACCACCGCACCTTCCTGATGTCTCTCCTAAAGAGCATGTAGCCCTTCGTGACAACATTCCAGTCATGAGAGCTATTCCACCACATCTCTGTAATCACAATGTGATCAAAGCCCTGTGACTGCACACAGATCTCTAGTTCTTCCTGTTTGCTCCCCACCCTGTGTGCATTGGTGTACAGGCACTTCATAGAGGTATTTTAATGTGTGTTAATATCCTGGTGGGAGTGCAAGGGGATGCCCCATAATCCTGTCTTGTAGTCACTGCTTGTACTTGTTGGAGGTATTCCCTCTTGAACCTCCTTTTGCTACTTGAATAGTCACCATAGCTCTCCACTTCCCACACCTTCTCTCTGTCAAAGACTGGCTTTGTCCCTGTCCCCCTTCCTATCTACTTTAAAACTCTCTCAAGGAGTCCTGCTAACTCCTGAGCCAAGATCCTTTTCTCCCTTTGAGACAGGTAGACCCAAACTGTTCCCAGCAGGCTCAGTGTCATGTCAACTGACCTATGACCAAAACCCACAAAATTCAGCTAGTAACACCAGTCCTGAAGCCAGGTATTCATCTGCATAATCTTCCTTTTTCTTGCTCCATCATTCCTTGAAACTGGCAGGACAGAAGGGAACACAACTTGTGCTCCAGATCCCTTGACCACTTGTTCCAAGGCCTTGACATCCTTCTTAATTGTCCACAGCCTTCTTGTTGGAATCTCATTGCTGCTGATCTGGAAAACCAGTAGCAGGTAATAGTCAGTGGGCTGTACCAGGCTGGGAATTTTCTTGGTCATGTTCCTTACCTGGGTCCCAGGGAGGCAACACACCTCCCTATGGGTTGGGTCCAGTCAGCATATCAGGGTCTCAGTTTCTCTTAAAAGGGAGTTGCTAATGACAACTTCCCTTCTTTTTTTTCTCAACCAAGGAGGTAATGATGCAGGAAGTAGGCTGCTCTGCCCTGGACAACACCTCCATCCCAGAAGAATGTTCATCCACATTCTCATTTCCCTGGTCCTCAGATTCCAGGGCCTCATACTTATTGTATAAGGGCACCTGGAAAGGAGAGGTAGGTTGGGAGGGGATTGGCCTGCCGCAAAGCCATTTCTACCTCCTGCCGTCTCTAAGGTCCCATCCTTCTACCTGGTGGTGAGAAGCTAGGGGATCCATTGCTTCCAGTGAAGTGGATGGCAGATGTAGTTGTCTAAGGCATGGATTATGGCTCTACCAGTCAAGCTCATCCTCAGAGTCCCTAATACTTCTTAGTCTTTCTACTTCATCTCTCATCTCTGCCACCAGGCTGACCAGATTGTCTACCTGATCACAACTCACACAACTGTTCTCCCTGCTGTCCTCTGAGAACAGCACCAGGCTCTGGCAATCCCTGCAGCCTGAGACCTAGACCCCTGCATGCTTTCATGGGCACTCGGTCTGGGTTGCCGCATCCTTTCTGGTGTGCACAGAGGAAGCAACTTTTGTCCAAGTGGACACCATACCTCAGCTCCCTTGGCAAGAGCAGTGACCAACAACTGAGCTAACTGCTTGAGCTGCAGCACCTCAGCACCCTTCCTGCGCAAACTGCTGCAGGGTGAGCATAGTCAATGAATTAGATCTTACTTTGTATTATCACTTCTATGGGAGCTATATGCCCATTATGACACTGGACGCCTTGCAACGCCTATCTCCACCACTCTGGATTTGGGGATCTGAACCCAACTTCTTTTTAATCATCACTTCAATGAAGGATGAACTTTGATGAAACTGGACAAGCACGTCACTGATGGAATCAGAACTGCTTTCAATGTGCAATGATACCACACATCATATTTCCTGCCTGAAGGAGTGTTATGACAGATGGAGCCCAAGATCATGGACTAAATAGATTCAACAGACTTTTATAGGGATGGTCCAAAGACTAAGGGAATGTTATCTCTGGGTTTATCTATGGAAAGACAGAAAAGGTGATGGGGCATTGAAAAGTGTGGGACCTGAGATGACATGAATGGTATGGAATAAGGGGTGGATACAGTCCTGGTTTCTGCTGGGATAGAATTCATTTTCTTCTCAGTAACTGGTACAGCACTGTGTTTTGGATTCAGTGTGAGAATAATGCTGATAACACATGGATGTTTTGGTTGTTTTTGAGTAGTGCTTACGCTGAGTCAAGGGCTTTTCAGTGCCTCATGCTCTGCCAGGGAGGAGCTGCACAAGAAGCTGGGAGCAAGCACAACCGAGACAGCTGATCTAAACTGGCCAAAGGGATATTCCATACCATACAATGTCATTCCCAGTATATAAACTGGGGGGGAAACTGGCTGAGACAGAGTGGGCATCAGTCAGCAAGCAGTGAGCAATTGTATTGAGCATTACTTTTTTCTCTTGGGTTTTATTCCTCTCTCTCTCTCTCTCTCTCTCTTTCTCTCTCCTTTTGATTACAATTATGTCCTGGATTGTCAAGCAAATTGTAGTCAATTTGCCATCTGTATGGCAGTTGTCTTCTGTTAAGCAGGCAGTTTTCCTCATCTCTTCTACAACCACTCCTCCCTCTGGGGAGACATCTGCTGATAACAGGCTATTGAATGTCACTGTGTGGTAGTTGGACAGGAAATGGGATTTCTGGGATATGCTGTGGTCACCAATAGGTGCTCATATTTTAATATTGGCACCTGGGGACATTTGGACATGCCTCTGAAAGCACTTGCGGAGGAAGGTCTCTGAATTTCCGGCAGGAAGAGTTGGATCTCTCCCCTGGCCCAGCTGCTAGCTGGGTGGGGGGGAGGGGAAAGCCATGTGACCCTGGGAGAGGTAGGCCTGCCCCCCCCCCGAGGGTGGAAGGGTGGAAGAGAGAGAGAGAGAGAGAGAGACCCCAGGAGCCATCGGACAGCCCCCCCCCCCACCCAGAGAGAGAGCACCGTGCCTGGGACTGTTATCTTGGAATGTGATACCATGTGCTGCTGCGGCGGAAGAGGGGTGGGAAGAGGGGCGGGGATGCGGCAGGTGAGGAGTCCAGTCGTTTGTAAGATCTTTTAACCCTTTGTGGACAATGAAAACTTTACAGAACATTAACCCTTCCTAGAAGAGAGATCAGAGTAGAGGATGAAGAAGGAAATGGACCAGTGATGAGGGTCTGGGCAAGTGAGAGAGAGATGTTGGAGGGATGGAGAAGATGGAGTGGCATTTTTTCTGGACTCTTTTTTGTATAGCCATGGACTGTTTCCTTGTGATACAGAGACTGCATTCTAGGGGGAGGCAAGGCCTCAGAACCAGGAGGGTTGAGTGTGGGTACCCCTCGGCCCCAGGGAGTGAAAAATGTGGAGGGGACAGAGGTCTCGAAGGAGAGACTGTGCCCTTTTCAGAATGAGACAAGGCATCCTTAAAAAAGACAACCCTAGAAGCAGCCCTGGTCTCCATGCACAGTGGTGAGAGCACCGGGCATGGAAGGAAGATGTCACAATGGCAAAAGGATCTCCGGGAGGTGCTACGTGTGACAAGAAGCCCATGGCACAGGGAAGGACTCCTTCTACTCTTGATGGATTGAGGATTGAGTATTCTAAAGGGTGATGCCGGACCAAGACTTGGTGATTTGGGGAATGTAAATGTATTGGGAATTTGGAGGGGGGGAGGAGGAGGAGGAGGAGATGTATCTGTGCAATTTTCATTTTCCTTGTGTTTTTTTCTTTTCTTTGTAGTTTAGTTTTTTGTAGTTTAGTTAATAAAGTTTTTTTCCCCTAAGTAGGAGCCTGCTTTGCTTATTCCTGGTCACACCTCACAGTAGACACCAGGGAGAGGGAATTTTCATGGGGGCACTGGCATTGGGCCAGTGTCAAACCATGACACACTGCACGACTGATAAGAACTATAGCATCCCATTGTGAGATGCTCCGCCCAGAGGGAAGAGCCAAGCATTCCTACCCAGATATAATCTTGAGATTCTGGAACAGCAGCACGGCTTCTCTACTGGATTTCCCAGAGAAAAACAGCTGGCTCTTGCACTGGATTTTCAGAGGAAAACTAAACCCTTTCTAAAGGATCCCTGCTCCAACAGAACCACACCTGACACTGCAGGAGGACTGCGGCCACATTTCCAATCGGACTGCTACCAACAGCCTGATCAACAGGGTGTCAGGTTGTGTTCTGATTCTGTCAGTGTTGTTTTGGTTTACTGAATTGTTTATTTTATCTTTTTATTTTCTTCCCTATTAAAGAACTGTTATTCATGCTCCCATATTTTTTGCCTGAGAGCCCCTTAATTTAAAATTTATAACAATTCGGAAGGGGGGGGTTTTACATTTTCCATTTCAGGGGTGTTGCAGACATCCTTTGTGAAAATTCCTTTCTGTAGGATTTTTTCCTGCTAGAGCTGAGAAGCTCAGTAACAAATGTAAACAATTATCTGCTGCTGTGGAATGCAACAGGTCCACCTGTGACTGGTCTTCTGTAGGTGTTTGGATTTATTGACCACTCACGGTGGAGCTGCTATCCCTCTCTGCCGAGAGACAGACCTTTGTTATTATTCTTTCCATTCTATTCTTGGCATAGCCAGCTTCTGAAGAAGCTCCTTCCTTTTCTATCTCTATGTAGTATAGTTATAATGTTATATATATATCATAACATAATAAATCAAGCCTTCTGATAATGGAATCAAGATCCTGACTCTTCCATCCTCTAAAACACCCCTGTGACCACCATCACACAGGGGAGGCTCCTGCCTTTCTTAGCAGACACCTGTTTTTTCAAACCAAGACAAATTATTATCATTATTATTTTTTACTTTGTTTCAATTATAAAACTATTCTTATCTCAACAGACGAGGTTTACATTTTTTATTGGTTTTCCTCCTCACCAGGGGGCAGGTTGTGAGCAATCAGCTGCATGGTACTTGGATGTTGGCTGGGGTAAACCAAGACACTATTCAAAAATGTCAATAACATGGCATTAAAACACACATTACCAGCTCAAAAAATATCAGACTATTCTTATTCTTGAGGAATACACCTAGGGCAAGTAGGTCAGTGTGTAGGTGCAGTGCAAGCTGCAAAGTATGCCCTGGGTGGGAAAATGGTTGGAGCCCCAGGCAATGAGCAGTGATCAAGCACAAACCCTTTGCCTAAGGGCAAGCAGACCTGTGGAGAGGGCCAATCACCCAGAGACCCTGCAGAAACCAATGGAAAACGAGAAGACTCCAGACCCAAACCCACCATTGGAATGGGTGCACAGACCATAATACAAGTCTAGGGATTCTTTTGTTTGGGGCCCCTCTCAAGAGGCACTAGTGCCAGCTCTTATTGTGCCACTGCACCATGATTAAATTACTTAAAGGAAGCAGAGGTCTGAGACTGCTATGGGAAACCTGGGGTGGAACTGGTGAGGAAACCTGGTCTGACTATGTGTGGTATGTGTAGGGAGTCAGGTGGGGCACTCATCGGTTCACTGTAACAACCTGCTGTGAAGGGGCTTCAGTCCCAGCAGTGAAAGTCTCAGGTGGTGTGAATGTGACTGCCAGAGTGGCTCCTGACTGGTCAGACTGGAAAGTTTCCTTAACACTTATAAACTTACGATAATAATACTTTTAACAAAATGTCTTAATAGAAATCCTAACCTCAAAATGTATATTTGCTGTCAAAAATTCTAATGTTAATAAAAATAATCAGTTTAAGTTCACACTTGCAATTGAAAGCTTTGATTGAAATGCAACCATAGCTCCACACTTGGTATTTTTTATTCTTTATAGAAAATACAAAAAATATCAGAACAGGATTAGAGAAATATGTTAAAGCTTAAAAATACAGTGTCTCTGAATAGCTTTCTGCCATGTACCTTTTGGAAGCACCATGCATTTGTCATCTGCTGTGCACACATTATCTTAAAATTAGGAAAAGTGTTACCAACTGTATTTGGAAAACCTAAATGTTTAATATTGATCCACTGACCTTTTTTTCAAGTAGTTTGCAAGAATCATCTTTATATTCCAATTTTAAAAACAAACAAAAAAAGAGCTGTCTTATGTTCCCAGAAGAAAAAGACCAGCAGATGAGGTGACTTATAGGAAAAAAAAAAAAAAGAGAGTGTTTCATGAGCTGCAAAGTATTCGGTGAGCAAGGTCTATGTGGGTTACTTCCTCCTATGTACCTTTAAGTTGGCAATCAGAATCATACCCTCTACTTTTAACAATCATTTAAATTAACTTGCAGACCTCCCAGCTAAGATTTATTAAGACTACTATATACTATATTACTTGACAAACTGTCCTGGGTTGGCTGTATGATGCTTTTATCCCCAATCGTCTTGTTCTGTTCATGCTGAATAGTAAGTTTTGCACCTTTAAGACTTATTACAGAGAGTGAAGAGGGAGAGAAAATGCAGGTTTTTTTTTCCTCCAGACATTGCAGTCACTCCCCCACATTCCTTCTCCTGGCCGGCAGTTGTTGTCTGCAGACAGACGATGGACAGAGCTCTTCTTTTGCTTTTTAGTTAGTGTCAGCTAGCTGAGGCAAAGAAGTTCCCTGGACTGTGGTTTTTTTCCCTTTTCTTTGGACCTCTTGAAACCTGCTCTGGACTGAACACCCAGGGGAGCACCGGCAGCTCACATTTCTGGTCCACCAGGCCGGGCCCGGCCTGTGACAATTCTAGCACCGGAGGGACTGATTAGAGGCTGAGTGAGCTGCAACCTGGGGAGGGGGTTTTCTAAGTTTGTCATCTCTTTTGAGTGGCAAAGGGTCTCATTGTTTGATATTTTTTTAGTTTTATTGTTTAATAAACAGGTTTTTTCCACCTTTCTCCAAGGAGGTATTGTTTTCCTCCCGGACCAGTTGAGGGGGGGGGGAGGGGCCGATTGGATCTGTTTTCTCACTGGAGCTACTTGGGGGATTTTTCCCCAAATTTACTCTAAACCTGGACACAAACACATACTATGTGAAGTGAAAAACACCTCTGCTTCATCTTGTCTACTAATCAACAAGTAATGCTTATGCAAGGAGTTCCCAATTGTGACCATTAGCTATATTTTTATAACTTAGATCAGTGGTTGCATTCCTTCCTCCCCCTCAACAAGGAAATGACTAAACCATGTTTACCTAATGCAAATTTTGTCTTTTAAGAAGTGATTTTCCTTTAAGATGGCAAAGAGGTATCCTACATTCAATTTTTCTGAACACTGGAACACTAAAAACAGATCGACAACACATTTTGAAATGATTATGAAGTCAAAACTTTGCATGCCACTGCTTAGCCTGAAGCTAATGTTAACAGCCTATTTATAGACCAGAAAAAACACTGATCTAAAATGGAAAAAAATTACCCTTAGGACCTTAAATATGCTGGAAAAAGGTATGGGGGGAAGGAAAATTAATTACCAAGCAGCATATAAGATTTTGACTGTATGTAATGAACACACAGGGTATAAAACAGCTTATACTTTGAGAGCACTGCCACCTAGAATAAATTTGTCATTACCACTGGACTCAAACACTAACAGAGGACCAGTCACAAACAAATGCCCAGATTCTGCAACTCACATTCATAAAGGCAATTGGCAGGATTTAATATTCCAAGACTTTTGCATGCAAGAGAGAACTTGAAAGTTCACTACTGCTAGCACACATCCAAGAACATGCATGCTGTAACAGTACCAGCACTAGTGACTTGAACCATTAAATTTATTTCTCCCAACACTATGAACTCAACAGTCCAATTTAAAGTGTTATATTGCACTAAGTAGTTTATTTAGTTATTATTTTGCACTGGGTGGTTTTGTTATTTTGGACTGAATAGTTTATGTTGTATCACATGGTTTGTTCTGTATTCCCCCCAAAGCCCTGTGGTGATGGTTTCTCCCAGGGTTAGTTCCTCCCCTCCGCCTCCCATCAGTTGTATCCCATTGGCTGTGGTCCCTCTCCTCCGCCCCCCTTTCCCTGGGTTTAAAATCTCCCGCCATTAGGCATTCTTTCTCTTTTTTTTTTCCCGGATGCCTCCTTCTTTCCCCAGACGGCTCCCATTCACAATAAATTGGGACTCTGCTCCCGAGAAGGAAGAGAGCTTCTCGTCTTTTGCTTTTGTCCTTGTCAGTGATGCCAGGGTCCAGAGCTAGCCAAACGGAGCCCACGAGGCATAGAACTGACATTAAAGAAGAAAATTCCTCCAGGACTCCCTTCAGCAAACTAAACCTTCAAGTCCAAGAGCTGTTCAATTAATTATGTTCATTAGACAAAGGCCTCCACTAATCCCTCAAGGCAAACTATGTGATGGGTCTGTATCACATCTCTGCGGCTCAAAAGCAATCACTTAACACTGTGGTCCAAGCAGGGACCATGGATGACCATGTATGGGATCCATCCATCCAAACTACTCTTTCCTGAAGAGAAGGAAAATCCATTCAATCAGCAAATAACACCGCAAAATACCTTCCCCTTCCCCACAGACATATGAGATCTGAACTGTTTAAAGACAATGCAGACTGCAGCAGCTCCTGCTGTCTGCAAGTGGAGACATTGAACAAAACATGCTCCCCATGAGCATGGCCTCAGGAGTCCCTCCAAATTTCACTGCTATCCCTGTAACTAAACAACTTCTGACACACTTTATAGGAACCTCATAAAAACGACAGAATGATGTTCTCACCAGCATTGCTCACAGCCTCAGATCACATCTCTGAAAAAACTGAAAGTTGTCTGCACTCCAATTCCTTCAATATGGATATAATCAACCCTATGTTAGGTGTTGTGGCAGGACTGTCCTCCCCTCTCTACCACAGACAGTTGATGCAGATATGGAAGAGATAACCTAGGGGCTGATAGGCCCAGCGAGGGGTCATCTCTGGTGCCAAAAGGGATCAGGCCTCAGCTAAGAATCAACATCTTAGTCTGGAGAGCAGATGTGGGAAGAGAGAAAAAATATTCTTGACTGAGAGACACTGCTTTACAAACTATAAAAGACACACGAGTTATCACAGAGGCAGAAGCCTTCTACACACACACCCTGAAACTGTGGAAGACCTCTCCCCAGAGTTTGGATGCAAATTCTGTGGTTATTTCCCTGGGGGTTGAGGGAAAGGATCTCGATGTGTGCCCCACCAACAACTGGATGGTAAGATACATTGAATCCCAAGTTATATTATTTTTTCGTTATCTGTATCATTAATAGGTACCTTTAACCCCACATTGTATATATCTACTAGTAGTTTCTGGTTTTGTCCTTATTCCGGTGAAGCATTAGTTTAAGTCTTATGTCTGTTGGTTTTCTGTCTATTAAATAAATAAATCATTCTATAATAGACCAAATTAACCATTATTAAAGAACTTGTGAATGAAAGTGGGTTTTGGGGTGCTGGCCACCTCAATAAAGCTACTGCCTGCTTCCAGAGGCCTGGGCAAAAGGCAAGGGACTTATCTAGACACCCCCCCCCTCCATTCATAACAGGTGTTTGCATCATTAGCTATGTGGGCAAAGCAAAAAAAAATAGTTGGTATAAATAAAAGATATGTAAAAAAACCCCAAATCCACCCACCTTCCAGACAGCAGTAACATAGAACTCTACCTCTAGAAAAGTGATCCTCAAATTGTGATCTAGGATGCTATGGCAAATGATATTTATGCAGAAGAAGACATCTCTTCAATTAAAGGCTTAACATAGTGCTGAGCATTTGCTAGAAGTGTGAATGCTGATCAACTCCCATCAGGTCAAGAAGACTAGCAATCCATGGCTGCAGGCCATGCTTTATCAGGTATAAAATTGGATTTTATGTGTTTTTCAAAGGATATCAGTTTAAAACAAACTTTGTTCCTTTATGCTAAGAGTTCAACAGCTCCTCTCTTAGTACAATGTATCATAAGAGCAGCAGTAAGCAAAATACAGAATAGGTAGAGAAATGAGTGAAGATGTGCCCAGGAAGAAGGGAGGAGTGGCGGAAACATGTTGTAAGATTTGGTTTTATTTCTCATTATCTTACCCTGATTTTGATTGGTAATAAATTAAATAAAATTTCCCCAAGTCGAGTCTGTTTTGTCCATGAGAGTAATTGGTGAGTGATGTCTCCCTGCCCTTATCTTGACTCATGAGTCTTTTGTTATATTTTTCTCCCCCTGTCCAGTTGAGGAGGATAGAGTGACTTGGTGGGTACCTGGTAGCCAGCCAAGGTCAACCCACAACAGGTATGGAATATGGTAAGCCTCAAACTTTCGAGGGAGACTTAGTAGGTAATATGAGCTGAGGGAAACCAGCTGGAACACTTATACAGTATCTCACTGCAGCAAAAGTATGAAGTGGGAATCATCAAGTCTAAAATGCCACTAAAGAGAAACTATAAGTAAATTCAAAATTAAAGGTAAGGAAAAAAGGGTAATAAATACTTAAGAAAGTTGCTAAAGGTGGAGCTACTCCTAAATAATTGAGCTTTTAACTAACCATGCTACTAAGACAATCCACCTGGTATAGACTAAAATGTTTAGAATAGAATATAAATACAGGCAGGCATCATGCTCAAGCTTACATTCAGCCATAACAAAGGTTAGAAACAAAAGGTTAAGACATATCTAATAAACAAACCTTCACTCTGCTGGTGAACTTCACAATCATATCACAACATTTACAGGGAGAAATTAAGCTTAGTTACTACAGCAGAAGTATAAATATAATGGAAAGTGACTGTAAATGAGGAAGAACAACAAAAACACTCAGATTAAACCTCCTGCTTTCTTTAAAATATCCTTAAAGCAATACAGCAATAAATAGGCTGCTCTTAGATTTACAAAAGTAAATGCTTATGGACTATCAGTTATTTTAAGCAACTGAAAAGATGATTTGTGTGTCAAACAGATAAAATACATGAATTTGTTAAAATTGCTATTTACATTCTTATTGCTAAGAGGTCAAATTTTCCATATTACATGTCTACAGTTAACAGCTTACCCTTAACTAAGAATCATCTGTTTCCACCAAAAGGAGATAACAGAAATTAAATCATTTGAGATTCAAGAAAACCTCCAGCCTGCTCCTTTTACCTTCAACTGGCATAATGCATTCACTTTTCCCATTTATTGTGATTTAAGCCCAGCTGGCCACTAAGCACCAAGCAGCCACTTGCTTACACCCTGCTCCCCACCGTGGTGGAATGGGGAGGAGGATCAAAAGTAAAACTTGTAGGTTGAGATAATAACAGTATAACTGAAAAAACTAAAATATAATAATATAATTATAGTAACTAAAAAAATAGAGATCTAAAACCCAAGAAAAGCAAGTGATACACAGTAGCAATTACTCATCACCTGCTGACCAATGCCCAGCCAGTCCCCAAACCACAATCAGCCTCTTCCATGTAACTCTCCCCAGTTTATATACTGGGAATGACATTGTATGATGTGGAATATCCCTTCAACTGTCCCGGCCATGCTCCCTTCCAACTTCTTGTGCAGCTCCTCCCTGGCACAATATGAGACACTGAAAAGCCCTTGACGCAGGGTAAGCACTGCTCAGCAGCAACCAAAACATCCATGTGTTATCAGCATTATTCTGTACTGAATCTAAAACACAGCACTGTACCAGCTACTGAGAAAAAATTAACTCTATTCCAGCTGAAACCATGACACCATTTAATGGGAAGTGGAAAATATCCTATAAAGGAAGAAGAGAGTAATCACTGATAGAAGCTTGGGAAGATATTAAAAAAATATTAGAAAAAAACTACTTCCTGAAAAGACTGTTTGGATTTCCATAGCCATATTTACAGTTAGAGAAAACCCAGCACACAATATCTGAAACACAGGCAATCCTGAAGTAAAAGATATTTAGGGTATTCCAACAACATAAAATATTTAACTGACTGAGTAATTTAAGATTGCACTCAAGGATTTAAAGTTTAAGCTATGCAAAAGCACTAGCCAGTATAGTTTTGAAATTAAACTGACGTTCCATCAGGAAGCATTACACTTGTCCTAAAAGAGGAAACTACCACTTCCATTTCCATTACTAGCTGTGGAATAAATAATTTTGTTTGTTTAAAATGGGAAAGGAAAAAAAATAAATCAATACTGCACTTGTACCAAATGAAAAATAGCATTAAAACTCCTAGAAAGGGAGACCCTTTCTTTTTGGCCATGATTCTATTCTTTCACTTATATACTAAGTATTCAGAAAGACTTAATTCTTCACATTTACAAAATTCTTTTTTTGCTTTAGTTTTATTTATAACAAATGTTTGTGTATTACTGCAAGAGGATGGTTACTGAACTTATTTTATTCATAACCAAAATGGAAGTAAAAGGAGAAAAAGATGTTTTTTTAAGTGCAGAAACAGCAACAATGTAGTTAATTTTGGACTATAAATTTTACAAGATAAGTGTTTTCATCAACTTTCTCTAGTCACTAGAGCATTACAAGGGACTCCAGCAAAAATAGTGAAATATGATGTAGTATTTCCAGACAAAGCAGCAGAGAAAAAGCCACTAAAACCGTAGGGTTGAAAGAGTTCCAGGATGAAAGTCTAAAAACATACCAACATCACAGATGAGTCACCCTTGCATGGCTGCAGCCAACATCAGGGGGAAACATCTTTATTTTTCTAGATGTCCAGGGACAACCACAGTAGAGCATCAAATGCAGACTAGAATCATGTGGAACTACTGTACTAAAAATGAAATCTTAAGAAAAAAAAAACCCACAATCAAACAAAATAGGTACATGCAAAGGTTGCTGAAAGGAATGAAAAGGAGGTGTCTTTACAAACTGTGGACCTGATGGTAGATAAGGCCAGATAAGGCGAGGTGAAAGAAGCAGTGGAGGAAACCATAAATTCCATAGGAATTCCACTAATTGACACAGACTGTTACCCACTCAAGGCTGTGCTAAATGTCTGGATTTAGAGAAAACGAATAGAGACACAAAGAGAAAGAAAAAAGGGCTTCTACATTAGAAGGGGTCTTGGGCACTAGGCATTTTGGGAAGTCTGTATCTTCCAAGTACCTCAGCCAATGGGGAAAGAGAGAGGGAAATGCGGCCAGGAAATTAGGATAAGAAGGAGGCTGTGTCCCCTAAAAATTCGAGGGACCCCAGGGGAAATGCCCCATGACCTCTCCCTTTATTCAAATAATGTTGCAAGACTCTTCTGTCTCCTTTTTGGACATAAACCTCTGGTGTTTGTGGATTAATTTTCCTGACAGTTACCTATATTATTGTCTTGGAGTGATTTAGGATGATAGTGTATTCCATGAGCCTCTGCTTTGTGCACAAAAATGGTTATTGTATCTTTAAGACTGGGCAACCCAGGACTGGTGTGTGTGGGCTCAGGGGTGGGGAGAGTTTGTTTGTTTGTTTGTTTGTTTTCTCTACAGCAGGCGTTTTAAAAGCTCCCAGTGTGGTTTTTTACGGCTTTGACAGCATGGATTTTGCTTGGCTTGCTTGGTTTAGCAAAAGTGGAGTAGTGGTCTTTGGGTTGCTTTGGGGAAAATTGAGCAGCTGTTTGTCCGAGACCAGAGAGATCACGCCAGCAGAAGCAGAGTAGCCCCGCTCCAGCCCAAGCCTCTGTGAGCTGAGCTGAGCCAAGCCAGGGAAAAAACACACCAAAGAGACTCCAGCCCAGCTGCTTTGACTGCCGTGACTGTTCCACTGAGCTCTGCTGTGGGGAGGAGGTCGATGCAGGATGAACCACCAGGCCTTCATCTGCTGCTATAACTGCTCCGTGAAAGCTCCTGTTTTTTCCCGAGAGGAAATCCGGTGCCATTTTGTATCGCGTGTCGAGAGCGGGTATTTCTCCGGCATTTTGGGTTTTTGTTCCGGTG
Organism: Geothlypis trichas; assembly: GCA_009764595.1. NCBI lineage: Eukaryota > Metazoa > Chordata > Aves > Passeriformes > Parulidae > Geothlypis > Geothlypis trichas. Next base: position 17,831,610 of record CM019934.1, on the reverse strand, counting down.
GGGGGAGAGTGAGGTCTGATAGTTTGATATCTAGCAGTTATTTACTCTTTTTCCTTGCCTTGTGGGCATTCTGTTTGTTAATAAACCATTAGGTTTTTTTTTCACTTTCATCTATTAGTATTCATTTCCTATTGGTGGAAAGGGATTGTTGGAACCTTTTAGTGGAGTTGATTCATTCCAGTGTTCTCTTTAAATTGTCTCAGACTGAGACAATTATACATCAGAACATCCTCAATAACACTGCCACACAGTCTAAACCCACACAAAGGGACATATTATATGAAGACAGCTTCTTGTGGTTCACAGCTTTTCCATACTGTTATTAAGGTAAATCCTAATTTGCTTCTCTGTTCGAATTATTAGTTGATGAAATCAAATCAATATACAGAAGTCCTGGCTAGTGCACCCCATCATCAAAATTGGCTAAAAAGACTCGTTATTGCAATAAATGAGTAATGTGATAATTGACTCTCACAATTAAAAGACAAATATCATGTATATAGGTTAAGAAAAGGGTTTTTTTACCCCCTGAGTTGTTATCAAGGGACAGCTGGGATTGGGATATTTAAGAGGGTCGGCTTGTCACTATGGTGACATCTGACCTCCAATTAAGATTTGAGGAAGTAAACTCCACCACTAGACAGTGAAGAAGGAGTCGGACAGAATTTTGGGAGGGGCAGAAGGATTAAAAGGCAAAACCTCCATTGTGTGGGTGAGCACATGGTGGGGAAATCCTTTGCTCCTGGTGCCACAACATTTTCTCTATTTAGTTTCCTGTGGCATTTTTGATAAGGTTTAACAAACCTTTCTATATTTATGAAAAATGAGTAGCTATTTCTCACCTTATACTCCTCTTTAGTAGGCACACATCACCTCTTTCCAGACATACAATGCAGCTCAAGTAGGCTTCACGTAAGAAAACCAGATTTTCAAAAGCACAGAAAACCGAGTGCTAGTAACTTGCATACCTTTTTGAATTTATAAAATACAAATATCTGGTAATTCGAATAAAAAAACCTGTATGTATACCCTAACTTCTAGGAGTTGCATGCTGTATAGCACTTAGAATAGGTAAAAGGTAGATGTGTGTGAGTGGGGGAGCCTGATGTATGTTCTACTAAGCCAATTCTAGCACATTCAGAGCACATGGATGCTCCTCAAACAATGCAGGTGTAATATATAATGTAAAGTAATTCATGCTTAAGAGAGAAAATGTATAAAATGAAAATTGTAAAATGAACTCAACATCCAACGAGCCTCTGACCACGAACAACCTGGAGACAGATTATCACATTGGAATTCCAAAACTCCTGGTGGCAGCAGGAGAAGAATGCCTCATTAGCTAATAGAAGAAGTGGCTGGCCGTGGAGATGGGTTTCCTCTAGAACCATCAGGGAACACCCAAGGAAGATAAGCACTTGATAGATACAATCAAGATAACCGAAGTCCTCGAGAAACATACATCTGAATACATGACTTCCCCTGACATGATCAGCGCCCACCACTACCCAGGAAACAGCATTGTCCACAGTGAAAGAAACCTTCATACATATGCGGAGTTACAAAAGAAATTGGGGCACCTCTGCTTCAGGCATAAAAAACTGTTTAAAATAGCCCCACCGGAGATGGCATTCGTGAACAGGGGGAGATCCGGTGCCATAGAGGTCAGATCTAGGTTCACCCAGCGCTGATCCTAGGCTCGACGCTGTCTCTTTGACTGTGGTTTTTGAAGACCGTATTTTGGTCACGAAAATAAAATCTTTTCACATTTATTAATTTAACTTTCTAGTTGATCATTTATAACACAGATAAGATTAATATGCAATTTTCTTAGAGGTAGTTTATGAGTGCACTCATTCCTCTAAAGCCACACACTAATCCTCCTTGAATGAGCAAGGCATATGTCCTAGCTGACCTAGGTGACCCAAAATCGTGTATTCCATATCTTCTCTGTCAACCCGTGCAAGGCAATTTACTTTCTCTTTAAGACCCGGAGTCGGAAGTAAAAACCTGTTTTACCTTCAGTTCACTGAAGGGGGAGGTACTGGGTCCCTTTAAAACCAGAGAGCAGTCATGCAGAGTGCTCTCGTTTTCTCCGGATTCTTCAGAGCCTCAGGAAGACAGGGGACTTCAACGGGCTGTTGGCCGCGGTTGCTACAGCAACCACTGCTTTTTGGAGCTGGGGAAGATGTTTCTTCAAATTTTCTTTGAGTTTTTCGCTGCTGCCGCTCGGGACAGCTGCCCGTCACCAGGGGTAGGAGCCGCTCCATGAGTTTCCAGATGCTGAGGGGAGTCAGCCCTGAAACTGCCGGGAAGTTTCTTCTAGCGTTACGGTAGCATTGGAGCCTTTTGGACAAAGACAGTTTTTCCAGGTTTTGTTTTTCCCTGGTCCCGTAGTTGGTTGGGGGGTGGGGGGGAAGGGGAGGGAATTTTGGAACCGCGGAGGCTCATTTACCATGTGTTTTCCTTTGTTCTCTCTACCGCGCGGCCCAGAGAGGGGTCTCTGCTATGTTTGTCTGTGTTCCCCGGGACAATTAGGGGGACCTCCTCCACATTTGTGGATAAGGGTTAAACCGGTTGCTTTTGTTTTTCTTGGTTATTGCTGTTTGCTTTTAGTAAACTGTTATTTTTTCACTTCTATATCTTTGCATTTGTTTCTCTTTATTGGTAGAGGGGAGAGGTTGAAAACTAAGGGGAGGTAACTTCTTTCCAAATCTCCACCCAGTAAAATTGTCTTAAACTAAGCGTACCATTATTTCTTGCCAGAGCCTAGGAGTTCTTAGGAATATTTATCTGTAACCTGCAGTACCCTGACCTTTAACAAGCTAGTTATTCTGATTATTCAGGAGATTCTAGATAGTGTTTTAGCATGTAATGTGTTATCCAAACCTCTGTGAACATGCAGAGAGTTTAACAACAAAAGGCAATATGAGACTTTTTGTTGGAGTTCTAGATGCTGAGAATTTTAGACTTTCTGCCAGACAGACTGACTCCCTGGAGAGCACTGCATTTGACCTGACACCGTGGAACAGGCTTCCAAAATTGATCGATAGCACTGGGATTACGGGTGTGTAGTTGGCTAGAAGTGTGTAATATCACAGGGTAGAAAACTTAGAGAAAACTTAGAGTTTGGGGTTTTAGAATATAGTAATAAATATGAGGCAAGATGGAGGTTTTAGGGCAGAGGCAAGTTGTTCTTCTTTACCTTCTTCTTCATGGGTTTGTGTGGTATTTTGTAATTGGACAGAACAGTCTGCAGTGCAGACTTCAAGGGATTAGTTATTGGGTTAAAAGTGAAAATAATTTAGGTGTCATTTCTTAATTGGATATTTTAGCTTTAAAAGACCTTGTAACAAGAGATAGTTAGCCATTTTGTGCCTTGCTAATGAAAGACAAAAACTCACTGATGAAAGACTAGAAATAATAAACACCTGAGTCTGAACGTGAACTATTGTCTCAAGTGCCTTCAATCCTGACCTCAACAGACTTAGAAAAGGAAGCCAAAAACCAGCATATAGTGGTGCCCCATGTGAGGATCGAACTCATGACCTTCAGTCTCCTAAACTTTTCTGTCTTTAGTGTCTCATACACAGAGCATCAAAATTTTCCAGATAATACAGACTGAGACAGCTGAAACTTTGGAAAGGCAGGGGGAAACAGGAAAAAAACAGAACTGAACAATCAAGGGAGCAAATGCAATCTGAGGAAGGAGGATAAATTATACAGCTAAACATAATTTAATTTGTCATTTAGATTTATTAAGCAAGTTACTGGAATTCAACATGCTGTGGGGTTTGGCCTCCAATATCAGGTTTTACAGTACCTAAGCTATTAGACTGAGGACCCCTCCCCCCCATAAAAGGCTGCACTTCTAGTAACACATAACTTTTAATTTTCACTGTCAAACCAACAAACACAACTATCCTTCGACAGAGGAAAAGGAAACAATTACAAAAGCACCACAATTTGCTTCATTTTTGCAGTGCACTGCAGGCAGATAAAGAAAAAAACAAGGGAATGGAAGACAAAAACCTCAGGGATAGCTAGTCTCTCTAGCTGCCTGTGAGCCAAACATGTTGCTTAAATGCAATGAAGTAATTCTCTCTCCCAGATCTCTGCATTCTCTTGCCACTTAAGGTTATCAGAAGCTGAAGCCCAAAACTATCTTCACTACAAATATTAGCATATGCAATAAGCTGATAGGTGTTGTAATTGTGGAAGTATGCTTAATGCTTCATTTTGTCACTTTGGTTGCCTACTATAATAGTCAGGGGTTAGGATTGCTGATTAACATGAAACCAAATCCCTAAGTATGTTGCTGAATGATTTTATGATTCAAGGTTGGTTGTTGATTTTACTCATTTCAAACTATGTTACAAGTGTAGTGGTAGTAGATCTTTTTGATTCAGGTTTCATGTCTACAGCTCTACCTTTTGTGATAAGGAAAAGTTACCTTTCTATGCTTTTTTGACTTTTATCATAACCTATCTTATAGAACACCTTGGGTTTGCAGGGACCTTAAAGATCATCTTGTTCCAATAGACCTGGTTGCTCAAAGCCACAGCCAACCTGGCCATGAACATTTTCAGGGATGAGGGATCTACAACTTCTCTGGACAACCTGTGGCAGTGCCTTACCACCCTCACCGTAAAGAACTTCTTCCTGACATCTAATCTAAACCTACTCTCTTTCAGTTTGAAGCCATTTTCCCTTGTCCTGTTACTATCTGCCTGTATAAAAAGTCCCTCCCTCCTTTTTATAAGCCCCCTTTAATTACTGGAAGGCTGCAGTGAGGTCTCCCCAAAACCTTCTTTTTAGGATGAACACTGTTGGCTCATGTTCAGCTTTTCATTCACCAGAACTCCCAAGTCTTTCTCCACCGGGCCACTCTCAATGAGTTCTTCTCCCAGTCTGTACTCACATCTGGGATTGCCCTGACCCAAGTGCAGGACCTCACACTTGGCCTTGTTGATCTTCATGAGGTTCTCATGGATCCACTTTTTGAGCTTTTCCATGTCCACCTGGATGGCATCCCATCCTTCTATTCTGTCAACTGCCCTGCACAGCTTTGTGTCATCTGCAAAGTTGCTGAGGGTGCACTTGGTCTCACTGTCTGTCATTGATAAAGATATTAAAGAGCACTGGTCCCAAGACAGAGCCCTGAGGGAAACCACTCATCACCAGCCTCCACCTGGACATAGAGCTTGTTAGCCAATACTTTTGAGTCTACATTGTGGGCTGATTGCCAGAGTTAAGGCAACTATACAATAAAAGCATGGGAGTTCCCTGACATGTGGACTGGTGTCCTTTGTTCAACCTGATGAGAATTTATAATGCCCCTACTGAGTGGGTCGTAACAATGTCATCAGGCCTCAGCCTTGTGCCTATTCAGCTTCATCAAGTGGCTACAAAGCTGGTCTTCACTTATAGTAGGATGGACTTCACTCTCTCTACACTCACCCAGATGATCAGGTGTTTATGTGAACTCAAACAGACGCACATAAAGATAAAAAGGGCGTTTGCCCTTTGCTGGTAGAAAAGTTGAAATACAATAATTCACCATAGTTGTTGATGTTATTACTAATGGTTAAAAATTGTCTTCTGAATCAGATTAAGATTAAATTCAGCAATATACTGGATTATTACATATCGTTGTCACCTGCCTAAGGCTATGTTATCACAGTGCCCTTAAATAGCAAGAAAGAGACAAGATTACATATAAATTAAGTTTTGGTGCTGCCCAAGATACTCAAATTAGGAGACTTGCTTGTATTTGAAGTAGTTCTTTGTATCACAATAAGAAAGGCACAAACAGAACAGAGTTCAATTCTAGAATCTAGCCTCTGTTATGATAACAAAGATCTATAAACTAAAAACTGAGACTTGTACCACTGTCAATATCCCAGCTCTCATCAAAATAAATTTTAAATACTTCAGTCAGGACCCTTACACAGAGGTCTATTGATTTCCTTTATATTTTAAATGGTTAAAAAGAAATTTAAAGTATCTAAAAAGAATGTCTTTTGTCTTGTCCCCTGCGAGAACATCCTCATCCCTTTCTGCAAATCTCCCCTGCTCTGTCACTTAGCAGCAGCTGGGTACTATACCAGAATTGTCCACTTTTTAAATATTTTTTTTAAATCCATCCATACCCTCTTCAGACAAATGGGAAGGAAAAGAACCATTTAACTAGCATCATACTTCCAGCAGGTTGACCGCTCTATGATTTGGTTATTTGTAACAGTTGAGAAAGGGTTTAAATAGTTCATTCACAATACCAAGGTAGATTAGACTTTGTAGAAAGGATTACTATTCCCTACATACAGTTTTTCCTGTTTACTTAGCCAAACAGGAGGCTTCCTTCTCTGATAAGGAGTGAGACAAATATGAGGAGCTGCAAACATTATCAACCATTTCCATAGAAATTTTCCTTCTCTGCAATCTGAATCTCAGGATGAGAGTTGTGACCAGATGCCCATAAGATTGGTCACCTTTTCAGTGCCAATTCCCATGTATGCTCTGACTTGTTTTTATTTCATCTTTTGGTTACACAAAAAAAGTAAAATACAAGACATCTACCACTTCAGAAGAGGCACCAAAACCTATTATTGTCTCATCCTTGAAATGTGCCTGCTTGTCTGTTTGCAGCAATAATTCGTCAATTTGAATACAAAGTAACAGATTAATATCCCTTTTTATGAATTTACCTCCAAGAGCTCTGAAATGTTGCTTTGTTAAAAGCACATCTTGGCGCATCCTGCTGGTTTTGGTTGTTAGAACACTCTACCCCCTCCTTGATCCCATCTGGTCTCTCATGGACTCTTGAGCTGAAATGAGCTATTTAATATGTATGAAGGAGCTATGTATGAATTTTGTAAAGCAGAGCATGACTGCATCACCTGACAGCTTAAAGGAATGCATAGGTTGCTGCCTGATATGAATTCCTGATCAGAATATAGACTGCAGATGCTGAGAAGACTGTACCAAGAAAGCACTGCAGAAGAAAAGAACAACATATTTCCCTCCCACCATTACACGTGTGCACATACACACACAGTTTGAATGCAATCAGAACAACAAAAAGATTGTCAGTCTTTTCCATTTTGAACCTGATTATAACATTTTGTAAAGCAACAAGAAGGATATTTTAATTTTAATTTTGTGCTGTTATTTGGTATATATGTAAATGGTTCAACCTCAACTAGCAACTAAGTAGTACGGAGTTGCTCGTGCACTTCCCCTTCCCCCCCCCCCCCCCGTCCCCCCCCCGTCCCCTCCCCTCCCAGTGAAAAAAATAAACCTTGTGGATTGATGTATTGGTTTGGCATGGCCTGGGTTTTGGTAGCAGGGGGGCTACAAAGATGGCTCCTGTGGGAAGCTGCTGGAAGCGTCCGACCATGTCCAGCAGAACCAATCTTGCCTCTGTGATGATAAATTTAAGAAGAAAATCAAAACAAAGTCACAAGGTTTTTACTTCTAGTCAGAGAGGAGGAGGAGGTGAGAATATGTGAGGGAAAACAACATGGCAACACCGAGGTCAGTGGAGAAGAAGGGGGAGGAAGTGCTCCAGGTGCCAGAGCTGAGATACTTCTGCAAGCCATGGTAAAGACCATGGTGAAGCAGGTTGTCCCCCTGCAGTCCATGGATCCATGGGGGACACAGAGATCCACGGGGGATGCAGAGATCTACCTGCAGCCCATGGGGTAGGTGCTCATGCCAGAGCAGGTGGCTGGCTGGAGGAGACTGTGATCCAGTGGAAGACCCAGTGGAGAGAGGGAGCCCCTGCTTCCAGGATGGAGCAACCTGTCCTTGGAGGACTGCACCCTGTGGAAGAGTGACCCACATCACAGCAGTTTTGGGAGGACTGTCTGCCCATGGGGGGAGTTCACATTGCAGCAGGTGCGGTATGGCTGCTGCTTGTGAGAGTGGACCCACGGTGGAGAAGTTCACAGAGAACTGTCTCCCATGAGAGGGACCCCATGGCCTCACAGGGCAAGGATTCCTCTCCCAGAGCAGCGAAAGAAAATCTTGGTGACGAACTGACCAAAACCCCTGTGCCCTGTCTCCCTGTGGTGTCAGTGGGAAGGAGGGAGGGACTGGGTGGAAAAGGTGTTTTAAGGGCTTATTTTACTTCTCATTATCCTCTTCTGATTCTGTGAGTAATAAATTCACTTTGCAACTTAGATTGAACCTGCTTTGGCCTTGAAATATTTCTGCCAGTACTTCTCTCACTCATGAAGTGTTCATTTGGTTTTCTTCCCTCTTGCCCAGCTGTGGCAGCAGAGAGTGAGTAAGCGATGCTCATGGGTGCCTGGCATTGGGCCATTGCATTGTCAAACCATGACAGTTGATATAAGAACAGTTTCATAATTGAAACAAAATAAATTATTATAATAACAATAATAGTAATGAAAAGGAGAGAGGGAGAGGAATAAAGCTCAAGAGAAACCAGTGATGCACAATACAGTTGCTCACTACCTGCTGACCAATGTCCAGCCTGTCCCCAAGCAGTGATTGGCCCCTCCCAGCCAACTCCCCCCAATTTATATACTGGGAATGACATTGTATGGTATGGAATATCCCTTTGACCAGTTTAGATCAGCTGTCTCAGCTGTGCTCCCTTCCAGCTTCTTGTGCAGCTCCTCCCTGGCCCAGCATGAGGCACTGAAAAGCCCTTGACTCAGGGTAAGCACTACTCAAAAACAACCAAAACATAAGTGAGTTATCAGCGTTATTCTCACACTGAATCCAAAACACAGTGCTGTACCAGTTACTGAGAAGAAAATGAACTCTATCCCAGCTGAAACCAGGATATTATGCAAAGTGTCTATTTTTAAAGCAGTAAACCATTCAAACAACACATCAATAACTCTCAAAATAGGGCAGTGCTGACACTATCAGTGAGGAAGGACTGTCAAAACTGTTGAAATCTATGACGCATATGATGGGGAGTGGAACCTTCTCTCAAATGAATCATGACAGATCCAGAACAACAACAAAAAAACCCTTACAAAAAAATCCACGAAAGAAACAAGAAAATTCTATTTATTCCACCATAGGCATATTTAACAAACACAACCTCATTTTAGTCCTTATGACAATACATGTGAACACCAAAATAAGGAATCAGAAACAAGAGTCTCCAAACAAAGAGATTTTTTTTCATTATCTATATAAAATTAATTAAGTAGAAAAGAGAACTGTTACATTCCGGTTTTACAAATTTAATATACTTTAAAAATATTTCTGCAAGAGATAAAACTGGCCCAGAAAAGGAAGTCTTATTTTCTTTTTAAAAGTAAGTATTGGGACATGCAAGACAGATGATGGACTTTGGACCTGGTTAGCATAAGAGATTTCATAACAGGATGTCTTGGCAAGAACAAATAGCCTTGAAGATTGCAAGAAGATTAAATCAGACTGGCTTACCAGAAAAAGAAAATTACATCAAGACTTCTGCAAGCAAGAGATGTTGTAAAGTGTATAAGTTTGTTTATGTGATGATTAACACAATCCTTGTAGTAATACATTACTAACCTTCCTAAAATAGTTTATAAGCATTTGTATCCCACAATAAATTTGGATTCTTTGACCATCTCAAAGTCTTCCACGCCTCTCCAATCACCGATAATTGGTACTTTTATGTGAGGAAAATGACCGGCCTGACTGACAGCAATCGGTGAACCCCTGGAACTGATTGTGACAGTGAGAGAACCGTGTTTTGGGCCTACAATCACCTGTCTGCTGCGACTGACAGGTGAGCCAGGGGAACTAATCTATGGGACAGAACATGTCCAACAAGAGAGACGTCTATGAAACCATGCTCGTCCTTCTGGGCAAGCATGGCTCCCCATCCCAAAGCACAACCTGAAGTCACTTTTACGATGGGTGTCATGCATGCTCCTCAATGCTACCCCTTCTATATTTACTCTCCGCTTCTGGGACAAGGTCAGCGTAAAGCTTACAACCTGGTTATGCTTCCTGGCCACGAGCCAGAGCTCTGAATGCTTCCTGCTTGGAAGGCAGTCATGGACGTGAGTAAAAAAGAAGAGACGGAGCGGGGAAGCCTGCAAGGCTATCGCTGAGACAGCCCAGGCAACTGTGCCTGATCGAAACCTGCCCAGGTCCCGCTTCCCGTCCCCCATCTGCACGCCCTCCCTGACAAGCGTCAGGGATAGAGCCTGGTCGCCACCTCCAGTCCCACGGCCATACCACCAGCGATCCCAGAGCCACTGGACACTTATTGCTTATGCGGCAGACACTGACTCTAGCAGTGAAGGGGAGCTGGACCCTTTCGACCCCGGCCCCAAAAAAGATCCGGACTTATTCCCTTCAGATATGCATAATAATTGGTTACGGATAAAAAAGAAAGCCCTTAAGGACAGAGACTTTGATACTGCAGCAGAAATCTTTTTGGCCCCCGTGCGAGTTGGCCTGAGGGTCAGAAATCCACAATAGGAGCCCTTAGGTCACTCAGAAATTAAGGAACTGCACCGTACTATGGCAGAATATGGACTGGGGTCCCCTTATTTTATTAATTTATTAAGAGCAACTTTTACTACTCACCTCATGACTCCTCATCATGTTAAGTTTTTGGCAAATCTGTTGCTCACACTGACACAATATGCAATATTCAGGGGGAAATGGAAAAACGACTGGAGAATTTAATTACAATGTATGCAGGGCATGCAAACCAAGCCCTGACTGCCTTAACTATTGACCACCTCGTGGGAGAGGGGATGCATACCAATCCTAATGTCCAAGCTGCCTTACCAAGAGAAGCTCCAGAGGGTATTACAGAGGCAGCTCACCTGGCATTTCTTAAGGTTCCTGATACCAAAACCCAGCAACAGTCCTTCATAAATATCAAACAAGGTCCACAAGAGCCCTATATGCAGTTTGTGGACAGATTAAAGCAAGCACTGTAGAGACAAATAGATAGTGATTGAGACGTGAGGGTTAGAAATTAGAATAGAAATTAAGTTCAGATTTAGGATAGCTGTTTTAGATGAATTGTGCTGTTTTAACTTGCTCAGTCTGTAACTTGCTGTGCTCGCAATGGCCTGTGGAGATGAACAGAGGAATGCAAGGCCCTGATAAGGACAGTCTTCTATCCCAAACAAGGTGAAAGGAATGTGAACTTCCAAGCTGGAGGGAGATAAGAGGAACTCCTCAGACCTTGAAATCAGTGCAGACCAGGATTAAGGTTGGGCTACAACCAAGAGACCAAGTGGGCATGCGTAGAAGGATGGGGTAAAAAGTTCATCCCTGAGTGTCCTGGGTTGCCTGTATGATGCTTTTATCCCAAATCGTCTTGTTCTATTCATACTGAATAGTAAGTTTTGCATCTTTAAGACTTATTGCAGAGAGGGAAGGAGGAAGAGGCGGAGCAGCAGCAGGAAGTGGCGGGAGCAGAGGACGGCCAGGATCGCGCGGCTCGGGCGCGACCTGAACTCGGGAACCCAGGAGCATCATCCCCCATCTGGCAGACACTGCTCTCCTCTCCCACATTCCTCCTCCTGGACTGTTGTTGTCTGCGGATAGACGGCGGACAGAGCTCTTCTTTTGCTTTTTAGTTAGTGTTAGCTAGCTGAGGCAAAGAAGTTCCCTGGACTGTGGTTTTTTTTTTCCTTTTTTTTGGACCTCTTGAAACCTGCTCTGGACTGAACACCCAGGGGAGCACCAGCAGCTCACATTTCTGGCCCACCGGGCCGGGCCGGGCCTGGCCTGTGACAATTCCAGCACCAGAGGGACTGATCAGAGGCTGAGTGAGCTGCAACCCGGGGACAGGGTTTTCTCAGTTTGTCATCTCTTTTAGAGTGGCAAGGGGTCTCATTGTTTGATATTGTTTTGGTTTTATTGTTTAATAAACAGGTTTTTTCCACCTTTCTCCAAGGAGGTTTTTTTTTTCTTCCTGGACCAGTTGGGGAGGGGGAGGGGCCAATTGGATCGGTTTTTCCCACCGGAGCTCCTTGGAGGATTCTTCCCCAAATTTACTCTAAACCTGGACTAATACACTGAGGAAGTCATTATTTTATCACCTGTGACCACCAGATGACCACCAGAGAGCTCTGACCACCAGAGAGCTCTGTGCAAGCACCGAAGGACTGATAAGCTAATTTTAATTTGAAGCAGAGCTGGATGGGGCTAGGAAACGAATATGCATGGACCTATTGCGAAACTTAATGCATGTGCAACATTTTAGAGGATAAAAGAGGGTTTGAATTCTCGAGAGGTGTGCGTGCCTTTGTGGAGAAATCCCGCATTTGCCCAGCGCTGAATAAATACATACTTACTTTACTACTTTTACAAGTTGTGGAGTTTTTCCGCAAATCATTTTGGTGAGCCAGGCAGGAGATTGTCTGTCTTGCCACGGGAGTGGCAAAGAAGCGGACCTCTTGGGTGCGCCCCAGGACCTTCCCTGGAGGAGCTCCACGTCTTGGCTCACTCACTGCAGGGACAGACAACAGCCTGCTGGTATTGTGGATAAAATGGTATGTATCAAGCTTAAAGGGGGGCCTTGGCCAAAAGGGCTGCTGGTAAGCCGCTCTGGGACATCTAAGCGCACAGCTCAGACCCTGTGTGAGTAAAACTTTGGGGCTTGCAAGCAGCCACTGGCCAAGTGCAGCCGGGGGCTGAAGGGTCTGCTAGCCGATAGGGTGTCTGGCAAAGGAATTTGCTGGTTGATTGTGTGACCCCTAGCAACTCTGGGGATGGGTCGAGTGAATCTGGGCCTTATTGCTACTATTTACTGCTATGTGGTGTCCAGACATTGTGGTTATGTTAGTGGGTTTTATAATTGTGTAAGTAAGTGGCTTTGCAGGCTTGGTTGTATGAAAGAGTGAGTGAGTGAGACATACCCATGGTACAGGGTGAGTGTGGGACTCTACCCATGTTTCCGTCCTTGGACGACTGAGGCAGCCAGGAAAAAGCGAAGCAAGTGGAAGTGTTGGTGAGAACACATACTGTGTTTAAATGTGGTGATTTGTGCAGGTTGTGCATGTTTTAACTGTGGCTAGATGAACCGAAAGGATTCCTCTGCCTCAGTGGTTTGGGCTTGATCCCTGGGAGTTTGTGAATCCAGTAAATCATTGGATAGATAGAGGAGACAAATGGGTTTATTTAGAAGGAATATATTGGACTTCAGCCAGTCATTTAGTATCTTTAGATTACGAGCAGCCCACAGTAGAGGATGTAGAAATTCAAGAAGGGATAAATGGAATAGCCTGCCTTTGTGGGCAATTCCCGGGAGCTTTTGGTACATCGAGAGTCAGACACCCTGCGTGGGTACTCTTGCAGTGTAGAGTTTATGAGAGGTGTTGATATTGCTGTTCTAGTAAACAGCAGGGCATATGCCCCAAGTGTGGATTGAGATTTCCTAATAAAGCTGATGTTGAACCTAAGATCCTAAAGTTTGTGTGTGGAAAATCACATCTGGTAACCATAACCTGGTAACCTGGGGTTGTGTGTGGGAGGAAAATTGGGGAAAGGACTGTGAGGCTGTGTGAAGAAAGGTTTGGGTGGAAGCCAGATAGAACAAGGAGAAGGAGATAATGGGAACTAACTGGAGCAAAGAGGTTCCCAGAGCTAGCCCTTTGTTCTCTGTACCTCCTCTGACACATTGGAAAGAAATTGCTGGCAGAGGAGGTACAGAGAACAAAAAAAATTTATTGAAATATTGCCAACAATGGTGGCCTTGCTATAAGTTGGAGGATGGAACTAGGTGGCCACCTGCTGGAACTTTAGATTACAACACCTTATTACAGTTAATACTGTTTTTTAAGATGGGAAAGCAAATAGGATGAGGTTTCCTACGCGGATATGTTTTTCTCCTTGCAAAATCACCCAGAATGGCAGAGGGATTGTGGACTCAGAGCTCCCTCTGATCCACTGGTGTTAGCCCTTGAAAAGGAAAATAAAGCAAAGAGAGAGCCATTAAGTGATGTTGCTCAGCATGCAGTATAGAACAGCAATGCACAAAATCAGATAAGGTCTATCATGCTGCAGCTCAAGAACAAGAAGCAATAGATTTGTTGAGGGCTCCTCTTAGGAGACGGGAGGAGGAGGATGAGATGGACTTCCTTAAGAGAGAAGAGGATGCAGGCTCAGAAAGTAAATCCACTCTAAACCCATTCCCCTCCTGGCAGTCTGGTTTCATCCAGAACCAAGAGGTAAGTAGAGTTGTAGGCCCCTCTGCGAAAGGCAGTGGGACTGGAAGGAGGTAAATAATGATTAAAGTACCATTCTCCACTAATTATCTAGAGGCATGGGAAAAGATTGTTAAAAATTATCACAGCAATCCAATACTTACTGCCAATCATTTACGATGACTTATCAAGCAACATAACCCCAATTGAGGAGATATCCAGTTACTACAGGATGCTTTCACTGAAACAGAAAAGCAGTTGATCTTAAAAACAAGAAGGACTTTGGCAGAAGATCTCTAAAAGCCAGTGACGGGATGTAAGTGAATTTTTTCCTTTTCCACAACCCAAAATGGGATCCAAATATATAAGCAGAATTAAAGAAGCTAGCAGCTTATCAAGACTGGATAGCAACAGCACTAGAAAGAGCTTTTCCAAAGACCATAAATTAGTCTGCCTTATTGTCATGGTTTGACACTGGCACAATGCCAGTGCCCCCATGAAAATACACTCTCCCTGGTGTCTGCTGTGAGATGTGACCAGGAATAAGCAAAGCAGGCTCTCACTTAGAAATAAAGAAGAATTTATTAACTAAACTACAAGGGAAAGGGAAAAAAAACACACAAGGAAAATGAAAACTTCACAAATACATCTCCTCCTCCTCCCCACGAAATTCCCAATACAATACATTCCCCCAAATCACCGACTCTTGGTCCGGCACCACATTTCAAACAATCAATCCTCAGTTCATCGAGAGGAGAGGAGTCCTTCTTGTGCCAATGGTGACCTCTTCCTTCATGTCCAGTGCTCTCACCACTGTGCATGGCCCAGGCCTGCTTCTAGGGTTGCCTTTTAAGGATGCCTTGTCTCATTCCAAAAAAGGGCACAGTCTCTCCTTCGGGACACCTGTCCCCCCCACATTTTTTGCACCCCCTGGGGCCGAGGGGTACCCACGCTGAACCCTCCTGGTTCTTAGGTCTTGCCTCCCCCTGGAATGCAGTCTCTGTATCACAAGGAAACAGTCCATGGCTATACAAAAAAGAGTCCAGCAAAAATGCCACTCCATCTTCTCCATTCCTCCAACATCTCTCTCTCTCTGGCCCAGACCTTCATCGCTTGCCCATTTCCTTCTTCATCCTCTACTCTTATCTCTCTTCTAGGAAGGGTTAATGTTCTTTAAAGTTTTCATTGTCCACAAAGGGTTTAAAGCTCCTGCAAGCAGCTGGACTCTCCCCCCCCCCCTTCTTCTTCTCCTCAGCCGTGCTGCCTGCTGCTGGCACATGTTTATGGAGTTTCAAGGTAACACAGTCACAAGCACAGGCTGCACTCTCTCTCTCTCTCTGTCTCCAAGGGAGGGAGGGAGGGGGGGCTGCCCGATGCCTCCCGGTACTTCTTTCTTCCACCCTTCCACCCTCGCGGGCCCTACCCCTCCCGGGCCACTGGCTTTCCCCTCCCCCGCCCAGCAGTAGACAGCTGGGCAGCGGAGGTCTGACCTGCTTCCCTCGCTGAAAATCCAAAGAGAACCTCCCAGGGGAGCAGCTCTCCTTTTAACCCCTGTGTGTTCTCAGAGGCGTATCCAAATCCCAGTGGTCAAACCAGATGCCAATATTAAAATCTGAACACCTATTGGTGACCACAGCATATCCCAGAAAACTTGTTTCCTGTCAAACCACATCACTTATGTTCTATTAAACAGGGGCCTTCTGAGACCCCATCCGAGTTTCTAGAGCATCTAAGAGTTGCTGTGCGTCACCGTACATCATTAGACCCAGGGTCTGAGATAGGAAAAAATCATCTAGTTAATTCATTTTTTGGGACAGTCTGCTGGAGATATTAGGAGAAAACTTCAGAAAATTTGGGGTCCGGAAGGGAGGAACCTTGAGGTCTTGTTAGAAGAAGCATGGAGAGTATTCAGTAATTGGGAAGAAGGATACAAACAAGGAATGAAAAAGCTAGTGGCAGTGGTGCAGGAGGAAAAGCAAGAGAAACACAAGCAGGGACAACCCAGACAAGGTCTACCTTGGTTGTGCAGAGACCAGTGTGCAATTTGTAGAAGAACGGGTCACTAGAAAAACCAATGACCAGAGAAGAGACAAAGCAACTGTCAGGAGATGGGGGTGGGAGTTGCGCATGTGAAAGAGAACTGAGGAGGACTGGGGGATTCCACCCCAGCAGATCGACTGGTTATAACAGTGAGGCTGGGGGAAGAGGGGAAGAAGGTGGAATTTTTAGTTGATGCAGGAGCCACATATTCAGTTTTAAATAAAGATTTAGTACCTGTGGGGAATGCTTATGTTGTAGTGCAGGGAGCAACTGACCAATCTGAGAAGGTGTATATTTGCAAACCTTTAAAGTATAAGCTTGGAAAACAATGGAGTATTCACAATTTTTTATATATGCCCAATTCGCCAAAGGCACATTTAGGGAGGGACCTATTGGAGCAGTTACAAGCGACCATTACATTTAAGAATGGGGACGTTACTCTGGAGGTAAACAATCAAAAGTATATAGAAGGTATTAAGTTTAATATTAATTACCATTGAACCTAAGGAGGAAATTAGTGAAGAAATATTAAGTCAAGTGTTTCCAGGAGTATGGGCCTCCAATGTACCAGGGAGGGCGAAAAATGCCCCTCCCACAGTAATCAAACTTAAGGAAACAGACAGTTAGAATCAAACAGTATCCCCTGAGAAAGGAAGACAAGTAATCAGCCCAATAATTGAGAAATTTTTGCAGTTAGGATTGTTGAAGGAATGCCAATCTGATTTCAATACTCCCATTTTACCTGTTCGAAAGCTTGATGGGTCATATTGAGTAGTACAGGATTTGAGGGCTGTCAACAAGATAACAGAGGATTTATATCCTGTGGTGGCAAATCCATAGACTTTGCTAACCTGCTTAACACTTGAGCTAACTTGGTTTACCGTTCTAGATCTGAAAAATGCCTTCTTTTGCCTCCCTATCCACGAAACCAGACAGAAAATTTTTGCATTTGAATGGGAAAGCCCTAAAAGTGGGTACAAAACTCAGCTCACATGGATGGTGTTGCCTCCATGTTTTAAAAACTCTCCCACCCTGTTTTGAGAACAACTTGCAAAAGACCTAGAGTTCTGGGAAACTCCACTGGAAGAAGGAAGGCTATTGCAGTATGTGGATGATCTCCTAATACCCACTCAGACGAGACACGCATATGTGGCCTGAACCGTAAGCCTCTTAAATTTCGTAGGACTCCAAGGGTACAGAGTATCAAAGAAAAAGGCACAGGTAGTGAAGCAGAAAGTAATCTACCTGGGTTATGAGGTTAGTGCTGGACAATGAACTTTAGGGCAAGATCGCAAGGAAACCATATGCCAAACACCAAAACCTCAAACAATAAAGGAACTTTGAACCTTTTTGGGAATGACAGGGTGGTGTCGATTATGGATTTACAACTATGGACTGCTTGTAAAACCTCTATACATTCTTATTGCTAATGGAGATAGAGCTCTCCAGTGGACAAAGGAGACCACACGGGCCTTTCAACAGCTAAAGAGTGCCCTCATGACGGTTCCAGCGTTGGGACTTCCAGATGTGAGTAAACCATTCTTTCTGTTTTCCCATGAGAAACAGGGCATTGCCTCAGGGATATTAACCCAGGACCTGGGCCCGTATTGGAGGGCAGTTACCTACTTTTCCAAGCAGCAAGATGCAATGGCAGAGGGGTGGCCAGGCTGTCTCAGAGCTGTGGCAGCAGTTGTGCTAAATATCCAAGAACCATGCAAATTTACCCTGGGCCAGAATATGACCCTACTAGTGTCTCACACAGTGTCCGCAAAACTGGAAGTGAAGAGCGGGCACTGGCTTTCACCACAAAGGTTCCTGAAGTACCAGGGCATCATGGTAGAACAAGATGATGTAGAAATAGGTGTGACTTATATTGTCAATCCAGCTTTTTTCCTCAGTGGAAATCAAGGAGAAGCAGTACACCACAACTGCTTGGAGACTATCCAAGTTACTTACTCCAGCCACCCTGATCTGGAGGACACTCCTTTGGACAATGCAGAGACCTGGTTCACTGCTGGAAGCAACTACGTCATCAGCGGAGAACCACATGCTAGATATGCAGTCACTACCTGCAGAGAGGTAATAGAATCTGGACCCTTGCCAACTGGTAGCTCTGTACAAAAGGTGGAGATAATTGCCTTGACCCGTGCCTTAGAAATGGCAAAATGAAAAAGAATAAACATCTACACAAACTTGTGATATGCGTTTGGAGTTGTGCACACAAATGGAGCCATTTGGAAAGAGAGGAGACTGCTGACCACGCAAAGAAAAAACATTAAACATGCACAAGAGATAATCAGGCTATTGGAAGCAGTTAAGCTGCCTGAGAAGATAGCAATTATGCATATTAAGGCACACCAGAAAGTGAGCTCTGAACTGGAAGAGGGAAACGAGCTGGTGGACAGAGAGGCAAAGGAAGCAGCAAAAGGTGAGACTCCTACTAATGGAACCCTAATTCCAGATGGACAAATTTCCCATAAATGTAAGCCAGAGTATGACAGAAAAGATAGAAAGTTAATCCAAGATCAGGAAGGGACATATGACTGTCTTAGTTTACAAGAAAGGTGTCTGTTAGGGAAGGCAAAAAAAGCCTCCCTTGGAATGGAGAATGTAAACACCCTACCTCTGAATTATTAGAATCTTGAAATTAAGGGGCTCTTAGGCAAAGATATGGAAATAGGAATAACAGTTCTTTACTAGTAAGTATAATAAAGCAAACTGTCTTAGGTTAGAAATGAGGGTGTGTATTCTATTCCTATCTGTTAAAGGTGAGGCAGTTATCTGCTGTTAATTGGGCAGTTTTCTTCATCTCTTCCACAACCAATCTTCTCTCTGGGGAGATATCTTCTATTAATGAATGACTGAGTCTCATTGCATGACTGATTAAATTACATCATCCCATTGTATGAAACTCCACCAAGAGGGAGGAGCCAAGCATTCCTAGCTGGATATAATCAGAGATTTGGAAGACCACAGCTAACCTTCTCCACTGGCTTCCCAGAGGAAGACCAGGCCCATCTACACCACCATCGGACCTCCAGAGGAAATCTACACCCTTCTACAAGAGTACTACTTCAACAGAACCACACCTGTCACTCCAAGAGGACTGTAACCACCATCTAATAGGACTGCTAATCAACACTCTGACCCACAGGGAGTCACGTCGTATTCTGACTCTGCAAGTGGGGTTTTTTTTTGTTTGTACTATTACATTTGTATTTTTAGTTTTTCTAGTAAAGAACTGTTATTCCTATTTGTATATCTTTACCTGAGAGTCTTTTAATTTCAAAAGTATAATAATCTGGAGGGAGAGGGTTTACATTTTCCATTTCAGGGGGTCTCCTACCTTCCTTAAGCAGACACCTGTCTTTTCAAACCAAAACACAAACAACTACAACTACAGCATTAACAACAAAGAGAACCTGGAGCCCTGTAACAGCCTTTCCACTGTAGCACTTTCCCCTTTGGTGTAGTTACAGTCACAGCCGACAGGGTCGCTGGCTCGCTCAGGGTGGACAGGGCAAGTGCAATGATCTCTGTGCGACTCTAGGGGGCGATCCAGAGCAGGCTCGGGGAGCACGCAGCAATGGCGGCTTGGCTGAGACAGGAAGAGATGGAGGAGAGGCTTTGCTTCACAAATCCCTGTGGCAGCCGATCACGTTGCCCCTAACAGGACTCTCAGAAGCAGCAGGCTGGAACCAGCAGGATTAAGCAGAAATCCCGGGGTAGTGAATGAGAATGTCCCAAAACTCCACGGCAATTAGCTGGAACCTGCGGGTAGTCCTGGCAGGGCAGGGGAATGTGGGGGCCCAGTAGCAGAAGAAAGGTTCTCTGCTGGGTAATGGTGGTGGTAGGAGAAGGCGGCAGGGACAGAGCCTCGCAGTGGTGGCAAATCCTCTCCACAGTGCCCACAGCCTGTCTCCCCTCCAGTGCCGAGAGAGTGAGAGCCAGCCAGGAACTGCTGCCATCCCCTTCCCTCAGCCTGAATCTCCCAGTATCTCTGCCCTCCCCCAAGAGAAATTCTCATAAACCAAAGGAGTTCTCCCTCCTAGCCTGTCTCAAGCCATCAGTTCCCATTAGCAACTCAATGGGAAGAAATTCCACAGTTGATACGGAATTAACAGAAAAAACCAAAACCCAACCCTCAACAATGATGAAGAGGCAGCCTACTATTAACAAGAAGCTAGTCATTCCTTCTTATTTGTTGTGGTCATTGGTGAGGGAGGAACACCAGAAAAACCACTGGGGAATTGATGCCCTGAACACCTATTTAACTGAAAAATTGTTGCCAAGAATTTATATGCCATCACCCAGATGACCCGGCAGTGTGACCTTTGCCTCCAGACTAACCCGAAGAATACCCCCAAACCAAAACTGAGCCAAATTGAGAGAGGCCATGGACCCGGACAGCAGTGGCAAATTGACTTTTCAGAACTCCCATGAAAGGGGGGCTATTGATATTTATTGGTATTGACAGATACATTTTCAGGGTGGCCAGATGTAGCAGCACCAGGACTGCTAAAGCTGAAAAAGTGACCTGAATATTGTTACAAGAAATACCACGCTTCGGAGTCCTGGCCACAATATCCTCAGAGGATCACATTTTATTTCAAAGATAGTGCAACAAATTAGTCACCACTAAGGCATAGATTGGGAACTTCATATTCCATACCACCCTCAATTGAGTGCCCAGGTGGAGAAAATTAATCATTTGATTAAGCAGTGAACTGTGAGGCTAGGGCAAGAAGCTAATTTACCCTGGCCCCAAGCTCTCCCACTAGCATTGTTACGAATCTGGACTAAGCCCGGAACCAAGGAAAAGTTAAGTCCCTTTGAAATGCTCTATGGGAGACTGTATGGAGTGCAAAAAGGAATGTCTACCCATATTAGGGAGGTGACGTTGGCCACCTATATGGTGGCCCTAAGTAAACAACTCAGAGAAATTGAAAAATGTTGCTGGAACTCAGAGTAGGGAGCTGGATGTGCCAGTACATAACATATAGCCTGGAGATTATGTATATATTAAGTCTCTTGCAGAAAAGACTTTGGAACCACAGTGGGAAGGGCCATTCCAGGTGCTTCCCACTACTTTGATCGCGATTAAGATCAAGGAGCAGAGCACCTGGATCCACCACTCTTGAGTGAAGAAAGCCCCAGAAGCCCCTTGGAAAGTGACACTGGGAGACAATGAACTGAAACGAAAACTTACTCAAGGAAAATGAGTATAATTGCGGCTGGGAGTAGTTAATAGGTTAGCTTGCAGGAATTTGATTAAGAGAATTGTTTTGTTTGTAATTGCAATTGAAATCCTAGAATCAGAAGGTACCTCTATACAGAACAATGCTGAATGACCTTGGTCCTAAGCTTTTATTCGGTACACTGGATCCATGGGAAAGCATTCTGATATAAAAGATTTAAACCTTTTAACTATGGTTATACATGGGAACCAGATATATGAGAAACAGGAGTGGCAAAAACAGGGATTGTCGTCACTTCAAGGGATTATAGAAGAGGAAATCAGAGTAGGATGCCAGATGATTAATGGGACTACCCATAAGAAAGCAATTCAAATTAGTGTTTCAGCTTTTCCTACAAACAGGCACTGGGAGATTTGTGATAATCCAAGTGAATTAGACTGTTGGTATAATTTTACATTACTACAGCCTGTAGAGGTGATTTGTCTTTGGGCCCATGATGCTATTGGGCTCTCATTCAAATTTAAAATAGATGCTGTACCTTTCACAACAGTGGGGCTCTTTAAAACCTATACCAGTACTCAAGCAGCCCAAACCCAAACTAAACTTGAACCTAAAGTTTATGATGTAGGCCCACATGTAGTAAGGAATAGGGACTACAACAACTGTTGCTTAATCCAGAATGGTCTCTCAAACGTGTTGCATTACTAATGCAAATTAACATCTCAGAAATCCAACCAGCCTGCTCCTCTTTCCTAAGGACATCCTTTGAGGGCTGGACAACATGGTTACAAAAACAAGTATACTTCAGGGGCAGAATGAGAAGAGATTTAACTGGAATGTTAAGGACAGGATTGGAAGTTTTAAATGGAATTGATTCAGAAATATTAATGAACAAGCTGGCCACTGCAACAAGCGGTTTAACAAAACTAAAACAGCCCCTACAGTCATCTTTATTGGCATTAGGAACTAGTCAATGGCAGGTTTCAAAAGTGCTACCAAAATGGGAAAAGGCCGGGGACCAAGACCACAAATTAATAATAGATGCACTTAGTGTGGTTCAAGATAATGTGTCTTTAGCTTTTAGTTGTATACCAGCACAGTTATGGATGCAGGCAACAGCAGCTTTGATCATAAGGGAAGGAGGTGAAGGTGATTTTCCAAAGTCAAAAAGGCTGTTAGGGACGATGCTGTTAATTTTGAAAGAAAATTCCAATTCTGGTGGACTCTGGTAAATTTTACCTATGATCATACTACTGATGTGGCCACTGCCTTTGTGCTTACTATATGTAATGCCACCTTTTATGTTATCCACCCCATTGTAATATATGTTGGGAAATAATTAATGCTATAAAATAATGTATTTTATAAAGACTGTGAAATCCAAACTAGTCTCTGACCACAAGCAGCCCGAGAGGCAGACGTCTATTCGAATTCTGAAATTCCTGAAGGCGGCAGGAGAACAATCGACAGTTAACTTATGAATAGATGCACCCAGTGCGATGATCACCGTTATCCCGAGTCATCAGAAGACGCCTAAGAGCAATCATCACCTTGTTGACAATATCGATCAAGATAGCCGAAGTCGCCAGAAAGATACATGTGAATACGCGACTTCCCTGGATCCGATCAACGCTGACTATCAACCAGGAAACGGCAATTGTCCAGCTCTGTACAGTGAAAGAACCAAATATGAATATGCAGAGTTACAAAAGAAACTGGGAATCCTCCGCCTCGGGCATAATAAACTGTATAAAACATCCCCACTAGAAGCGGCTCTCGTGAACAGGGAAGGGTCCGATGTGATAGAGGTTGGATCTAGGTTCACCCAGTGCCGAACCAGGGCTCGACGCTGTCTCTTTGACTGTGGTGGTTTTGAGGACTGTATTTTGGTTGTGGAAAATGATAAATAAATCTTTTCGCATTTTTGATAATTTGGCTTTTTATTGATCATTTATAACAATTCTGGTGACCCTGACGTGATTTTAATTTGGGGTTCGGGGACCCCTTTCCGGTCAGGAGGCGCTCCTCTGATTTCAGCGGCCTGACGGGATTGGGAGTCAGCAAAACCAATCAAACACCAAACCGAAGCCAGAACCACAGCCAAAGAGAGGATAAAAATGGGCCCAGAGTTCTCGGAAACTTGGAGCGATCCGAAAGGGGATCTCCGAGGCCAAGCTGCTTTTTTTTCACTCAGAAAATCAACGTGCATGAAGAATCCACACGGGAAAAGGAACCATGAGTACCGTGTGGTTGAGTGGGGTGTGATTGAGCATGTGTGTGAGACATGATTCTATCACGAAGCGAATGTCAACCCCAAGATTGCAATTCCACTCTCCTGCGAGGGAAGTAGTTGGTCAAGGGAGAAGTGAGCACTTTTTCTTATCACACTGTGGTAAATTGACCGGGAATGGGATATCTGGGATATGCTGTGGTCACCAATAGGTGTTCAGATTTTAATATTGGCACCTGGTTTGGCCACTGGGGCATTGGATCCACCTCTGAGAACACGGGGTTAAAAACAGGGCTCGCCCCCGGGAGCTCTCTTTGAATTTCTGGCGGGAAGAGTTGGATCTCTCCCCTGGCCCAGCTGCTAGCTGGACGGGGGGAGGGGAAAGCCATGCGGCCCTGGGAGAGGTAGGCCTGCCCCCCCCCCTCCCCCCGAGGGTGGAAGAGAGAGAGAGAGAGAGACCCCAGGAGCCATTGGACAGCCCCCACCCCAGAGAGAGAGAGAGAGAGAGAGTGAGCACCGTGCCTGGGACTGTTATCTTGGAATGTGATACCATGTGCTGCTGCAGCGGAAGAGGGGCGGGGGTGCGGCACGGTGAGGAGTCCAGTCGTTTGTAAGATCTTTTAACCCTTTGTGGACAATGAAAACTTTACAGAACATTAACCCTTCCTAGAAGAGAGATAAGAGTAGAGGATGAAGAAGGAAATGGGCCAGTGATGAGGGTCTGGGCAAGTGAGAGAGAGATGTTGGAGGGATGGAGAAGATGGAGTGGCATTTTTTCTGGACTCTTTTTTGTATAGCCATGGACTGTTTCCTTGTGATACAGAGACTGCATTCCAGGGGGAGGCAAGGCCTCAGAACCAGGAGGGTTCATTGTGGGTACCCCTCGGCCCCAGAGAGTGAAAAAATGTGGGGGGGACAGAGGTCCTGAAGGAGAGACTGTGCCCTTTTCATAATGAGACAAGGCATCCTTAAAAGGAACCCTAGAAGCAGCCCTAGTCTCCATGCACAGTGGTGAGAGTGTTGGAAAAGAAATGAAATTTAGCAAAATGTTTAATTATAGTTTAGTTATGAGTCGTTTGCCGTTGAAGCTGTGTGTTGACTTTTGTGTGTAACTTAGCAGGTAGTCTAGGAACTTAATAAATAATTAAGCTAGTATAGGGAAGGTTACATGTTTAACCGGTTTTTTGAGCAGCACACAATGTGATAGGTAGAAGATGGATGATTTTGTTTTTGAGCTTAGGAATGATTGCAAAAGGCTTGTCGATTATTCATGCTGAACTGTTTCTTGGATATTTTTTGTTATGGATTATGTGTATAAAGAACACCTGTATTCGAGATTTTTGGGGCTCTGGCTTGGGACGCGAGTCCGCAGGCCCCCGGGCCCTCAATAAAGCACCGCACAAAACTTATCTGAGTTTTGTGTCATTTATCAATCGGGCAACAAGAGCACCGGGCATGGAAGGAAGATGTCACAATGGCAAAAGGTTTAAAAGGATCTCCGGGAGGTGCTACGTGTGACAAGAAGCCTATAGCACAAGGAAGGACACTTCTACTCTTGATGAACTGAGGATTTGATTATCCAAAGGGTGGTGCCGGACCAAGAGTTGGTGATTTGGGAAATGTAAATGTATTGGGTGGGAATTTGGTGGGGAGGAGGAGAAGGAGATGTCTCTGTACAGTTTTCATTTTCCTTGTGTATTTTTTCTTTTTTTTGTAGTTTAGTTTTTTGAAGTTTAGTTAATAAAGTTTTTCTTTCCCCTAAGTAGGAGCCTGCTTTGCTTATTCCTGGTCACATCTCACAGCAGACACCAGGGAGAGGGTATTCTCATGGGGGCACTGGTGTTGTGCCAGTGTCAAACCATGACACACATGTGGGACCCAGGACTCGTAGGGAGTTCAGGGGGTTGATCACGGTTGGGGTCAGGAGGGGAAAGAACCTTCCCAAAGGGTTTGGGAACTGGTCAACCTTCTGATCCGGAGGAGCAGGTAAGAGAGCTCAGTACCAGTTGAAAAATCCACAGAACGGTTCTCCATGCGGCCGAGTAGACTGGTAGTGTTTCACAGACTCAGGAAATCGGTACTGGACAAGACATGGGACTCGCGTTGAGAATCCCAGCCTAAGGACTCGAGGTGAGAAAAATAGTGAGCGGGGTTTTTGGGAAAATGGGACTGAAAAAGAGTAAGTGCCAGAAAAAGCCCCAGGGAAACCCTCCCCAGGATCCCAAAAAGGTTTTGCCTGAAATCCCGAGGGGAAACCTGTTGGGATGGGTGTTGGAACATTGGGATTAGAGCCCCAGAAGGGTGGTATAATCCAAGGAAAAGATGATACTTTTTTGTATCGAAAAATGGGGGGGGGAGGGGGGAAGAGATCGCAAAATACATGGTCTGTCCGGTTTTTGGCACCTTTGAAGTGTGGACGTGCGAGACCCTATAAAACCAGGTAGTTGATCACCGCCCGCAGGATTTTGAGGAAACTGAGTACGCTGAGATGTGGAAATACGCTTGTTTGGGGTTATACCCGATCACAGCTCTCAGACGCTCAGCAAACCGGGGCAAGGAATGGGAACCGCTGGAAAACCTTCCACCTCCTTACCTTGTCCCTCCGCCCCAGCCCGTGCAAGCCCAGGTACCTCAGGGGCCTGCGCTGCCTCCAGAGGCATCGCTCCCGCGGGGACAGGCTTAGGCACCACCGCTCCCGCCGTAGCTGGCCGCGGCATCTTCCCTCCCACGTGAACAGGCATCGGCGCCTCTGCTCCCGTGCGAGCAGCCCCAGTCCCGACACTTCCCAAAACTGAGAAGAAACAGATATTTCCCTCAAAGAAAGCTGGCTCTCCTCCGGCCCATCAAACAAGGTGGAGAATGAGAAGGGCAACCACTGGTGATAGTGAGGATGTGGAGAAGTCCGGTCTTTTCCCTTTACAGGAGGTACCAACGGCTCCAGGAATCATCGGCTTCGTACACGTGCCGATTGACACTGGGGACGTGAGAGATTTTAAGAAGGAGATGGGGAAATTGATGGACGATCCATTGGGGGTGGCAGAAAGATTAGATGAATTCCTAAGGACCAGCACCTACACCTATGAGGATCTCACTGTGTTTCTGAGGTCACGGTTCAACAACGAGGAGAGGGAAATGATCAGACAAGCCGCAATCAGGGACTGGGAACACAGGAATCCACAGGGGGAGCGAGGACATCAGAGATGGCCAGACCAAAAGCCGTCTTGGAATGCCTAGACAGAGGAAGTGAGACAGAAAATGATAAATCTGAGAAATACGATAATACAAGGTATCCGGGAGGTGGTGCCGAAGGGACAAAATATGAGGAAAGTACTCAGGGAATGTCAGGGAAAGGACGAAACCCCCACGGAATGGTTGGAAAGGCTCCGAAAGAGACTGAGAATGTATTCCGGGATGAACCCCAAATCCCCAGTTGGGGCGGTCCTGTTGAAGACCCAATTTGTGGTGAAATCATGGGAAGATATAAGGAAGAAATTGGAAAAGATAGATGGATGGCACGACAGGAAACTGCAGGAATTGCTCCAAGAAGCCCAGAAGATCTACATGAGAAGAGATGAAGAGAAGCAGAAAATTCAGGCGAAAGTGCTAGTGGTTGCAGTGAGGGAAGCACAGAAACAGGAACAGGTCAGAGACTCGGCAAAAACAGGGTCGGGGAAGAAACAGAACTCTTTCCAAGGGAAGGGCTCAAACAACCAGAAGAAGGATTTCGAGTGCTACTACTGCAAGCAAAAGGGGCATATTTGGAGGAATTGTCCCAACAAGGTCAAAGACAAAACAATGTTTCAGGAAGATTAGGGGTGTAGGGCTTTTCCGTCTGGGGTCTGGAACACCGCAGGAACCCTTGATAAAACTGAGAGTGGGACCCCACAGGCAGGAGATATGGTTTTTAGTAGATTCTGGGGCTGAACGGACCACTGTGCAGCAGTTACCACGAGGGTGCTCTCTGAGCAATGACGCAATGATGGTAGTCGGAGTGAAGGGGAAACCGTTTAAGGTTCCGATCATAAAGAATGTCGAAATAGAGACAGAAAATAAAAAGTATATAGGAAATATGTTATTAATAAAAGAGGCAGATTTCAATTTGCTGGGAAGGGATTTGATGGTGTCATTGGGAATCGGTTTAGCAGTGCAAGATTCCCAGCTCAAGGTGAGATTATATTAACTCACCACTCAGGACAAGGAGAAAATTGATCCAAAGGTTTGGTATGTCCAAGGGAAGGCTGGGAGATTGGACATAGAGCCAATTCACATTGAAATTGAAAGGCCAGAGGACCCCATTCGGGTCAAACAATACCCCATCCCCATGGAAGGGAGGAGAGGGTTGAAACTGGTGATTGACGAACTCATGAAAAAAGGAACATTGGAGCCGTGCATGTCCTGGCACAACACCCTGATTTTGGCAGTGCAGAAAATGGACGGTAGCTACAGGCTAGTGCAAGATTTAAGGGCTGTGAATCAGAGAACTAAGACACTGTTCCCCACGGTCTCGAATCCTTACACCCTACTGAACAACATCTCTCCCGAGGACACGTGGTACAGTGTGATTGACTTCAAAGATGCTTTCTGGACCTGTCCTTTAGTGAAGGACAGCAGAGATTACTTTGCGTTTCAATGGGAAGACCCAGAAACGAACAGAAAGCAACAACTCAGATGGATATCATTGCCTCAGGGCTTTGTAGATTCTCCAAACCTTTTCAGGCAGGCCCTCAAACAAGTGCTGAGTCACTTTGTACCAACGGAAGGAACGAAATTGTTACAGTATGTAGACGATTTGTTGATTGCAGGTCTGAGAGAGGAGGATGTAAGGACAAGTACCACTGAGCTTTTGAACTTTCTTGGGGAAAAAGGACTAAAAGTGTCTAAGTCGAAGCTGCAGTTCACAGAGCCCAAGGTCAGATATTTGGGACATTGGTTAACGAAAGGGAAAAAGAAGTTAGATCCTGAAAGGGTGGCAGGGATTATTGCCCTGCCACCCCCACGGACAAAAAGAGAAGTAAGACAGTTGCTGGGCTTGTTGGGACATTGCCGGCAATGGATCGAAGGGTACAGCGAGAAGGTGAAGTTTTTGTACGAAAAACTCACCATGGACAGAACCAAATGGACAGAAAAAGATGAGGATGAATTTAGGGGAGTCAAGGAAGCACTCATGGCAGCACCAGTGCTGAGCCTCCCTGATGTGAAATGGCGATTTCAGCTGTTTGTGGATGTAAGCAGTCACACAGCCCATGGTGTACTGACACAGGACTGGACTGGGGTCAGGAAACTGGTCGGTTACTTATGTAGGCTTTTCGACCCTGTAAGCAGGGGTTGGCCCACGTGCCTGCAAGCAATTGTAGCTGTGGCATTGTTGGTGGAAGAAACCAAGAAAGTAACTTTTGGAGCACCATTGGTAGTATTCATGCCGCATAACATGCAGGGTATACTACAACAAAAGGCAGATAAATGGCTCATGGACGCTAGGTTGCTTAAATATGAAGCCATTTTGATTCACTTGCTGGATTTGGAATTGCCGACAACAACTGTGCAAAACCCAGCTCAGTTTTTGTTTGAGGAAGCCTTGGAAAAACTTGTTCATGACTGTGTGGAAGCGGTCGAACTGCAGACCAAGATAAGACTGGATTTGGAAGAAGAGGAATTGGACGAAGGGGAAAAATGGTTTGTAGATGGCTCAAGCAGGGTGATTGAAGGGAAAAGGAAATCAGGATATGCAGTTGTGGACAGGAGAACAGGAAAAGTGATAAAAGCAGGTCCTTTGAACGCAGGATGGTCAGCACAGGCTTGCTAATTGTACACAGTTCTGAGAGCCTTGAAAGGACTGAAGGGAAGAAAGAACGATTTTCACAGATTCTAAGTATGCCTTCGGGGTAGTTCACACATTTGGGAAAAATTGGGAAGAAAGGGGGTTGATCAACACACAAGGACGGGGACTGATGCATGGGGAATTGATCCGTCAAATTCTGGAAGCGATAAGGGAGTCGGAAGAAATTTCGGTTGTCCATGCGAAAGGGCATCAGGCAGGGATGCAATTTTGAACCCAGGGAAACAATTTGGCAGACCAGGAGGCCAAAAGTGTGGCACTGATGATGGTAAGTACCCCGGAGATTGAAGGAATCGAGATCCCAGACCACCCTCCTCAACCTTCCCAAAAGGAGATTGAAAGTTATCAGAAAATAGGGGGAAAATTGGAAAAAGGTAAGTGGAAACTACCGGATGGGAGAGAAGTAGTCTCCAAAGGCTTAACCAAGAGAATCTTGAGGAGACTGCACCAGCAAACACATTGGGGGGCTCAGGCCCCAGCAGAACAATTTCTGAAATTTTTCAGGTGCAGAGGAATTTATGAATTGGCCAAACAGGAGGTACAGGGATGCCTGATCTGCCAGAAAATTAACAAGACTAAAGCGAGACAGGCAATCCTGGGAAGTCGTCCCATTGCGTACCGACCATTTGAAAGAATCCAAGTTGATTTTACTGAATTACCCAAGGTGGGAAGGTTCAAATTTGTGCTTGTGATGGTGGACAAATTGACTCACTGGGTTGAAGCTTTTCCGAGCCCAAGGGCGACAGCTCAAACAGTGTCCAGAAAATTGTTGGAAGAGATTGTGCCCAGATATGGGGTGGTAAATTACATAGATTCAGACCAGGGGACTCATTTTACTTCAAAGATTATTAAGTAGCTGGCAGAGGCACTAGGCATTCGAAGGGAATACCACACCCCGTGGCATCCCCAGAGCTCAGGACAAGTTGAAAGGATGCATCAGACCTTGAAAGAGCAGTTGTCTAAATTAATATTGGAAACTCTGATGTCCTGGCTGACGTGCCTCCCTCTTGCCTTGCTTAATATCAGGACTATGCCTCACTCAGAAACAGGGCTCTCACCTTTCGAGATGCTATATGGAATACCATATAAGCACAGCATGCCAGTGGGACACCCCAGATTGGAGGATAACCAGATTCAACCGTACTTAGTAGCGATAAATAAAAACCTACAGGAATTGAGAAAACAGGGGATAGTATCTCAGAGCACCCCTCTGGGATTTGCTATCCACAAAATTCAACCGGGTGACAGGGTGCTTGTGAAAGTGTGGAAAGATGTACCCCTCTCCCCTCACTGGGAAGGCCCCTTTCTTGTCCTTCTGACAACAGACACGACCATTCGGACAGCAGAAAAAGGTTGGACACATGCGTCCAGAGTGAAAAAGGTCGAGCATCAGGAAGAGGCTCCCGAGTGGAGGATCACCTCCTCTCCAGGCGACCTAAAGATCAAGCTACGTTGTCCACATAAATGACCGACGGTGATCGGATAGGTTGTATACTGTCAGATTGTGTATGCTATCCGTTTGTACACTTCAAGTGTGAGTATTGTCAAGGAGTTTTTGTTGTGCATTGTAGAAGGGGGCAGAGACCAAAGGGATTGTGCACCCAGTGTTTGGAGGAGGAGCTTGAGCTGACTGACTGCATTCTAACCCTAACCACAAATTTAGGTATTATTGAATTGGACTCACAGGAGTAGTTCCACATTTTCCAGAATGGGGTACGTGGAAAACTCAAATCAAAGGCAGAGATATTGGATGTGGAGTGCCGAAAGTCAATCAAGGTACTGTGCAGCTGAGATGCTGTCAAGATATTGAGGTGGGGCACCTTTAAAAGGAGATATGTGGCATGGTCTGAGAATGTATTCCCTGAAGAATACTCCTGCTGCTGCGAAGATGGTCTTCCTCGCTGCTGGTGGCACCCCAGGGGGCGGAGGCAAAGGCAGAGAAGTATTCCTGGTGGGAATCCTGATTGGCCTGAGCCTAGCCATGTGTGGGACGCTGAGTCTGCACATTGAGACCCCAATCCATGACGGAAATCAGAGCTTTGTGGATGAGTGCAGTCAAATGGTCCCGACCGAACAAAGGGACAGGGGGATCCCAGCATACCAAGCCCCAGAGAAATGCATCAGGGAACCTGGCAGGTACTGTTTGATAAACGGCACTCAGGTAAAATTGTGCAGATTGGGCAAAGAGGTGTTGTGTTTAGATCCAAAGGCTAGGACACAGAATGGGCTGACAGACAGGCTTAACCACCGAATACTGAAAAGAAATGCGGGACCAATGTCAATCCCCATTTGTAGACAATGTGGGTTGGGAGAAAGACAGAATCAATTTTTGTAGCATATCATCAAGTGAATCCATTGTGTTACGATAATTCAAAGTTGGGAATGTGTGTGATGAATGGGAAAACATACTGGTTGGGAAAGAATGTGAAGTTTGATAGCAGGCTCACCCTAAATAGAGAGCCTATCATGTTGGATTTAGTACAGGCAAATGATGATAGAGTTTGTCTGCAATATGATAGGGCTGTCTGTTTTGCAAAGAACAAAGATGAGATAGATCCTGAGGGGAAAATGAAACAGATTACTCAGGAACTGAAGAGAAGGGAGTCAGAGTTAAGAAAGAAAAGGGTGGAGCAAGAAAGGATGAAAACACTGAGTGAACAGTACAAGCAGCTTGAGAAACAATATGCTGATGGGGGATTACCTTCCCCAGACCGAAACCTATTCATTGACTTGGTTCAAGAAATTGCAACTGAATTGGGACTGTCAAACTGTTGGATTTGTGGGGGGCTGAAATCGGCAGAGAAATTACCCTGGAAGGGTGAGAGTTTAACTCCGGAACAACTTTTGAAGTGGGACAATCCAAGGGTCTCAAAGTTAGCACAGAGACCTGAGGGGTGGGTGTTGGACCAGCGAGTGATTGCAACGATTTGCATCAGTCGAGAGGGCAAGGAATATACCAAAATAGTGGGATATACTCTGTGTATATCCACCCGGACGGTAAATTCAAACAGTAGGAGCAAAATCTGGCAACCAGAACCTCCTACAGGATACTGGAGTCAGAAAAACGAGACAAATTGGAATTGGAATAGTCAGATGGGACTTTGCCGGGTCAAGAGTCCCAGAGCTAATCCTTACCAATCCTTGGGAGGGCTGAAAGAATATTGGGGAGACCTAGGGAAAATTAATATCAGATGGAAAGCCCCAGATGGAATTTATTGTATTTGTGGGAAGAAGGCATACAGGGAGTTACCTCCCAGATGGAAGGGATCATGCACTTTGGGCATGATCCGACCTGTATTCTTCACTCTTCCCTGGACAAAAAGTAACCTGCTAGGGGCCCCATTGTATGAGACCCTGAACAGGGAGAGGAGAAGCTTGAAGAAAATGATACCTGTCATAAGCGGCAGGCAAACTTGGGGGGAGGAAGAATGGCCGGTGGCAAGGATAATTGATTATTATGGGCCAGCCACGTGGGCTCAGGAAGGAAGCTATGGATATAGGACGCCAATCTATCTGCTGAACCGATTGACCAGGCTGCAGGCAGTGGTGGAAATTGTGTCGAACCACACCTCGGAGGCCCTGGACTTATTAAGTCGGCAGCATATGCAGGTGCTGGCTTTTGTGTACCAAAATCGAATAGCTTTAGACTATTTGCTTCCTGAGGAAGGGGGAGTGTGTGGGAAATTCAACAAATCGGAATGTTGCATTGAAATTGATGATTATGGGGAGACCATAAGGGGTTTAGCAGCCGAAATAAAAAAGGTGGCCCATGTCCCAGTTCAGAAGTGGAATTATATTTTGCAGTCATCTTGGTGGGACAGATTATTTGACGAGGCCTGGTGGAACAAAATAATGTTTTTTGTAACTGTCTTTAGTAGCAGGGGTCATATTCCTCCCATGTCTAATACCTTGTTTTATTAGACTGACACACTCCATGGTACAGGGTATGCAGATAGCAGTAGCACCCATGGACCTGGACCTGGCTTCCAGAAACAGCGTATCCAAAATCATGAGCCTGGGAGAAAGAAAGTGTACAATCAGTGCTGCCGAAGTCCTGGCAAAATTTGAGAAACAGGTCAAACGCAACAAGAACAATTATAACGACCATAAAGGAATCCCGCAAGGAGAGCAGGGCATGATGACAATTTAAATAAAGTCTTCTCTTTGTAGGAGATCCTTAGAGGTGGAGGGTAGATGTAGAAATTAAATAGATGATAGTTATTTGGGTTGTAGAGGGAGCATGAATTAATGTGTTTATATTGAAGGGGAGGGATTGTAATATATGTTGGGAAATAATTCATGCTATAAAATAATGTATTTTATAAAGATTGTGAAATTCAAACTAGTCTCTGACCACAAGCAGCCCGAGAGACAGACGTCTATTTGAATTCCAAAATTCCTGAAGGCAGCAAGAGAACAATTGACAGTTAACTTATGAATAGATGCACCCAGAGAGATGATCACCCTTATCCCGAGTCATGGGAAGATGCCTAAGAGCAATCATCACCCTGTTGATAACATCAGTTAAGATAGGCAGAGTCACCAGAAAGATATGTGACTTCCCCGGATTCGATCAATGCCAGAAACGGCGATTGTCCAGCTCTGCACGGTGAAAGAACCAACTATAAATATGCAGAGTTACAAAAGAAACTGGAACTCCTCCGCCTCTGTGTCATGGTTTGACGCTGGCGCAATGCCAGTGCCCCCATGAAAATACATTCTCCCTGGTGTCTGCTGTGAGATGTGACCAGGAATAGAGCAAAGCAGGCTCCAACTTATGAATAAAAGGAAAAAAACTTTATTAACTTACAATATGTAAAAGAAACACACACAGAACTCAGGATGTAAACCTTCCAAACATTCCTCCTCCCCCCACCAAATTCCCAATACATCACAGTAAGACAAAACCTTGGATTCTCAATTCAGTTACCATCCCTCAGATCACCAACTCTCAGTCCATCACCACCCTTCAGATAATGCTTTGCTCTATTCTTGGTCACATCTCACAGTAGACACCAGGGAGAATGTATTTTCATGGGGGCACTGGCATTGCGCCAGCATCAAACCGTGACACCTCGGGCATAATAAACTGTATAAAACATCCCCGCTAGAAGCGGCTCTTGTGAACGAGGGGGGGGGTCCAATGCGATAGAGGTCGGATCCAGGTTCACCCAATGCCAAACCCAGGCTCAAAGCTGTCTCTTTGGCTGTGGTGGTTTCGAGGACCGTATTTTGGTCACAGAAAATGATAAATAAATATTTTCGCACTTTTGATAACTTGGTTTTTGATTGATCATTTATAACACCATCATTGCATTTGGGCTAAACCACAAGAGAATGGTGCTCTATCCCTCAGAACATAGGGCATTGGCACAGATGGTGAATGAGAAGTGGCAAACTATAAACTTTGTCCTGTGTTACCTGGGAACAACTAGGGTTCATTTGAGAAAGTAATACCATTGATGCTCAAGACATGTCTCTGGACATTGAACAAGGTATTTGCCACTTTGAGATTTATCCTGTTACTAGTCAAAAGACTGTGCTTGTATATATAGGTAAGGGCTGTGTATGCTTAATAACTGCTTGCACTTTTGTAGAAATAGGTAACAAAAATGTAACTTTGTTTATTAGAAATCATTCTAATTTTTGTATTTGTAATTTTGTTTAGATTGTAGGGTGTGATTTTTCATATTTGGCACCAGTGACATCCCACCAGCTGCTCAAATCCAATTACACATTGTATCACAGCTTATCATCTACTCCTATTGGAATGAACCTTATGTTGGTAAGACAGTTAATAAACACCCAGACCTGATTGAGATTTTGAAGAAGATACAGGAGAATGGAGAGAAAACTCTAATTACTTTCCATCATTATACAAAGGAGATAAGCAGAGTTCTAAAAAGAGTAATACAAGATGCAGATGATCACTGGTAGGATGAAATCTCTGGATGGTCACCAACTGCAACTGGGATTTTAAATACATTGTGTCACTGCATTGTAGTTTTATTGATATTAGTTGGTGTGAATTTAGGATTGTGTTTTATAATACTTTTTTGGAATTGGAAAATGTTACTACGAGTGGCGGTATTAACCTTCTTTTCAAGTGTACGTGGTAAGGCATTAGGGACATATATTGTAGAAATTGGAATAAAATAAAAGAATTTACTGATTTTCTAGAAAAGGGGGAACAAGGACATGAGGGTTCGAAATTAACTTAGAATAGAAATTAGGTTCAGATTTAGGATAGCTGTTTTAGATGAATTGTGCTGTTTTAACTTGCTTAGTCTGTAACTTGCTGTGTTCACAAAGGCCTGTGGAGATGAACAGAGGAATGCAAGGCCCTGATAAGGACAGTCTTCTACCGCAAACAAGGTGAAAGGAATGTGAACTTCCAAGCTGGAGGGAAATAAGAGGAGCTCCTCAGACCTTGAAATCAGTGCAGACCAGTATTAAGGTTGGGCTACAGCCAAGAGACCAAGTGGGCATGCGTAGAATAATGGGGTAAAAAGTTCATCCCTGAGAAAGAGTCATTACTTCATCACCTGTGACCACCAGAGACCACCAGAGAGCTCTGCCCAAGCACCGAAGGACTGATAAGCTAATTTTAATTCTAAGCAGGGCTGGGCAGGGCTAAGAAATGAATATGCATGGACCTATTTGGAAACTTAATGCATATGCAACATTTTAGAGGATAAAAGGGGGTTTGAATTCTGGAGAGGTGCACATGCCTTTGTGGAGCAATCCCCCATGTGCCTAGTGCTGAATAAATACATACCTACTTTACAACTTTTAAGTGTTGTGGAGGTTTTCCACGAATCAGTGATCAGGCAAGGGAGATTATACTCCTCAAATTTGCCATAGAAAATGCTAATGAGGACTGTAAATACCTTTTGAAATCTCTGCCCTCTGAACCTGAATCCCCTCTACTTCAAATGATGCAAGCTTACATCCACTTGGGGGCATTACAACACACCATGGAAATCACATATCAAGCTGTGGGGCATGCCATAGTGGATGCTTTTGCCACTCTGAAATTAACTCCCAGAAAACAGCTGGTTTGTTTTGGCTGTGGGGAATCTGGATACATTAAAAGAGACTGGCAAAAAACCACAAAAACTGTAAGCCCTGAGTATATGCCCTTGCTGTCGGAAAGGCCCTCGCTTTGCTAATATATGCCGCTGTAAGTTTCACCAGAATGGCCAGCCTTTACAGGGAAACTTATCTCACGGTGTCGGACGGCGACACAAGGACACAAATCCCATGACTGCTGCAGCAGCTAGGAGCAACCGTCAACTTCCAACCAGCCCTGCCCCAGCCCGCCAGACAACCGTCATTGACCTACAGTCAGCCACCCCCAGCAGTGCAGGAATGGACCTGGCAACCTCCAATGCAGTAATGTTGCTTGATTCATCTGTTCATTTGCTTCCCACAGGAGTTTTCAGACCAGCAGGACAGTGTATGCATGCACTGCTTTTGAGCTGATCTTCCACTTTGATAACAAGGTTGTTTGTTCTCCCTGGGGCTATTGACTCTGATTCAATCAGGGAAATACGGATCATGGCATGGACCCCCCAGCCTCCCTGTATAGTCCTGGCCTGAAGCAATATAGCCCAACTTATACTTTTCCCAGCAGCACCCCTATCTGCACCTCCGATAGCTGAGAAGAGGGAAGGGAGTATCAGTTCTATAGGGGTCCCATAAATTTTTTGGACACAACTATTACATCTCAGCATCCCACATGCCAATGCCAAGTGACTCTAAAAGGCATAGTCCTAACAGATACAGGAGCCAATATGACTATTATCTAAAAAGCCAATGGCCCAGTGATTGGCCATTAATGACTGTGCCTCAGGTAATGTCGGGTGGGGGGGGGAGGATATAGTCAGAGTTTACAAAGCCAAGACTTGGTGCAAATAACAGAGCCTGATGGGCAGATAGCCACAGTCAAAACCTTTGTGCTTTCTGTGTCCCTGGTCTTGTGGGGGAGGGATGTGTTAACACAGTGGGGGATTTTTATGCATTCAAATTTTCATATAGGGGCCATTGGGATGCTCAGCACCCCCAAACTGACTTGGAAAACCTCTGATCCTGTGTGGGTGAACCAGTGACCCCTGTCATTAGACAAACTGTGCATATTACAAGAACTTGTACAGATACAGATGGGAAAAGGCCATTTAGTCCCATCTTATAGCCCTTGGAATTACACTGTGATCAGAGAGCGATCTGGGGGGTGGAGGCTGTTGCATGACTTGCAGAAAATAAACGAATTAATAGAAGAAATGGAAGCCCTCCAACCGTGGCTCCCTTCCCCTTCCATGATCCCCAGAAATTGGCAAATGACAGTGTCCTGGGTTGGCTGTATGATGCTTTTATCCCCAATCGTCTTGTTCTGTTCATGCTGAATAGTAAGTTTTGCACCTTTAAGACTTATTGCAGAGAGTGAAGGAGGAGAGAAGTGCACATTTTTTTTTTTTCCTCCAGACATTGCACTCCCCCACATTCCTCCTCCTGGACTGTTGTTGTCTGCAGACAGACGGCGGACAGAGCTCTTCTTTTGCTTTTTAGTTAGTGTTAGCTAGCTGAGGCAAAGAAGTTCCCTGGACTGTGGTTCTTTTTTTCCTTTTCTTTGGACCTCTTGAAACCTGCTCTGGACTGAACACCCAGGGGAGCACCGGCAGCTCACATTTCTGGCCCACCGGGCCGGGCCGGGCCTGCGACAATTCCAGCACCAGAGGGACTGATCAGAGACTGAGTGAGCTGCAACCCGGGGATGGGGTTTTCTCAGTTTGTCATCTCTTTTAGAGTGGCAAGGGGTCTCATTGTCTGATATTGTTTTAGTTTTATTGTTTAATAAACAGGGTTTTTTCCACCTTTCTCCAAGGAGATTTTTTTTTCCTCCCGGACCAGTTGGGGGGAGGGGCCGATTTGATCTGGTTTTTTTTCCCACCGGAGCTCCTTTGGGGGATTCTTCCCCAAATTTACTCTAAACCTGGACAGACAGGGATTGATTTAAAGATGGTTTCTTTGATATTCCGCTGCATCCGGACAATGCAGCGAAATTCAGCTTTTCTCTACTGAGCATTAATATGCAGGAACCACTAATGCTATATCATTGGGTGATATTACCGCAAGATATGTGAAACGGTCCCAATATTTGCCAATGGTATGTTGCAAGTCCGATCCGGGAATGTATGCCTGATGTTCTATTATATCATTATATGGATGATATTCTGATCTCTGCAGAAACACTGATTCAAATGGAAAAAGCAGTGCTGGCCATCAGCCAGGCTGTTAAATCAGCAGGTCTGACCACTGCTTCTGAAAAGGTTCAAAGTACATCCTCATGGAAATGTCTGGGCTGGCACATTGGAATGCACTCTATTTCGGCACAACCTTTGCAAATTTTAGCTGAAATCAAAACTCTGCTAGGGACCATAAACTGGGTTCATCCCTTGCTTGGAATCTCAAATGCAGATTTGGAGCCATTGTTTGCCCAGTGTTGGGAGTTGGGTTTTTCTGTTCTTTCCTTATTACCTGTAGAAATAGCTTCCCATTGAGTTGCTAATGGCAACTGATTGCTGGGTGCTTGAGACAAAGGGGGAACTCTGGTTTGTTTGGGAGTTTTCCCGGGGCGGGGTGGGGGGGGAGATACCGGGCGGATTCAGGCTGTCTGCGCTCTCTCAGTTTTCGGAAGAGGACAGTGAGAGCCGCTGCTTTTGGGGACAGGAGTTTCACTGATGTTTCTGGAGCCCACTCCAGAGCTGCTGCTTTCTGCTGTGGTGTGAGCCTCTGCTCATGAGAACAGCCACTGAACTGGGACCTTATTAACACCTACCTCACCAAAAGAGAGACCTATCACCATCTGCTGGACTGCCCAGAATCCTGAGCTCGGCTCTCCCTGCCCTGCTGGGAGCCCCTCAGCCCCTGCCTACTGAGACATCCTGCCGGCCCAGTTTGCTGCTTTCTGAGAGTCGTTCTGGGGGCACTGGAGCCGGCTGCCCCAGGGGTTTGTGAAGCAAAGCCTCTCTTCCATCCCTTCCCATCTTAGGACAACGTTGCCATTGCCACGTGCTCCCCGAGCCCGCGCCAGAGCACCCCTTGCAGCCACGTAGGGAGCACTGCACCTGCTCAGCCCACCTGGTGCCTGCCAGCACCCCTGCTGGCTGTGGTTGCAACTACACCAAAGGGGAAAGTGCCGCAGCCGAAAGGCTGTCACTGGGTTCCTGGTTCTGTTTGTTATTAATGCCGTAGTTGTTGTTGTTTGTTTGCTTTATTACACACACTATTAAAGAACTGTTATTCCTATTCCCATATCTTTGCCTGAGAGCCCCTTAATTTCACGATTTTAGTAACTTGGAGGGAGGGGGTTTACATTCACCATTCCAAGGGAGGCTTTTTCTGCCATCTCTAGCAGACACCTGTCTTGTAAACCAAGACACCCTGTTAAAGGGAGAGTCTGACCTCTTATCACCTAGACATTTAAATACAAAGGCACAAGCTGTGCTTCAATAAGTAGCTGATGCTATCTCATACAGGCAATCAGCTCCCTGCGCTCCAGAGTTACCACTGTGGTTAATCATTTTAAAACCTGACAGGCAGCCATATGCCTTGATATTTCAGTGGGACTCAGAAAAACCAGACCCTCTGTTAATTATCGAATGGGTCTTTTTGCCTAATATTATGCCCAAGATTATTTCCATGCAAGATGAACTTATGGCTGTGGTTATTGTCAAAGCTCGTCAAAGACTGACCTCCTTGGCTGGAAGGGATTTTAACCGTATCTTTTTACCTCTTACAATGTTTTATTTGGATTGGTTGCTACAGAAATCAGAGAAATTGCAAATTGCTTTAGCAGATTACCCAGGGCAGATATCTATCCATCTGCCTAAGCACAAACTGTTAAGCTGTTCTTTTAATTTGCTCCCAAAGTCAAGGAGAAGTGAAATTCCTTTGCAAGTTATGACAATATTCACGGATGGTTCTGGGAAAACCCGTAAATCAGTGATCGTATGGAGGGATTCTGATACCGGAACCTGGCAATCTGACATTGCTCTTGTTAAAGGGTCTCCGCAGATTGTAGAATTAGCTGCTGTGGTCAGAGTGTTTCAGAAATTCAGCTCACCTCTTAACCTAATAACTGACTGCCTACGGAGCTGGAATTGTGCCTAGAGCAGAAGCCCCTGTCTTAAAACAAGTTAAAAATTATGGTTTTTTTTTTTTACTGGTTGAACCTACTAGTTTTTCTTTTAGATCAAAGGACTGTTCCTTATTTTGTTATGCATCTAAGGTCACATTCCAGTCTGCCCGGATTTCTTACAGAAGGCAATGCCTCAGGCACTTTCAAGCATTGGAAGGAGCAGGCCAGCTACCAAAGGGACACTTGATACAGATCTAAAGCCCTGAGGGACACCCAGCCCTGGTCAAACCAGTTATATTTCCAGTTACTTGCCTTTTTTAACAATGTATTTTGTTGTGAATCTTTCGGTACAGCTATTTAGCAATATAGAACTAAATTGTTATTGTTTACCCTTCAGTGTTTATATCCCATTACTCTTATTAAGCCAAACTTTAAACTTTACCTTCTAATTTTAGTAACTTATGATTTGTAAATTTTAACAGGATTGTTACTAGAAAAATTTAAAAGTGTTTGTATAGAGGTGGTGTCTTCTTACATATAAGTAACATAGCAAAACTGCATAGTTCACTGAGAATAATTAGATAAGTCATAAATTCACGATTCTTTAGCTCACATTCAAGACAAACTTTGAAGCAGTTATTTGAAACTTAACTCCACTGTCAGTTTTATTAAGTGCTTGCTTTTTACTCCACGGTTTTAACAAGGTAATTTTATTGTGAATCTTTTAGTGCAGTACTTTAATCTCCGGGAAATCCTTGTTGCTGATATTTCAGAATAGTTGTTTACTTGCATGTAGTTTACCTTGATGTTTAACTGCTGTATGAAAAATTTTCAG
Organism: Geothlypis trichas; assembly: GCA_009764595.1. Classification (NCBI taxonomy): domain Eukaryota; kingdom Metazoa; phylum Chordata; class Aves; order Passeriformes; family Parulidae; genus Geothlypis; species Geothlypis trichas. The sequence goes on along the minus strand of CM019934.1, from coordinate 17,790,184 downwards.
TAACTTTTTTGTAATGATACAGTCAAAATGAATTAAGATTCTGTTAAAGTTAAGTACTGCTAATTTCTGTTAAGATTACTTTCTGTCAAGATTAAGTATTAGTAAGACTAAGCAGTTAAATTTAAGTGCTATTCAAGTTCTGTTATTTTAAGTTCTGTTAAGTGCTACTTAGATTGTTATAGATGAGTAATGTAATAGTTGTCTCTCACAATTAAGAGATATATATTATGTAGATATATAGCAATGTTATTGTAATATGTCGTGTGTGTCCCCCCATAGGCCCCTTTCCCCTCCCCCTTGTAATAGCCTTAGTAGTCAAGACATTTAGAGAAAGCCAGCTTGTTATGAGGAGGCGCAGCATAACAACACCTGACCTCCAACTAAGATGTAAGAAAGTAATCTCCACCAATAGACGGCAGAGAAAGAATTGACTGACAAAACTTTGGGAGACGCTAAGGATATAAAAGGCAGAGCATCCATTTTGTACAGAAACATATGGCTCCTAGTCACGGAATCTCCCAGTACTGAAATTTTTCCTTATTCAGTCCTTTGTTGTAATTTTTATTAAAGGTTTAATAAATCTTTGAAATTTTAAAAGTAAGCAGTCCTTTCTCACAAGATCACTCAAATAATGTTAACTTTTAGTTACATTTCCATGAAATTGATTTTAAGTTTTGTTAAAATTTGCTTATTTAAATTACAAGATACAGCTATTTTGTTGTAGAAATAAGAACAATCTCTGCTGGTTTATTTTCCATAGGTAGTGTTATGAACAAAAAATCTGCCAAATTTTTTTGTGAGAAAAGAGTTACAAAAACGAATCAGACCAGGGTTGCTGCTGGGGTGCTGCTTGTTTGTCATGATAATTGCGGGTCATTGTAGTTAATGGTTCTTTTTGTATCGGTGAAGGCTCTGGCAGAGTTGATAGCTCTTCTCTAGAAACAGTGAAGGGAGGGGACCTCTTCAGACAGTGGGGAGAAAAGACGAAACTTGAGAGGAGGGCATGCAAAATAACTCCAGGACCAGCATGCCATGAGAGTCAGCTACTCCAAACGTACTGAGAAAACCCCCAACACAACGAACCAATATAGAGTTGGGAAGTTAGAGTGATATCTGGACGTGAGGAGCAGAGTGCTGGGCCTGCAGAGATGCTGAAAACCTTCGTTGTCCCTCACCCTGAGTGCGAGAGTCCCGGAGGGGGCTAGAGTGGGACGAATTCAAGATCTAGGTCACCACGCCCAAAACGCTCCCACGAGGATTGGGCCCCCGCCTCTGCACCTAGTGGACAAAGCTGCGCATATTCTCCTCCTGCGAGTCATCCTAGGAGACCCGACGGAGACTGTGGACTCGTTGAGATTCCCAATCCTGAGCTGATCACTTTTAATAAAGGCGTTAAAAGGAGAAAAATCTCCTGCCCTGTTTATTTCAGGTAGCACTGAAGAATGAGTAACAATTCCATATTATGACTATCATTAGTTATAAGTTATTGCTTTCTATTTTATTTTTTTCTTTATTGTCATATGTGCATAAATGTCTAGGAAAATATAACTTCAGTTTCTTAAAACAGTTTCTACTGATATAATAATAATCCGGATTATGTTGTTAATCTTATAATGCGAATTCATGGACCTTTGTATTACAGGCATTACTTTATTCATTTGCTATTTGTCTATGGTACCATTGTCTGTTTAACTAACAATAAATTACAAAGCTGGCTGCCTTACAAACTGTAATATATCTTTGTATAGCAATCTACAAGACATATCATTTTAAGAAACTTTCCTAACTGCTATTACTGAGAAGTTTTTAAAATATATTAGGGCGACTCATCCTGTTAAGGCCTGGACCCTGGCCAAGTCCTGGTCTTACCTGGTTGGGAAGTATGCAAAAACCAGGTATTTTCTGCACCAAAACTGTACTCAGGTCATTTTGACTTGCAAATTTGAACCTATAATAGCTGGACTCCCTTTTTGAATTGAATTTGGGAATCATACCTGGGAATGATTTTCTAAACCCTCACTTCAAAATGAGGCTTGCCAGCTATTGCAGATGCTGGGTGATGGTAAAGTATTTAGGGAATTGATAATGCATTGTTTTAAGTCACCATTCTATTTTTCATGTGCTACTAATTGTATATATCATATGATTTATATTTACTTAGTATAAGTTTATTGTTTTGTTACATATTGTTATGCTTTTATGTTGCTTTCATGTTCATAACAAGAAAGATACATGTTATTAAAACCCAAAAAATTAGAGGAGAATATAGCTCCCCCAGAACTTTAATATTTACACTAAAATTTTTAAAAGCAAATCAAATCACATCAAATTGGACAACTTACCCTCCTGAAACACCCTTGGAACCTCAAGAATTAGACCCCCTGAGTTCTGTGAAATTGGATTTTTGGGTTAATTTTAAATACACTGGAAGAAATCAGTCTAAAGCTTGGGATGTTTCTCCCTATTACCCTGTGTATAAGAATCAAACATTTTGGTGCGATTATACTTCTGGCAGCCCTTTTAAATCCAGTAATGCCCCCCCTGCAGCTGCCATCAGGAATGTTTCTAGTTTATAAAGATCAAGCCTTAGCCTTTAGTGGATAAGGTTTTTAGCTAAAAGATTTTTTTTTAGGACAAGTATGCATGTGATAATTTTGATAATAATTGTAGTAATCATGATACCTTACTTGTTTCAATGTGTGCAGAGATTAACTATTAAGGCCATTAAAGCAGTATTTTTGGTTGAAAAGAGGAGATATTGGGACACACAAGACAGATGATGGACTTTGGACCTGGTTAGCATAAGAGATTTCATAACAGTATGTCTTGGCAAGAACAAATAGCCTTGAAGATTGCAAGAAGATTAAATCAGACTGGCTTACCAGAAAAAAAAATTACATCAAGACTTCTGCAAGCAAGAGATGTTGTAAAGTGTATAAGTTTGTTTATGTGATGATTAACCCAATCATTGTAGTAAAACATTACTAGCCTTCCTAAAATAGTTTATAAGCATTTGTATCCCACAATAAATTTGGATTCTTTGACCATCTCATAGTCTTCCCCATATCTCCAATAAGTAAGGATGTTGCAGTCCACACATTGTCTTTTGGAAGGGGATGTTTGCTTTTTGTATGAAAGGGCAACAAAAATCCCAAACCTTCTAAACTATGAAAAAGAAAAGTTGTCTGAAGCAGGACAGTACGTGATGTCTGGAAAAAGCTAAACAGAAAATAATTTGTCCAGAATGTTAAGAGAAGTAACCTTTATCTTTTCTGTCTGCCTTTCAAATAAATGAACCCTGGAAAATCCAGAAGCATTATTTCTATTTCACTTGAACTTTAGGGATTTTGGTTTTTATCTAGCTGTTTCTGCAACTGTATTGTAAAGCACATTTGGACAGGGAATTTTTATATGAACTAATTTTTATAGTCAAACATACAAAATTTTTCTGAGGACACTGGTAGGTTTTATTGCTGTAATGAAATTCTAAGAGGAGTATTTACTTAAAAAATTTTCTACAATCTGACCAGATCAAAACAAACAGTACTTCTAATTATTCTTTCAGAGTAAATATTGAAATCAGAAGTAGAATTTACTGAATCAAACTGCCAAACTTTTTTTCCTAATTACCACTTAAGCTAGAAAAAAAGACAATCAAAAGGACAAACTTTGGATTCAGAGCTCCTGGCCTGGAGATCTCTGATTAAAAAAAAAAAAATCTCTTTCTTAACAGTAAGAAGGGAAGCTTCCTCTGCTTTCAAGGGTAATGAAGAGAAAAAGTAACTGTAATCTCACTGTTCCAGATTGCAAGGCAAGATGTATTCTATTACCATCTGTATGGCAGTTGTCTTTTATCAAGTGGGCAGTTTTCCTTATCTCTTCCACCATCACTCCTCCCTCGGGAGAAGACATCTGCTGATAATAGGCTATTGATTGTCACTGCATGACTGATAAGAACTACAGCATCCCACTGGGAGATGTGAGCCCAGAGGGAGGAACCAAGCATTCCTACCTGGATATAATCTGGAGATTCTGGAACACCAGCACAGCTTCTGCACTGGATTTCCCAGAGGAACAGGAGCTGTCTCTTCTTCCACTGGATCTTCAGAGGAAGAATACATCCTTCTCTACAGATCCCCCCTGCTCCAGCAGAACCACCCCTGACAATGCAGGAGGGCTGCAGCCACATTTCCAATTGGACTGCTACCAACACCCTGACCCACAGGGTGTCAGGTTGGGTTCTGACTCTGTCAGTGTTGTTCTAGTGCACTGCATTGTTTATTTTATCCTTTTATTTCCTTCCCTATTAAAGAACTGCTATTTCCTGCTCCCATATTTTTTGCCTGAGAGCCCCTTAATTTAAAATGTATAGCAATTATGAGGCGTAGGGAGGGTTTACATTCTCCATTTCAGGGGAGGCTCCTGCCTTCCTTAGCAGACTCCTGTCTTTCCAAACCAAGACACTCACTAAGTACCTATTCCTCCAACCATCTCATGAAGTTTTTTCTGCTTTGTTTTCCTCAGGATTCCAAAAACTCTACTCATCCTCACACTGACCCACACCACCACAACACTTCAGAAGGTGGAAATAAAGCTTCCAAAACACCAGAGGCAGTTTGCTAGTGCTTGCAGCACTATGGAGTATTACTTATATTCACAATTCACAAAAATCATCATCACTGATGTAGTGTGGGAATATGCATTTCTTCCTTTATTATGGATTGCACAGGGTTGACAATTTTAATGCACCTTGGAAAACAATTAGTCAAGAGATTAAAAATATACAAAAAACAGAAGAGTATGCTGGGCATCTGTACCCTGCAAAACCCCTATTTTCATTCTTCGCTCAAAAGCAGTTCTTCAGTCATACAGCAGCTAGCAAAATGTATCGTTTTAACCTTTCAAGTAGAAGGATAGAATGGAATAAGGGTGAGGAAAGGACCTATTAGCACAATTAAGCCTTCCTGAAATCAGAAATTATTTGGAGTATTTAACAGTTGTTTAAAATATGCATAACTAGATTTGGAATCATTATCCTGATTTAGAGCAGGAGCACATCTGGTTATGTGTAAGAAAATTCAGTGTGACAGCATTTTGGATCATCTATCAGAAAGCATCGACTGAAATTTTAATATGCATTATTTATATTCTACATAATAGTCTATTTGTTCTTTGAAGCCACTCCAGTGATAACATATTTAGTGTCTTCTACTGTATACTAAATTTAAGGTACCTAGACAAAGCACAGCATATTACAGTCAGATGCTTCCCAAATCATATTAACTTTCTAAATATCATTGCCATCTGGCTACTAGACTTTGTTTACCAAAACAGTAGCTGTGCAAGCATTTCTACAGCAGCTGCAGTAAAAAATTAAGTAATACCATTTGGTTAAGTTACAATTCACTTAAAAAAATCCACCACAAGCAAAGAAAAAACCACCACCACAAAAATAAACCTCAGAAAACTAAAACCATTTTTTCAAATCATTTACCATTGTACCTATAAAAATTAAGTATATTTAGCTTTGTGTTTTGCTTTCTTTCCCATTTCAGTGCTTTAATGTTCTTCAACTTATTTGCTTAAAATATGCCCAACTAGATTTTAAATATTTGTACCAATTTAAAGGAAAACTACAGTTGTTTGTGTGCAATTAAATACAGTCAGATAGCAATTTAGAACAACTACCAGAATCAACTGTGAACTTAATAAGCTGTGGTGTAACTAACAATCATCATTTGTATTCATGTGGATATGTTGAGCTATATGCTGTTGGCCCAAGTTTTCTACCAGCAAATCTGTACAAGTCTCATACATACATATGCATTCATTGTGAGTCACAGCTCCTAGATCTGAATTAAGACCATAGACTGATAAAACACTTTACAGTCCAGAAAAGCTTCTCAAGATGATTTTGCAGACACTAGAATAGAATAGGGTATCTCTTTTCTCATCCAGAGAGCAAAATTTTATGTCCTACAGTTTGTTAATGGGTTGATGTATAGAAAGAATTCAGTATTTTTGAAAGCAATAGTTTGGCTTTTACTTTTGTTTCTCCTCTCTCTGGAGTCAGATAATCACAGTCACTGTGAGAAGTAATATATTCTATCCCACCAGGACTGACACAGGTACAGCATCTGGGTCAGTTTTAGCCTGAACTGACTTGAATGCTTTATATAAGATGTCAGGACATCACAGCAGTGTGCAGTTTCCCCTTGCTAGCAATCAAAACAAGAATGTTTTAAGAAACAAAACATATATACTTCTGTTTCATCAGTAATCAAAACATTTCACCACAACAAAATTATGTGAGAAAATCACCCAATAAATGTCTGTCCTGGGTTGGCTGTATAATGCTTTTATCCCCAATCGTCTTGTTCTGTTCGTACTGAATAGTAAGTTTTGCACCTTTAAGACTTATTGCAGAGAGTGAAGGGGGAGAGAAAATGCAGGTTTTTTTCCTCCAGATACTCCTGTCACTCCCCCACATTCCTTCTCCTGGCTGGCTGTTGTTGTCTGCAGACAGACGGCGGACAGAGCGCTTCTTTTGCTTTTTAGTTAGTGTTAGCTAGCTGAGGCAAAGAAGTTCCCTGGACTGTTGATTTTTTTTTTCCCTTTTCTTTGGACCTCTTGAAACCTGCTCTGGACTGAACACCCAGGGGAGCACCGGCAGCTCACATTTCTGGCCCACTGGGCCGGGCCCGGCCTGCAACAATCCCAACACCGGAGGGACTGATCAGAGACTGAGTGAGCTGCAACCCGGGGACGGGGTTTTCTCAGTTTGTCATCTCTTTTAGAGTGGCAAGAGGTGTCATTGTTTGATATTGTTTTAGTTTTATTGTTTAATAACCAGGTTTTTTCCACCTTTCTCCAAGGAGGTATTTTTCCCTCCTGGACCAGTTGGCGAGTGGGAGGGGCCGATTGGATCGGTTTTTCCCACCGGAGTTCCTTGGGGGATTCTTCCCCAAATTTGCTCTAAATCTGGACACTGGTTTTGCTTGTTGTTGCTACTGGTGTTATTTGTTTGCCTCGTTATATATACACATACATACTAGTAAAGAACTTTTTTTTTTTCCATATCTTTGCCTGAAAGCCCCTTAATTTCAAAGTTAGAATAATTCAGAGAGAAGTGGGTCATATTTTCCATTCCAAGGGAGATTCCCACCTTTCTTGGCAGACACCTGTCTTTCAAATCAAGACACTGTCCTTATCTCAACCTGTTAACCTTTGTTATATTTTCTCTCCCCTGTGCAGATGAAAATAGCAGTGATAGAGTGGCTTTAGTGGCTGCCTAGCATCTAGCCAGGGTCAACCCGCTACAAAAGGTCATCTAAAAATAAAAGCTAAGGAGCCACATATTATCATAGCATACTGCATATTTTATCCCTAAGATAAAATAAATCCTAATATAAAAGATTCAGGTAACCAAATATTAATGAACAGGAATAACATGAGCCTGCTATTTTATGATACTGCTCAAGTGCTGAGTATTTGAGAATTACCACTGCTAGCTCCTTCCATATGGCTGGGAAAGTCATTGAAAGATTGTGCTTTATCTAAAGAAAACCAATACACATTACTTAGCAGAACAGGCCAGGTAAATCTCCAAATAGAAAAGTAGTGGAAAAACATGTGAACTATTAAAAGACTTATAAATTTTAAGTTTGAACAAAATTCAGGAATTGGACATTCCTTTTTTGGATGTGGATCAATAAGTAAGCACTGAGCAAGACAAAAAATATAGATAGGAAAAAAATTACAAGATATAAGAAGTGCAACACCAGATTATTACTCCTTATTTTCATCTCTGAGAAAACTGTACTACTGTGATGCTTGATTCAAAAACATATTCCTTTACAAGACAGAGGTCTTTCAAGCTGTCATGGTTTGACACTGGCACAATGCCAGTGCCCCCATGAAAATTCCCTCTCCCTGGCATCTGCTGTGAGGTGGTACCCGGAAATAAGCAAAGCAGGCCCCTACTTAGGGAAAAAAGAAAAAAAACTTTATTAACTAAACTACAAAAACTAAACCACAAAGGAAGAAAATAAACACAAGGAAAATGAAACTACACAGAAACACTTCCCCCTCCTCCTCCCACCAAATTCCCAGTACATTTACATTTCCCAAAATTATCCACACTCGGTCTGGCACCACCCGTTAGACAATCAAATCTTCAGCTCATCAAGAGTAGATGGAGTCCTTCCTTGTGCCATGGACTTTCCTGTCACAATCAGCACCACCCGGAGTCTTTCTGCTATCCTGTGACATCTTCCTTCCATGCCAGGTGCTCTCACCACCTTGCATGGGGCAGAGGCCTGCTTTCAGGGTGGACCTTTTAAGGATGCCTCCTCTCGTTCCAAGCAGAGCACAGTCTCATCTCTGGGACCTTTGTCCCCCCCATTTCTTCTACACCCCCTGGGGCCGAGGGGTCTCAACACCAAACTCTCTTGGCTCTGAGCCCTTGCTTCCCCCTGCAATGCAGTCTCTGTATCACCAGGAAACAGTCCATGGATATACAACAAAAAAGAGTCCAGCAAAAAAAATGCCACTCCATCTTTCTCCATTCCTCCAAAATCTCTCTTTCTCTTTGCCAGACCTCCTCACTGGCCTATTTCTTCCTTCATCCTCCACTCTTATCTCTTTTCTAGGAAGGGTAATGTTCTGTAAAGTTTTCATTATCCACAAAAGGGTTAAAAGCTCTCCCGAGCGGCTGGGCTCCTCGCTGCCCCCCCCCTTCTCCTCCCAGCCGTGCTGCCTGCTGCCGGGACATGATATCAAGTTTCAAGGTAACTCAGTTTCAGCACCGGCTGCATTCTCTCTCCATCTCCAAAAAGGTGGTTGGGGGGGAAAACAGGTCGCTCGGTGCTTCCCAGTATTTCGCTCCATCCACCCTTCTATCCCTCCGGGTCAGGCCTACCTCACTTTGGCCACGTGGCTTTCCCCTTTCCACCCCCCAGCCAGCAGCTGAGCCGGGGGTGGAGAGAAGGAGCTCTGTCCCGCCGGAAATTCAAGCGAGCGCCGAGGGAAAAGAGCCCTGCTTTTAACCCCTTGGGTTTGTGGTCTCAGAGGCGGATCCAATGCCCCACTGGCCAAAACCAGGTGCCCATCTTAAAATCCGAACACCCATTGGTGACCACAGCACAAACAACATATCCCAGATGTCCCATTTCCGGTCAAACCACGACACAAGCACAGCTGGCAGGGAAGAATGATATTCAAATTTCAAATTTAGTTTAATTTCTTTTTGGAAAGAGGAACACAAAATAGAAAAAGAATGCATTACTTTGTATAGAGACATTAATTTTTTTTATATTGCCTTATAACTTCCATACCAAGCTTTTATGTGTATCTTTTATCTGGTAGATATTTGTCTTGGGGTGGTTTTTCTATTCCCTGATTGTCTGCTCTATGCCTAGAAAAGGTTGCTGTAGCTTTAAGGTGGGTCCGGGGGAGGGGGAAGCCTTGGGGCTCCTGAGCGGGCTTTTTAAAAGCCTCACTCCCCAGGTGTCCTTCGTGTCGGGGGAGGACTGGGTTTTTTGGTCTTTTTGTGGGGTTTTTTGTTGTTGTTTGTTTTGCTTTGGGGTGGTTTTGTTTTTGGTTTTTTTGCTTGGCTTTTGTTAGCTTAGGCAAGAAGGTTTTTTTCCCTTTCCCTGGACTTCTAGACTATGATAGCAATCCTTTGACATTTTTTTTTTCTTGAAATGGTCGGGTTTGGTTTTGGTCCGAGATCCGAGAGACCAGTCGACGAGACGAGTTGGCCAGAGACTGGCTAGACGGCGAGGGCCCACTCTGTCCCCGCCACAGACCTCGGAAAAGACAAACCAGCAAGAGGCAGGTCACCAAATTCACCAGCTTCGTCTGCTGTGAAGAGGGGACCCATGCCAGAGATTCACCAGGTTCCCATCTGTTTAGCTTAAGCTGCTGCATGAACCCTTTGGGTTTTTTCCCATCTCTGAGACAGGAGCTGGTGCCAGGTTTTTTTCCTCCCCACCACGTTGCAGCCATTGTGGCTTTTTTTTTTCCCTTTCCCTGCCATTGTGGGTGTTTGTTTTTGTTCTGGTGTGGGGACTGGGGACAGGGGAAGGTCTGTCAATTCAATATCTAGGATTTATTCGTTTTTGTCCGTGCCGTGTGGGCACTCTGTCAATAAACGGTTGGTTTCTTTCACTTTCATCCACTAGTGTTGGTCTCTTATTGCCAGGAAGGGATTGTTGGAACCCCTTTTTTAGAAGAAACACAGATTCTAGGGTGTTTTTCCTTCTACACTTGTCTCTAAACCGAGACAATATTATCATGACAAAGTTGGCAGTGATATACTAGGTGTTTTTCCTGTTTGTACAGCATAAACTCTAAACGCCTAAAAGTTTCAAGAAGTGGTGGTGGTTTTGATTCTTCCCCTCCCCTATTCAGCTTTGTAACAACAAGACATCCCCTTTTAATTTTCCCTTATGCTTCTGTCACACACCTAACTGCTTTTCCAGTGCTAAGTAATACCAGCTGGGGTAGCTATGGATGAAAGCATTATTCACTTGCCCTTGGCTTCAGGAGCTGATATCTATGGTTCAATTTGCACAGGTTGTCTAGATTACATCACCATCTCTCCAATGATGCATACGCATTTAAGTTGAAATGTAGCAAAACCAGAAGTTTAATGTTAATGGGAAGAGGAATACAGAATTGTTTTTTAGCTCTCCCTGAAAAATAGGCTGCTGTATTAAAATAAAGCAGCTTGTTTCTATCATTCTTTTGTCTGACAAGTTTGCGCTGCTTAGAAAGGTCATTTATGCCTCAAAGCATCAAATTATTATTTGAGGACATGAGTTTTAAAAATGGTTATTTGCTTATGCTCTCTGAACTGCTAATAATTTTTTCTTTGAAGAAACCAAAATCAAACTAAACAAAACACAAAAAGCCCCTCCAAACCACAAATAAACAACATAGCCAGACCTCAAAAGGAAAGAGTCTTTTCCTCAGACAAATTAGACATTGATTTTATGTCACCGAATCATTAAGGCTGGAAAAGACCTTCCAGGTCACCAGGTCCAACCTTCAACCCAGCACTACCATGTTCACCACTAAACCATGCACCCAAGTTCTACATTCATACATTTTTTGAACACTTCCAGGGATGGTGACTCAACCACTTCCCTGGGTAGCTTTTTCCAATACTTGACAACCCTTTCTGTAAACAAATTTTTTCTAGTATCCAATGTAAACCTGCCTTGGCACAATTTGAGGCCATTTCCTCTCATCTTGTTGCTTGTTACCTGAGTAAAGAGACCAACCTCCACCTTGCTACAACCTCCTTTCAGGCAGTTGCAAAGAGGAATAAGGTTTCCCGGAGCCTTCTTTTTCTCAGACTTACCAACCCCAGCTACCTCAGCTGCTCCTGATCAGACCAGTGCTCCAGACCCTTCCCAAGCTCCGGTGACCCTTCTCTGGACACAGTCCAGCACCTCAATGACTGTCTTGTAGCAAGGGGCCAAAGCTGAACCCAGAATTCAAGGCCTTACCAGTGCCCAGTACAGGAGGACAATCACTTCCCTAGTCCTGCTGGTCACTATTTCTGTCCATGTGAGCACAAGCTGACTATATCCTAATTAAACTTCACAAATTAGGCATGTAGCTGAAATGGTGTGTTATAGATGGATAATGAGATGATTGGCTCTCACAATTAAGGGATGAATACTGTGTGAATATTAAGAGATGTATAGTTATGTTATTGCAGTTTAGATGTCCTCTGTTCTCCCCATAGTTCCCTTCCCCCCCCCCGTATTGTTGCCATCAGACAGCCTGGATTGTCTATGACAGGTGGAAAGAAGGTGTGCTCATGTGCCCCTTACATGGGGCAGTTAGGAATGGAAAAGCTTTGTTGCTGGGGGGAGGAAGGTGCGCAGAATGACAAAACCTAACCCTCCAATCAAGTTGCAAGAAAGCAGTCTCCACCAATAATTGGCAAAGAAGAGTTAACTAAGAGATTTTGGGAGGGGCCAGGGTTGGCTGATGCAATCCCCCCATCCCCCTCCGGGGTATAAAAGGTGAAGCATCCATCTTGAAGATGAAAATTTAAAGTGAGTGGTCATTTCTCACAGGTGTCAAACAAAAACATCATTTAATTGCAGAAGAAATACCTTTTTGGCATATCATATGCAACTTTCTCCCTCCCCTCCGCATAGATAAACTCCAATATTCACAATGTGAAATCCCCACTAACAGCAATAGCTGTCAAGTATGCTTTGCACTGACTTGCAATTGTTAACACAATATTGCTGGTTATTGTTAATCCAAGTTTTAATAAAGTACATTTCTACTCATAAGACAAATATCATTATTTCTAAATATTGGACGTTTTAAAATAAATAAAGCCTACATTCTTTTAAACTAAATAACCATAAGTATTTGGGACCAAGTACCAAATTCTATAAACATTAGGCCTTCCCCTCCCCACCTCTGAAAGGACTTGTGGTTTTTGTCAGCCCTTCACAACAAGAACCATCTAAACTAAAAAACTAATTTCAATTAAAACCTTAGAAGCTTAAGAAACATTCTCAAATCTGCAAATATTCTTCAAAATAATCATGCTGAAGTCAAATTATTCCAAACAGGTACAGTTTGAGAAAAACTTCATACACAGTCATTTGCTTTTCCACCTCTCCAAAATATGTTTGGCTGTGTTGCAATAATTTCCTCTTCCCAGTAGATGGAGGCTTGAAAACACCTGCAGATAACATTTTCTGTCATGTGCACATATTGCTAGTAAAAAGGACTCTAATTTTAGGCAGCAATTCCCAAACAATAGCACAACCAACTCAGCTCCAGCAGCCTTCAAACAGCAGCTGGCAAACACAGTACCATGCCAACTAAGTTGCTTTAAAGAGGTGGGGCAGTGGGAAGAGCCCAAGGGTAGTGCATGTACCTCCCTGGGAAATGTTCTCGCCCAAAAAAAATAATCACCCAGAATTCCCTGGGGATTGTTTTGCAACGCTCCATTCAAATGGGAAATTTGTATTTATGGCAAACAAGGCTACACTCACAGTAAAAACTTAATTGTCCAAACCTTTCAGCCAAAAAGAACCAACTCAATGCTCTTTCACAGTCAAAAACATTTCAGACTCAGCATCCATTAGAGCTCAAATATACCAAATGTAACAATTCCCTTCCAGCTAGGGCAAGACTCATAAACTCAGATGCTCCAGGCTATCTTAAACAGACACTGCTCACCTAAAAATCAACTAGATTGTAACAGAGTGTATACTGAGTAATCTGTAGCAGCAAAACCACTGCCTAGATGTTTCTAGGCACTAGTTCATAGTAAATACAAGTGTAACTTGCTGGTACGAAACCATCTGTTATTTTGAAGGCAGGGAAAAAAATTCAGGCAACAGATCCTTACAAAGGCAAGCTAAGGTAAAGTTTTCTTCATGTTTCTACCTGTTGATATGAAAGGTATCACATTGCTTTAATGTTAAAACAAGGAAGAGAGCAGTCAGCAAAGAAAAAACCCAACCTGCACAAATTCTCTTATAAAATGCTGCTTTGTCACTTTCCTGTAATTGTTATTTGTTGACACATCAATGTATGGAAAAGAAAATATATTAGTACAGAGTTTCCCACAGAAGTTATTTCTGAACAGAGAAATTATTCTTTCAGTATATGCAGTTATCAGCAAGAAAAGACAGATACTGTACTTTTACATTCTCAATTTTGCAGATAATAAAGTTGTAATAAACTCTTATTAAAATAACCATGCAATTCTAGCCAGGTAGCAGCAAGTATGTCAAAACCTGTGAATCTTTTTTCATATTATTTTTAGTTTTAGTTTGTATTATAAGAACATGTTGATTACAAGGATCTGTGCAGCAACTGCCACTTGAAAAAGCATACTTTTATATAGCCTCAAGAGAAAAAGTTGCCAAAACTTCATTAAGTCGACCAAAGCCAATCCTGTAATCTTCTAGTTTGCTCCTACACATACTACAAATCTCAAAACAGTGGAGAAATGCAGATGACACTTGTAGTGGGTTAACCTTGACCAGACACCAGGTGCTCACCAAGCTGCTCTATCATTCCTGTCCTCAACAGGATGGGGGAAGAAAATAAGATGGAAAAGGACTTGTGTCAAGATAAAGTCAGCTTATTAAAGTAAAAGAAAAGGCTGCATGTGGAAGCAAAGGAAAAGAAAATATTTATTCTCTACTTCCCATCAGCAAGCAATGTCTGGCCACTTCCTGGGAAGCAGGGCTTTAGCACACATAGGGATTGTTCTGGAAGTAAAATGCCATAAACAACAAGCGCCCTCCCCACCACCCCCCCTCTTCCTCCTCGTTTACCTTTTATTGCTGAGCAGATGTCATATTACTGGACCTGGTGCTCACCACTGCAGATGAACTCATTAAAGAGGTTAAGATTGGAGGCAGCTTGGGCTGTGGCAACCATGCCCTGATGGAGTTCCTGATCTCAAAGAACATGGGTCTGACAAAGAGCAGTCAGGATCCTGAACTTTAGAAGAGTGAACTTTCAGCTGCTTAAAGAATTAGAGGATGAGATTCCCTGGGAAACTGTCCTTAAGGACAGAGGAACCGACCAGAGCTGGTAACTCTTTAAGTACATTTTCCTTAGAGTACAAGACCTCTCCATTTCCATGTGTAAGAAAGACCAAAAACTGACATGGCAGAGCAGGGATCTGCTCTTAAAATTGAGGAGCAAGATGGAAATTCACAGTCAGTGGGAGCAGGGACATGTGGCCTGGGAAGAGTACAGGGATACAGTCCAGATGTGTAGGTATGGGATCAGGAAAGCGAAGGTACAGATGGAACAGGAGTTGGCAAAGGGCATTGTCCTGGGTTGACTATATCCCCAATTGTCTTGTTCTGTTTATGCTGAATAATAAGTTTTGCACCTTTAAGACTTGTTGCAGAGAGTGAAGGGGGGAGGGAAGAAGCGCGCAGTTTGTTTTCAGACACTGCACTCACTCCTCCACATTCCTGCTCCTGGACTGTGTTGTCTGCAGATGGACAGACAGCGGGACAGAGCTCTCCTTTGCTTTTAGTTAGTTCTAGCTAGCTGAGGCAAAGAAGTTCCCTGGAATGTGGGGTTTTTTCCTTTTCTGTGGAACTGTTTAAACCTGCTCTGGACTGAACACCCAGAAGAGCACCGGCAGCTTGCACCTGTGGCCCACCGGGCCAGGCCTGGGACGCGGCATTTCCAGCACCAGAGGGACTGATAAGAGACTGAGTGAGCCAAGCTACAGCCCATGGAGGGGACTTTCTGAGTTTGTCTCTCTTTTGGAGCAGCAAGAGGTTTTATTGTTTAATATTGTTTAGGTTTTCTTGTTTAATAAACAGGTTTTTCCACTTTTCTCCAAGGAGGTATTTTTCCCAAACCAGTTGGGAGAGGGGCTGATTGAATCTGCTTTCTACAGAAACCCCTTTGGGGGTTCTCTCCTGTGGGGGGGGGATAGAATGTAAGAAAATAAAGATAGTGCAGAAGGTAATCTCACCTCTGAGGAGTTGCAGCTGTACTAATTACCAAAGATTAGGAACAAGCCTGCCCTTAACAGGCCACAGCTGTGTCCAATGAGGATGAGGGCTACAAAAGAGTGGGTTAGCTGGTTGAGGAGGCAGCTGGAGTGTGTTGTCTGTGCTGTGAAGAGAGTTGGAGTTAGCTGGTTGTGCAGTGAAGAAGAAGGAGTCAGTGCTGTGAGGAGCTGCACATGGGAAATCACTGAGAAGGTATGGAACTTTTGAAATAAGATGACAACACTCTCCCAAATTTGCCCTGAACCAGGACAGACATGAAGAATAACAATAAGGGATTCTATAACTAGATAACTTGATCTCCTTCTATGACAAAGTGACCCACTTAATACATAAGGGGAAGGCTGTAGATGTTTTCTATCTAGACTTCAGTAAAGTGTTTGACACTGTCTCCCATAGCATCCTCTTAGAAAAACTGCCTGCTCATGGCTTGGATGAATGGACTTTGTGATGGGTAAAAAACAGGCTGGATGACTGGGCCTAGAGAGTTGTGGTGAATAGAGCTAAATCCAGTTGGCAGCTGGTCATTAGCAGTGTTCCCCAGGGCTCAGGACTGGGGTCAGATCTGCTTAATATCTTTATTGATGCTTTGGACATGGGAATTGAGTGCACCCACAGTAAAATTGCAGACAATACTAAGTTGAGTGGGAGTGGTGATATGCTTGAGGGTAGGAAGGGTCTGCAGAGGGATCTGGACAGACTTAATCAATGGGCTAAGGACAACTGCATGAAGTTCAGTAAAGGCCAAGTGCTAGGTCCTGCACTTTGGTCACAACAACCCCATGCAACAATACAGGCTGGGGCAGGAGCGACTTGAGAGCTGTTTGTCAAAAAGGGACTTGGGGGTACTGGTTGAAAGCCATCTGAATATGAGCCAGTGTGCCCAGGTGGCCAAGAGGGCCAATGGCATCCGGGTCTGTATAATAAATAGTGTGGCCAGCAGGACTAGGCAAGTGATTGTCCCCATGTACTTGACACTGATAAAGCCACACCTTGAGTAATGTGTCCAGTTTTGGCCCCCTCACTTCAAAAAGAACATTGAGGTGCTGGAGCATGTCCAGAGAAGGGCAACAAAGCTGGTGTAGGGTGTAGAAAACATGTCTAATGAGGAACAGATGAGGGAACTAGATTTGTTTAGTTTTGAGAAGAGGATGCTTAGGTGGAACCTTATTGCTCTTTACAACTACCTAAAAGGAGATTGTAGTGGGGTGGGGGCCAGTTTCTTCTGCCAGGTAAGAAGTGACAGAATGAGAGGAAATGGCCTTAAGCTGAGACAAAAGAGTTTCAGATTAGATATTAGGAAAAGGTTTTTCACTGTTATGGTGGCTAGGCATTGAGCGTTGAAATAGATTGCCCAGAGAGGGGGTGGAGTCACCATCCTTGGAAGTGTTTAAGAGGTATCTGGATTTGGTGCTGGGTAATATGGTTTAGGGGCTACAGTGGTAATGCTGGGTTGTCAGTTGGGCTTGATATTAAAGGTCTTTTCAACTGAGATGATTATATGATTCTAAGTACATAGTTAAGAAAAGAAAGGCCAATGAGACCGTACACCCCTCTCCCCAATAAATGAGAAGGGAAAACTGGAGACAACAGATATGGAGAAGGCTGAGGTACTCAATGAGTTCTTCACCTCAGTCTTCACTGGCAGTCAGGCTTCCCACTTCTCTTAAGTCCCTGATCCTCTAGGTGGGTGTTAGGGGAGTAAAGTCCCTCTCACTGTAAGCAAAGAGCAGGTTTAGGACCACTTGATGAAATTCAGTAGTCACAAGTCTATTGGACCTGATGCGATGTATCCCAGGGTCCTGAGGGAACTGGCTAACATGGTTGCTAAGCTACTCTCTGTCATATTTGAAAAGTCATGGTGGTTCGGCAAAGTCCCTGGTGACTGGAAAAAGAGAACCATCACTCCCTTTTTTAAAAAAGGAAGACCCAGGTGACTACAGACCAGTGAGCCTTACCTCTGTGCTTGAGAAAATTATGGAACACGTCCTCATGGAAGCAATGTTAAGGCACGTACAAGATGAGGTGATCTGAGACAGCCAGCATAGCTTTACTAAGGAAAAATCATGCCTGACCAATCTGGTGACCTTCTATGATAGAGTGACAGTAATGGTAAACACTCAAATGACTTTGCAGCTGGAAAGAACTCTTGATAAACCTGTGTGAACAGCAACCACTGATCCTGTGGCATGGACCAAATTTATTGGTGCCTCTGTTTATGTACCTCTGACTGGGGATTGCTTTGGGGATTTCCTGTTAGTGAGGTAATGGAAATAAATTTACTCTTTGCATTTTAACTGTGGGTTTATAGTTGTTCTAGCTGCCTGCCTGTGTCAGCTCACATTTGATGTAGTCAGCAGGATCTGGGAACAACCACTCCATGGCTAGTAAAAAGGTCAGATTGGGGAGGCTATGATGGTGACTCCCCATATTCTGGGATGGCCCAGTACTGAGTGCTGGGCCCTCTTGCCCACTTTCTTAGCTACAACAGCTCCAACATCAGCATGGACTGAAATAGATTATGGGGCAGTGGTTACCCCCCAGATGATTAGCTCAACTGGTTAGAGCATGGTGCTAGTAATGCCAAAGTTGTGGGTTCGATACCCCTATGGGTTGATGATCCTTCTGGATCCATTCCAACTCATGCTATTCTGTGATAATGTGATTGAGACAGCTGTGCGCAGATTGCCTTGAAAAGTGGCATCAATGTCTCCTCACAAACTAGTAGGGAGATGGGAATGGCTGTTACTACTGGTCTTAGAGGTCTTGCCTATGAAGTTACAGCACCACAGAGCAAGGTGCGAGACTATGAAAAGGAAGTCAGGACTTTAAAAGATGCAAAGATGATTGTTCAGTAATTGACGAGGAAGACGGGAGACATTGTTCATCCGCTGATGATCGACAAGTCTCAGATTTATTGATTAACAGGCACATTTCTATAATCACAGTAATAAGGCTCATACATATTGCAAAAGTAGAGCTCACTATTGTTCAGCTATAAAAAGTCAGTCCCACCTTTCTCAGGATGTTTGTGGCTTCTGTTTTACCTCCTGTTATCACATATTTTCTTGAACAGCTTCTTGCTCAAGGAAACTCTTTGAATTAGGCAGCTGTTGCTTTCTCAGATGTATTTTCTCACGTCTCTTTTACCATCAACTATGTCTCAATAAAAAACTGTCCACAAGTAATTACCACTCAATCAGAGCAGTGCTATTGTGGAGGCCTTTGAGCCTAATAGAACTTCTAAGGTGATGCCTTGGAAAAATTGGCTACAGGTTTAGAGGATGCCTCAATACTTAGGATGAGACAAAAGGGGCTTTTCCCATGGTGCTCTGCAGCACCATGTTAATCTGCCCTTTCTCTGTAGGTCATTGCCCTTTGCCCTGCCCTTGTACTGTCCCTGTGCCCACAGACTATTGGTCCCTGACCCCATACTTAACCTAGGACACAGCACTGTTTGCTTGTCTTTGTCCCTGGAATCCTTTAGCATGATTCTACAATAAACCTCACTGGAACTCTATACAGAGACCCTTTCCGTCTTTCTTCACTGACTTATCTGTGGTGTGAGTGTGGATTGAGTGACTGTTTGTGCCTGCCTGAGCAGCTTTCTCAGAAGACCCTTTATGGAAATAGCAGCAAACACCATCCATTTTTACCACACTGCTACAATTGGCGGCCAAATGTAGGGCCTTCCCTTGGGCTCCTTGAAAGCATCTCCAGAGGCTGCTGTCACTGGACAAAAGCCACATTTGAGTGTTCCAGTTTCCCCAAGGAAAAAACCTAATTTTCTGGGAGACTTTCCAGAGGGAGCGACTGGCAACCCTCCCTCGTCAAGGATCGGTTGTATCAGCGAGACCCCGTGAGATTTTTCTTTTGGCCAACCAGTGTGCTGAGTATGTTGTGGTGAAGGTCACATTTTTATTTTACTTTCACCTTTTTATCTCATGGGAGGGAGAAAGAGTGAGATGGGAGCAAAATTCACTATCTCGCTGCATGAAGTTTATTTCAAAGTTTATGATAACCATGTTAAAAATGGTGTTGGGTCTTCTAATAGGGATTTAAAGGCTTTTATTCCCTGGATTTTTAAGTATTTTTCAGATATCACATGAGAATCAGTTTTTTTGGTTGAGTTTTGGGACAAAGTTGGGAAAAAGTTATATATCTTACAATCTGAGGGGAATTTTCAAGTTAGGAAGTTTTATCTGATTTTTCGTTCTATTTATGAAATGATTGCTGGTTTCGGGGGGAGTTCGGGGAATGTTAAGTACCCCAGTTATTATCCCAGCTGTCATGTCCACCCACCCCCCCATGTTCCTGTTCCCTCATCCCCTCAGGACATGTCTGGAGATGGAAACTGCCTAAAGGCACAGAAGTTACTTGCCTTCTGCCATCTCTAGTCCTCTCCTGTCCCTTTCTCAGAATGGCACAGGCCATGCCACTGAGGGCTCCAACATGACCCTCTTTCCTATGCCCATGTGCTCAATTCCCCCATTCTGTTCTATGGCTCAAAATGGCACTGGCCTCATGGGCAAACCCACCATTTTGAATGTTCTGGCATGAAATTTTCCCACCTTAGCCACACAAAATGGCACCTGTGATCCTCCTCCTCCCTTCCCCTCTCCTGCCCCCACATTGGGCCTTGCCCCTGCATTGAGCTCCACCCCCATGTCAGGCTCCTACCCCACCTCAGGACCCTCCCCTTCAATTGGGAAACTTCCCCCTTGCGCAGTCTCTGCCTGCCCCCCCCCATCCCCCCGATCTGGCCACTGGCCACTCCCAGTTCCCACGCTTCCAGTGTGGGAATCAGAAGTGTGAATGACTGGAAGGTAGCCAGCTTGGATACCAAAGACCCCGAGCACCTGGGCTTGCCACTCAACCGGAGGTCTCGTTCCCATGCCAGCACATCTCCCTCCTCTCTGGAAAAGGGCTGTGATTCCTCAGATTCAAATAGTGATTCTAGAGATCACTGGGCAGAGGTACGAAATCAAGCAGCTCAGGAGGTTGACTGGGATATAGCTAGAAAACTGCAAATCCTAACAGCCCCATTTATATTTAAAAGAGGGAGGAACCCTAAGAGGGAGTCAATTTCATACGGGGAACTTAAGGAATTATGTAAAGAATGTAAAGATTATGGGAGGAAATCACCCCTATTTTAAAAACCTTTTACAAGTAACTTTCTTGGGCCGTGTCCTCATTCCAAATGATCTTCGGCACATTATGTCTCTCCTCCTCTCACCCACAGAGCTTCTTCTGTGGGAATCAATTTGGAAAAAAACAACAAAAAGCACTATTAAATAATTACAAAAGTGAGGATGGACAGGCCAATTTGACATTAGAGCAAGTAAGTGAGCATGGCGAGTTCAAAAAGCCACAAGAGCAGGAACAATATATCCCCAGGGCCATTCTAGAGGACAATAAAAATGCTGCCCAGAATGCTTTATTCCAAACACCAGATGGCACCACCCAACAACACAGTTTCTCTGACATTCGCCAGAGCATTGATGAGGCATTTATTAAATTAATAGACAGACTAAAAGACACTATTGATAAGCAAATTGATTACCCAAGGGCTAGAGAGGAGCTGCTCAGCAAACTAACAGTATCCAACGCTAATGTAGAATGCAAGAAAATTATAAGAGCATTCCCTCCAGACCCTGAACCCCACCATCCAGCAAATGGTGGAAACCTGTACCCATCTCACAACTGCAGAACATATGGTAGCCCTGGCAGACAGCAAACGAGCGGCTGAAACCTTTGTGGCACAGAAGAAACAAAATATGAGATGCTTTAAGTGTGGTGAACTGGGCCACCTCCAGGTAGAATGTGATAAAGACTTTTTGCAGAAACACCCCTCCGCTGGTTGTCCCTCCACTCCATACCAAGCCTGTAAAAAACATTTTAAACAGTCCCCAGTTTCAATATCACCAGCAGGTCCAGCATCATCCATTTTAGCAGCAACACCAGGGAAACTTCCAGCAAAGCGCAGGGCGGCCCTGTGCTTGGACACCAAATACCAAGCTGCTCCATCCCGCTTTCCCCACAATCTTGGAGAGTTGAGGCACCAAGAAATCATCTATGACAACACCTACTATGAGAAGGAGCACTGACTCTCCAAGGCCTACCAACAAGTTCAGGCAAGGACACGACGCACGCTGGTAAGCGCCCTTTCCATCCAGTTTGATGATGAGTCAAGCTACCAAATTCCCACTAGTGAATTTGGACCTTCTGATGGACCAAGGAACATTTTAATCATAGGGGACTCTATTAACGGACTGGACAGTTTACATGTACTTCTGGAAGTCCAAACTGTGGGACCAAGGGATGAGATTACTGTGACTGTCTTATGTGTAGACCCACCTTGGCTTTTGCCTAAGAGAACACCCATTACCCAAGCTTTTTTCATATCCACCTGGACTGACATGTTGCCTGAAAACCCTATGGTTTTTTTGGGCAGAGATTGTAGGCCAAGACAGATCTCTTATAGAGTGTGGCTTGTTTAACAAAGGGGAAAAAGTTCTCTTCCAGGTGTGGCAGATACCAGAGCAGACGTGACCATTATTGCACGCTCCAAGTGGCCACAGGGCTGGGAACTGGTGCCAGCCAACAGAGTCATCTCTGAGATTGGAGGAGCTGCCACCTCTATGCGGAGCAAATGGACAATCCTTATTGAAGGACATGAGGGTCAGGTTGCCACAGTAAGACCTTTCGCGGTAAGGGCACTTATCACGTTATGGGGCAGAGACCTATTGTCTCAATGGGGAGCAAGGCTAGAAATCCCCTCACCACCACAGGATTTCTAGCCGGGGCCACTGTAGAGCACCCTACCACACCACTCACATGGAAAACTGATGAACCGTGTGGATTGATCAGTGGCCCCTCTCAGAAGTAAAGGCACTCAAATCCCTCGTGCAGGAGCAGTTGTCCAAGGGCCACATAGTACCATCCACTAGCCCTTGGAACACCCCTGTCTTTGTCATTTGTAAACCAGGCAAAGACAGGTGGATGTAGGGGCCGTGGGATTATAGTATATATTGTATAGCTGGCCCATGAGTCCCAGTAAAAGATCTATGTATTGTGTAAGTGACCCTGCTCCAATTCTAGTTAAGAGACAGAGTGAAAAATCCCCCAAAGTAGAAATCCCTTTTGAATTAGGTTAAAAGTCTAAAAAGGTGAAAACTCTGTAAGCCAAAGCTGAAAAGAAAACTGCAGGACAGAGAAAATGAAGAGACATGAAGAGACTGATAAAGAAAAACAGAGACTGAAGCAAGGCCAGGAAAACCTGACCTAGGAATTCTTTTTGATAAAGAAGAACTAGCGGCAAATGTCACACAAAGTCCATAAAAATGAATATGCATGAGCCTATTGTGAAACTGCATGCATATGTATTTAGAAGAGAGATAAAAAGAGATCTGAAGTTCTCAGAGGTACGCATGCCTTTTTAGTACCTTTGAGGTACGCATGCGTCCAGCGCTGCAATAAAAACATACCGGCTCTATTCAACTTTTACAAAGTTGTAGAGTTCTCGTCTTTTCTCCGCAAAACATTCTGGCTTGCCAGGCAGGAGAGGGAGATACCTTCCGTCTCTGTCCCCGCAGGGGCAGGGGAGAACAGATGGACTCCTAGGGCACCCCCAGGATTTTCCTGGAGGAGGCTCCACTCGTCTCAGCTTGCCTCCTGCGAGGACAGACAAGGACCTGCTGGAGTGCGGAGGAGGATACGGTATGTATTGAGGGTCCCCCGGAGGAAAAGAGAGAATGAGGAAGTAAATCACTCAGAGATGTCTGGGTGCAGCTGATGGAGCAGCTGATTAGAGACGGGGGTTCATTGTTCTGATAGGACAGTCCGCTAGCGACTCTGGGGGTGGGTCGAGTGAACCCGTGTGTGTTTGTGTGTGTGTGTGGTGTCTGGACACTGTATCACTCTATGGTTAATGCATTGTGTGGTCAGTACATTGTGTTTGTAATCGTGCAAGTGTGTAAGTGTATGGTGTATAAAAGAGAGTATATCTACAGTGCTCTACAGTGCGGGGGGGGTTTCCTACCCGTGACTGGAGGGGCCGAGCGAGCACCAGGCGGGGCAGGCTGTGGGGGCGGGGAGCGCCCGGCAGAGAAAATAGAGCAAGCAGTAGAGAAGCGTGGGTGAGGACGTTCATTGAGTAAAGGTGGTAAATTGTGGTGTAGATCGTGCACGCTTTCACTGTGGCTAGACGAACCCAAGGGGTTCCTCTGCCCCGGTGGTTTGGACTCGACCTCTGGGAGTTTGTGAATCCTAAGAATTATTGCATAGATAGAGGAGACGAACGAGTTTATTTAGAGGGGCTCTACCAGACTTCAGCTGGTGCTATAGTAGGTCTGGACTGAAAACAGCCTGCCGTAGAGGATTTAGAGTTCCCTGTAATAAACGGAATAGCCTGCCTTTGCGGGCAATTCCTGGGAGCCTTTGGCGCATCAAGAGGCTGGCACGCTGCGTGGGTATTATTGCAGTGTGGTGTTTGTGAGAGATGCTGGTATTGCTGTTCTAATAAGCATCAGGGCACATGCCCCGAGTGTGAATTAAAGGTCTCTGATCAAACTGATTCAGAATCTAAGATCTTAAAACTTGTGTGTGGGAAATCACATCTGATACCTGCCACCTGGAGCTGTGTGTGGGAGGAGGACTGGGAAACTACCGTGAAGCTCTGTGAAGAGAGGTTCGGGTGGAAGCAAGACAGGGCAAGGAGAAGGAGATAATGGGAAATAACCAGAGTAAGGAAGTTCCTCAAGCAAGCCCCTTGGGGTGCATCTTGGCCCACTGGAAGGAAGTCACCAGCAGGGGGGGCTCTGAGAATAAAAAGGATCTAATCCAATATTGCACATGCTGGTGGCCACTGTACAGGTTGGAGGATGGAGCGAGATGGCCACCCACTGGAACTTTAGATTATAATACCTTACTGCAGTTGATGTTGTTTTTAAGATGGGAAGGTAAATAGGATGAGGTTTCATATGCTGATATGTTTTTTGTTTTAAGAAATCATCAAGAATGGCAAAGGGACTGTGGGAGCAGACCGCCCTCAGATCCACTAGTCTTGGCCCTTGAAAAGGAAAATAAGGCAAAGAGAAAGCAAATCAAATGTTGTTGTTCAGCATGTAGTATAGGACAACGGTATATGAGATCAGATAAAGTTTATCATTCTGAGGAGCAAGAACGAGATACATTTGAATAGATTAAAGCTCCTCCTAGAAGGAGGCGGGTTGGGGTTGAGGCTGAGGATGAAGGGGAAGGGAACTTCCCCAAAAAGGAGGAGGACTCAGGTGGGGAAGGCACATCCACTAGAACCCACCCCACCCCTGGTAGTCCAGTTGCATCTAGAACTAGGAGTCAAGTAGTGTTGCAGACCCCTCTGCGAGAGGCAGTGGGACCAGAAGGAGAGAAATTAATGATTAAAGTGCCATTTACCACTCTTGTATTAGAGGCATGGGAAAGGATTGCTAGGAATTATCGTGTTGATCCGATACTTACTGCCAAACGTCTACGATATGTTATCAAACAACACAATCCAGATTGGGCTGACATCCAGCTACTACTAGATGCTTCTTTCACTGAAACAGAAAAACAGCTGATCTTAAAGACAGCAGGGACTTTGGCAGAAGATTATTGCAAGGCCACAAAGGTAGATGTAAAAGAACGTTTCCCCCTCTAAGACCCGGAAAGGGATCCTAATGTATCAGCAGAAGTAAAGAAATTAGCAGATTATCAAGAGTGGATAGCAACAGGGGTGGAAAGAGCTATTCCACAAACCATAAATTAGTCTGCCTTATATTCCCTTAAGCAGGGGCCTTCTGAGACTCCATCTGAATTTCTAGAGCGTTTAAGGGATGCTATGCGTCGTCACACATCATTGGATCCAGGGTCTGAGATAGGGATAAATCAACTAGTTAATTCATTCTTGGGGCAATCTGCTGGAGATATTAGACGTAAACTTCAGAAAATTCGGGGACCGGACGGGGGAAATCTCAAAGTCTTGCTAGAAGAAGCCTGGAGGGTATTTAGTAACTGGGAAGAAGGGTATAGACAAGGAATGAAAAAGTTGGTGGCAGTGGTACAGGAGGAAAGGCAAAGAAAATACAACCAAGGACCACCCAGACAAGGACCACCTCGGCTGGGCAGGAACCAGTGTGCAATCTGCAAAAGAATTGGTCACTGGAAAGATCAATGCCCAGAACGGGGACGGGGTGACCAACAAGTGGCTGCACACGTACAAAACAACTGAGGAGGACCGGGGGATTCTGCCCCAGCAGATCCGCTGGTTATAACAATGAGGATGGAGGAAGAAGGGAAGAGGGTGGAATTTTTGGTTGATACAGGAGACACATATTCAGTTTTAAATAAAGCTTTAGTACCTGTGGAAAATGAATATGTTGTAGTGCAGGGAGCAACTGGCCAGTCTGAAAGGGCATATTTTTGCAAACCTTTGAGGTATAAATTGGGAAAACAATGGGGTATTCATAAATTCTTGTACATGCCCAATTCACCAAAGGCACTTTTACCAGAGATCTATTGGAGCAGTTACAAGCAACCATTACATTCAAAAATGGGGAAATTACTCTGGAAGTGAATGATCAAAAGTACATAGAGGTATTAAGTTTAACCTTAACAGCTATTGAAATTAAGGAAGAAATTGATGAAGAAATACTAAGTCAGGTATTTCCTGGGGTATGGGCCTCTGATGTACTGGAGAAGGCGAAAAATGCCTCCCCTATAGTAATTAAACTCAAGGAAGGGACACAACCAGTAAGAATTAAGCAGTACCCCCTAAAGAAAGAAGACAGGGAAGGAATCAGCCCAATAATCGAAAATTTTCTGCGGTTAGGGTTATTGAAAGAATGCCAATCTGATTTCAATACTCCCATTTTACCTGTTTGGAAATCTGATGGCTCTTACCGGATAGTACAGGATTTGAGGGCTGTCAATAAAATAACAGAAGATTTGTATCTGGTCGTAGCCAATCCATATACTTGATTAACTTGTCTGACACCTGAGCTAACCTGGTTTACTGTTTTAGATCTAAAAGATGCCTTCTTTTGCCTCCCCATCCATGAAGCCAGCCAGAAAATTTTTGCATTTGAATGGGAAAGCCCTAAAAGTGGGTGCAAAACCCAGCTCACATGGACCAGATTACCTCAGTGTTTCAAAAATTCCCCCACTCTGGGGAGCAACTTGCAAAAGATCTGGAGTCCTGGGAAGCTCCACAGGAAGAAGGAAGGCTGTTGCAGTACGTGGATGATCTTCTAGTGGCCACTCGGATGAAGGAAGCATGTGTGGCCTGGACGGTAAGCCTTTTGAATTTCCTAGGACTCCAAGGATACGGAGTATCAAAGAAAAAGGCACAGGTAGTGAAACAGAAAGTGATCTACCTGGGGTACGAGGTGAGTGCTGGGCAATGGACTTTAGGGCAGGCTTGCAAGGAAGCCATATACCAAACCCCGAAACCCCAGACAATAAAAGAACTCCGAACCTTCTTAGGCATGGCAGGGTGGTGCCGGCTCTGGGTCTATAATTATGGAATGCTCGTCAGACCTCTCTATGCTCTTATTGCCAATTGAAACAGAGATCTCCAGTGGACAAAAGAAGCCACACAGGCCTTTCATCAGCTAAAGAGTACTCTCATGTCAGCTCCAGCTTTGGGACTTCCAGATGTAAGTAAGCCATTCTTCCTATTTTCCCATGAAAGATAGGGAATTGCCCTGGGAATACTGGCTCAGGACTTGGTCCATACCGAAAGGCAGTTGCTTACTTCTCCAAGCAACTCCATGCAACAGCCAAAGGATGGCCAGGTTGCCTCAGAGCTGTAGCAGCAGTTGTGCTGAATATTCAAGAGGCATGCAAATTCACCCTCGGACAAAAAATGACTGTGCTAGTGTCTCACACAGTGTCTGCAGTACTGGAAGTAAAGAGTGGCCACTGGCTTTCACCACAGAGGTTCCTGAAATACCAGGCCATCATGGTAGAGCAAGATGATGTAGAGATAGTGGTGACTAATATTGTCAACCCAGCTTCCTTTCTCAGTAGAAATCAAGGAGAAGCAGTACACCACGATTGCCTGGAGACCATTGAAGCTACCTACTCCAGCCGCCCAGACTTAAAGGACACTCCTTTGGACGATGCAGAGACCTGGTTCACTGACGGGAGCAGCTACGTTGCCAATGGGAAGCGACATGCTGGGTATGCAGTGACCACCTGCAGAGAGGTAATCGAATCTAGACCCTTACCAAAAGGTACCTCTGCACAGAAGGCTGAGATAATTGCCCTGACCCATGCCTTGAAAATGGCAAAAGGGAAGAGAATAAACATCTACACAGACTCGAGGTATGCATTCGGAGTCGAACATGCACATGGGGCCATCTGGAAAGAGAGGGGACTGCTCACCTCACAGGGAAAGAACATCAAACATGCACAAGAGATAATCCAGCTGTTGGAAGCAGTTCAGCTGCCTGAAAAGGTAGCAATTATGCATATTAAGGCACACAAAAGACTGAGCTCAGAATTGGAAGAAGGAAACAAGCTGGCGGATAGAGAAGCAAAAGAAGCAGCAAAAGGTGAGGTAACTACTGAAGGAGTCCTAATTCCAGATGGATAAATTTCTCTTGAAGGTAAGCCAGAATATAATAAGAAAGATAGAAAATTAATTGAAGATCAAAGAAGGACGTATAACCAAGAAGGGTGGGCTACCATTGAAAAGAAGCTGGTAATCCCTTTCCATTTATTGTGGTCACCCGTAAGAGAAGAACACCAGAAAACACACTGGGGAATAGATGCCCTATACACCTACCTGATTGAAAGAATTGTTGCTAGGAATTTATATGCCACTATTACTCAAGTGACCCGACAATGAGATCTTTGCCTCCAGACTAACCCCAAAAATACCCCCAGGCTGAAACTCGGTCAGATTGGGAGAGGCCATGGGCCTGGACAGCAGTGGCAAATTGACTTTTCAGAACTCCCAAGGAAAGGGGGGTATCAGTATTTACTAGGATTGATAAATACATTTTCAGGGTGGCCAGAAACATTCCCCACCAGAACTGTCAAAGCTCGAGAGGTGACCTGGGTATTATTACAAGAAATAATGCCACGCTTCGGAGTTCCAGCCATAATATCCTCGGATAGAGGATCGCATTTAATTTCTAAAATAGTGCAACAGATTAGTAGCCACCTGGGCATAGATTGGGAACTTCACACTCCATACCACCCCCAATCAAGCGGCCAGGTAGAGAAAATGAATCATTTGATTAAGCAGCAAATTATAAAACTGGGGCAGGAAGTTAATCTACCCTGGCCCCAAGCTCTTCCACTGGCACTATTGCGAATTCGAACTAAACCTCGAGCTAAAGAAAAGCTGAGTCCTTTTGAAATTCTCTATGGAAGACCATATGGAATACAAAAAGAAATGTCCACCCACATTGGAGAGGTAACACTGGCCACCTACATGGTGGCCTTAAGCAAACAGCTCAGAGAAATTGAGAAACACGTGGCTGGAACTCGGAGCAGGGAGCTAGATGGGCCAGTACATAACATACAACCTGGGGATTATGAATATGTTAAGTCTCTTGCAGAGAAGACTTTGGAACCACAGTGGGAGGGACCGTTCCAAGTGCTTCTCACCACCTTCACTGCAATCAAAATCAAGGAGCAGAATGCCTGGATCCATCACTCTTGAGTGAAGAAGGCCCAGAAGCCCCTTGGGGAGTGACACCAGGAGACAATGAACTGAGACTAAAGCTTACTCGGGCAAAATGAGTATATTGTGGTCAGGGGTAGTTCATACTTGGGTTTACAGAATTGTTTTATATGTAATTATAACTGAAGTTTTAGAACTAGAGAGTACCTCTATCCAAAGCAATGCTGGATGGCCTTGGTCCCAGGCGTTTAATCAGTATACTGAATCCATGGGAGAACCTTCTGAGATAAAAGATTTAAACCTATCCACTGTAGTAAGTCACGGAGATCAGGTATATGAAGAGCAGGAGTGGCAGGAATGAGAACTGTGGACACTTGAAGGGATCAGAGGAGAAGAAATCAAGGTAGGGTGCCGGATGGTTAATGGGACGGTTTATGAGAGACCAGATGAAATTAGCGTCGTAACTTCTCCTGGTGTATACGAACACCAGGAAGTTTGTGATAACCTAAGTGAATCGGACTGTTGGTGTAATTTCACCTTGATACAGCCTGTAGAAATAACTTGCCTTTGGGCTCAGGACGCTATCGGACTTTCATTTAAATTCAAAGTGGACATTGCACCTTTCACAACAGCAACACCTCATACAGCCCATACTGGGACTCAAATAGTTCAGACACAACCCAAACTTGAACCTGAAGTGTATGAAATAAGACCCTACGTAGTGAGGAATGTGGGTGAACAAAAACTATTGTTCAATCCAGAATGGTCTCTCAAACGTGTTGAGTTGCTAATGCAAATTAACATCTCAGAAATGCAACCAGCCTGCTCCCCCTTTTTAAAAACATCCTTTGAGGGCTGGACAACGTGGTTACAAAGGCAGGTATATCTCAGGAGCAGAATAAGAAAGGATCTAACTGGGATATTAGGGACAAGATTAGGAGTTTTAAATGGAATTGATTCAGAAATACTGATGAATAAACTGGCCACTGCAGCAGGTAGCCTAACCAAATTGAAGCAGCCTTTACAGTCATCTGTATTGGCATTAGGAACTAGCCAGTGGCAGATTTCAAAAGTACTGCCAAAGTGAGAAACGGCTGGAGACCAAGACCACAAGTTAATAGTAGAAGCACTTAGTACAGTTCAAGATAATGTGTCTTTAGCTTTCAGTTGTATACAAGCACAGTTATGGATGCAGGCAACAGCAGCTTTGATCATAAGGGAAGGAGGTGAAGGTGATTTTCCAGCTGAAATTCAGAAAATTGTCTGGGATAATGTGATTGATTTTGAAAAGAAGTTTCAATCCTGGTGGACTATGGTAAATTTCACCTATGATCCTGCTTCTAATGTGGCCACTGCCTTTGAGGTTACCATACATAACGCCACTGTTTATGTTATCCATCCCATCATTGCACTAGGATTAAACCATGAAAAAAACAATACTCTGCCCTTCAGAACATAGAGTGTGAGCACGAAAGATGAATGAAAAGTGGCAAACAGTAAACTTAGAATCCTGTATTACTAGAGAACAGCTGGGATTCATTTGTGGAAGCAATACTATTAATGCCCAAAATGTGTGTTTAGACACTGAACAGAGTATTTGCCACTTCGTAGTTCATCCAGTCACTGACCAGAAAACTGTGCTCATATATACTGGAAAAGGGTGTGTATGCCTGAGAACTGCCAGTGATGCTGTAAAAATTGATAGCAATGATGTTATTCTGTCTAGTAGAAATCATTCTAATTTCTGTATTTGTAATTTTGTTAAGATTGTCAGGTGTGATTTTTCACACTTGGCCCCAGTGACATCCCACCAGCTGATTAAAACCAATTATACAATGTATCACGGACTATCACCTACCCCTATTGGAATGGACCTTACATTGGTAAAACAATTAATTAAGCACCAAGGCCTACTGGAGATCTTGGAGGAAATCCAAAAAATGGAAAGAAAACCTAAATTACTGTCCAACATTATACAAAATAAATAACCAGAGTTCTACAAAGAATCAAACAAAATGTGGATCATCACTGGTGGGATGTGATCTTTGAGTGGTCACCAACTGCAAATGGAATCTTTAATAAGTTGTGTCATCCCATTGTAGTTTTGTTAATATTAGTTGGAATAAGTTTAAGATTATCTATTATATTGCTAATTTAGAATTGGATAATACTGCTACGAATAGCTGTGTTAACCTCTTTATCAAATGTACATGGCAAAGCATAGTAAGGGTTTGCATTAAGTAAAAGAATTTACTTATTTTCTAGGAAAGGGAGGAATGAGACAGAGTGGAAAATCCCCCAAAGTAGAAATCCCTTTTGAATTAGGTTAGAAATCTAAAAAGGTGAAAAGTCTGTAAGCCAAAGCTGAAAAGAAAACTGCAGGACAGAGATAATGAAGAGACTGATAAAGAAAAACAGAGACTAAAGCAAGGCCAGGAAAACCTGACCTAGGAATTCCTTTTGATAAAGAAGAACTAGCGGCAAATGTCTCGTTGTGAAGTCCATAAAAATGAATATGCATGAGCCTATTGTGAAACTGTATACATATGTATTTGGAAGGGAGATAAAAGGAGACCTGAAGTTCTCAGAGGTACGCATGCCTTTTTAGTACCTTTGAAGTACGCATCCATCCAGCGCTGCAATAAATACATACCAGCTCTATTCAACTTTTACCAAGTTCTAGAGTTTTCTTCTTTTCTCTGCAAAACAGTTATTGTAAATGGGCTGCAGCTGTGATGTCCTTAATTGGGCAGCAGCTGTAGTCCGTGGAGAGAGCTAGGATAAAAGGGGTGGGGCAGCCAGGGAGAGCCTGAGAGGAGCCCTGGCTGAAAAGCAGCTACAACACTGCTCTGATAACAACAGGTGGAGGCTCCTGCAAGACCTCCGGAAGATCAATGAGGTCATTGAGGACATAGGCCCTCTGCAGCCCAGCCTACCCTCACCGTCAATGCTCCCGAGAGACTGGAAACTGGCAGTCATTGATATCAGAGATTTCTTTTTTAATATCCCTCTCCATCCCAGAGATGCCCCAAGATTTGTGTTTTCCATCCCATCAGTTGATAGACAAGCCCCTCTGAAAAGGTATCAATGGCAAGTTCTTCCCCGAGGGATGAAAAATTCTCCGTCTGCCAAATGTTTGTTGCCCGCATTCTCTCGCCCATCTGAAAAAATTTCCCTCATGCTAGAATTTTTCACTATATGGATGATATTTTAATATGCACCGAGACTGACTGACATTTGGAGATTGTTCTCAAAGAGACTATTCAAGTCATTGAAGGAGCCGGATTTGAAATTGCTACAGAAAATATTCAGCGCACCTGCCTGTGGACCTACCTTGGACTCCAGATTGTGGAGACCATGGCGGGGGGCATTCCCTGGTCTAGGAAGACACAATAAGCTTCCCTCAAAAAGCTGTTAGACCCCATCGGCTCCTTCCCCTGTTCCTATGCCTGTTCCTATGCCCCTGAGCCACTCTCCCTATTCCCTGATTGGCCCTCATCTTTGTACTGCCCCGAGACCAGGGTCAGCCCCCGGGCCCCTGCAGAGAAAAATCTGGACCCTCCATGTGTGTGTGTCTGGGACTTGAACATCTCACCGTGCGGCTGAATAAAACATCTGTGGATATTATGCAAAGGTCCTTTTTGCTTCCTTACCCTGGACTATGCTAGCAGCAATTCAGCTTGCTACACTGGATCAGCGAAAGGAGCATCGTACCCCAGCAACTCACCATCAAGGACAACCCAAGAACCCTGAGAGACCTACATCAGCTATGTGGGAGCATAAACTGGGCTTGTCCACTGCTAGGGATCGTGACCGAGTACCTCTCACCCCTTTTCAACCTCCTGTGAGGCTGCGATGACCTTGACTCACCACAAACTATTACACCTATTACACTGCAGGCCCAGGTGGCCATCCAAAAGGTATCAGAGGCACTGTCCACGAGACAAGACTACTACACCGATCTTACCCTTTCAATTTGTCATCTTGGATAAGTCACCCAAGTTTCATGGCCTCATTTTCCAGTGAGATCCCACTCTGAGGGACCAGCTTTTAATTATAGACTGGATGTTCCAATTGCACTAACCACATAAGACTATTACCACACCCCAGGAGCTGATGGCTCAGCTTATCATAAAAGCCAGAGCACAGCTCAGGACCCTAGTGGGGTGTGAGTTCACATGCATTTGCCTTCCACTGACATCAGGTAATCTAGAAGCTTTGCTCCAGACCAATGAACACCTCCAGTTCGCTCGTGACAGCTACCCAGGTCAATTCTCTATCCACCTACTGAAACATAAACTATTTAATGTGTGTTTTAATTTGATCCCAAAATCATTAAAAAGTTGAATTCCTTTAAAGGCACTGACGGTTTTTACTGATGGCTCCGGAAGATCCCACAAGTCAGTTATGACTTGGAAAAATCCTGACTCTCAGGAGTGGGAGTCTGATGTTCAGATTATTCAGGGATCCCCACAAATTGCAGATTCAGCAGCTGTTGTCAGAGCCTTGGAGAAGTTCAAACAACCCTTGAATCTGGTTACTGATTCAGCCTATGTTGCTGGAATAGCTGAAAGAGCAGAACATTCGTCATTAAAAGAAGTGTCAAATCCAAATTTATATAGCTTGCTCTTAAAGCTAGTCTATTTTCTCTCCCATGGAGAACAACCATATCACATTATGCATGTGAGGTCACACACCGACCTCCCAGGATCAGTTACAGAGGGCAACCAGAGGGCAGATGCTTTGGCCATGGCAGTGCAGACCACCCTGCCAGACATCATCAATCAGGCAAAGTTTAACCACAAGTTTTTCTACCAGAATGTGCCAGCCCTTGTTCATATATTTCAAATCCCAAGGAAACAGGAGAGAGCAATTGTGGGCTCCTGGCCCAATTGCCAGGACTTTGCTATGCCATCTATAGGGACCGGGGTTAATCCCTGGGGCCTCGAGAGTCTACAACTGTGGCAAACAGACATTACCCATTATGCTCCCTTTGGGAGACAAATATATCCATGTGTCTATAGATACATTCTCTGGAGCTGTATTCGTATCAGCCCATGCAGGAGAAAAAGCCAAAGATGTTATCAAGCATTTTCTCCTAGCATTTTCCACCCTAGGCATCCCCCAAACTATAAAAATGGACAATGGTCCTGCTTACACCTCCCAAAAATTCAAACAGTTCTTGAATCAATGGGGGGTGAAACACACCACTGGCATACCCCACTCCCCAATGGGACAATCTATTGTAGAGAGGACTCACCATGCCCTCAAGAGAATCCTTGATCAGCAGTGTGGAGGGATTGAAACACTATTGAGTATAGAAAGATTATGTAAGGCCCTTTATGTAATCAATTTTCTTAATAATTAATTTATGGAGCAAAATCCCCCCATAGTCAGGTACTTCTCAAACACTAGCACAGCTCAGCTCACAGAGAAGCCGCCTGTGCTGATCAAGAACCCAGAGTCCAAGCAAAAAATGGGCCCCTTTCCATTAA
Organism: Geothlypis trichas; assembly: GCA_009764595.1. Lineage (NCBI taxonomy): Eukaryota > Metazoa > Chordata > Aves > Passeriformes > Parulidae > Geothlypis > Geothlypis trichas. The sequence goes on along the minus strand of CM019934.1, from coordinate 17,755,496 downwards.
TAACCTGGGGTAGAGGCTATGCTTGCATGTCAACAGGATCTGGCCCAAGGTGGATTCCAGGCAAGAATATCAAGCTGTACATTGAACTGCCAAATACAGCACCCAGAGACACTTCCCCAAAACCTCAAAGAGAGCAAAGAGACCAGGCTCAGGTGGGGTGGAGAAGAAAGAAAAGTAAACTCAGATATTTGTCAAAAAGGAAGATGACCCTCTACTGCTCCACCTACTAGAATTATGAGAGTCTCCATTAGGTTTTACTCACAGATTGTGTTGCACTGTTACACCTTTTTAGATAGTTATACTGCTACCTCTTTTTAGTTTGTTATACTGTTATTCCCTTTTTCTTCCCACAATCCCTTCGACTCAATATAAACTGAAGGAATGGGATGAGAAGATATGAGAGGCTGTTAAAGTTATACAGGTCTAAAAACTCATTTTTTCAAACTCACAGATCAACTCGCCATCCCTAAGTCTCCTGCCATGTCTTCAGTGGCAGGGAACCTCCAAGTGTTCCATATAAGGTTTTTGATGCTCCTCCCCTTTCCATCAGTTGGTGCATGGATCGTCCCTCAGCCCAATCAGAACATCTGGGTCACACTGTCCATAGCCAACCTAGACAACCTGCTGTCAACGTGCCTGGTACAGGATTCCTTTAGCAGCATATGAATACCCGTATACAGGTAAGAAACCCAATCTGGTAGACGCTTGGGACAAGTGGACCAAAATTCTGCCACAAGTACCAGAGGAACCCCAAGAATTAGATATGTTAGGGTCCTCCAAAGCTGTATATTTTGTGCAATTTTATTATAGACATCCTAGCCAACACTTGACCCGTCTTGACCTTATTAGGTCCACTCATAGAAAAGATGTAACACCAAATAACAAAATTTATAATCCACCAAATTGGTGCAATTACACCAGTCATACGCTTTCTTCATCTTCACTCCATCCCAAGGTGTTGACCTGGGGAGTGTTTCTTATCTGTGGAGATTGGATATGGGCTGGGATCCCCTCACTACTCCAAGGGGGTCCTTGTAGCCTTGGCCAGCTTACTACCCTCACCCCAAACATAATTTTATTTCACAATTAGAATAAAAAAAGAAAATTGGCATGCCAAAAGAGATCATATACTGAATTTTATGGAAAATGTGACAGCCAAGTTACTAATTGGAATAAAGGAAAGAGAGTCGCAGTCTCATAATTTTTACCTTGGCTGGCCACAGCTAAGTCTCTCAGTGAGCTTTCTCACCTGGAGTGTTGGCATAGTAAACAAGCCAACTCCACCTCCGCTGTTCTCAGTGACCTGCTTAGTGACACTGAAACTATGAGGCATGCGTCATTACAAAACCGAGCGGCAATAGACTTTTTTTCTGCTTGGCTATGGACATGGCTGCCAGGACTTTTAAGGGATGTGCTGCTTCAACCTTTCTTTGCACTCAGAATCTATCCACGCAAACATCCAGAAGCTGAGGGAGCAAGTAAAGGACTTAAAAGTGGAAAAGAACCCAGATTGGATCAATGAGCTTTTTGGACAATGGGGGTTGACAGGATGGGTTTCATCTTTTGTTAAAGGGATTTTGTGGGTTGAAATAATAGTTTTTATCATTTTACTTATGTTTTCCTGTTTAGTTAAGTGTCTCCAGAAATCCATTGGAGAAGTCTTTTTAGTAAAACAAAACAGGGGAGTTGTGGAGGCCTTTGAGCTAATTAGGGGAACTTCCAGGGTGATGCCTTGGGAAAATCGCCCTCAGGTTTAGAGGATGCCTCAATGCTTAGGATGAGACAAAAGGGGCTTCTCCCACTGTGCTATTCAGCACTATGTTAATCTGCCCTTTCCCTGTAGGTCATTGCCTTTTGCCCTGCCCTTGTACTGTCCCTGTGCCCCCAGGTTGGTCCTTGACCCCATACTTAACCTGGGACTCTCATTATTTGCTTGTCTTTGTCCCTGGATTCCTTTAGTGTTTTTCTACAATAAACCTCACTGGAACTCTATATAGAGACCCTTTCTGTCTTTCTTCACTGACTTATCTGTGGTGTGAGTGTGGATTGAGTGAATGTCTGTATTTGCCCAAGCGGCTCCCTCAGAAGATGCTTTTGGGAAGTAGCAGCAAAACACCATCCATTTTTACCACACTGCTACATGCTATGAGCAGCAATGCACTGTAAAATGGCTGGTGGCATGTGTTGCCAACAAACCAAGACACGGATATGGGAAAAGTAAGGTTTCAATTTCCCAGGTTCATGCTCTCATTATGAAATCTTCATGGGATCCTGAGGAATGGGATGTAAAGATCTGGAGTGAGTCCTCAGACTCCAAGACTGAGTTTGAGCCAGATTTAGTAGATAAGAAGGTGTCAGAAGCATGACTACTCATAGAAGTGGAGGGGCAGAGGAAGGTGCCAGATGGAAAGGTACAGGTCACATGCACTTATACTCCAAAAGAGTTTGTCGAATTTTTAGAGATCTATTGGCAGAGGAGGTGGAAGGCATACTGGCATGGATTTTGCAAGCTTGGGATAGTGGCACTGTCTATCCACTTATTAATGGGTGAAAAATATCTATTAAACTCTATAGACAGTGAGGTTCAGATACATTGTGGGGAGATAAGAGACTGAAATGGTTAATGGCCTGAACACTGCTAAAATCATCAGAGGACTTTTGCCTACTATAGCCAACTGCAGTGAAGCAGCTGTGCATCTGTGACCATCAAAGCCCATCCCTCCCCAAATATGCCTACTAATTGGAATTTGGAGTGTGATGAGAACTTGAGATAAGATAAAGGAGGTACAATTATCCAATCATCCCAGGTCTGGGGAGAAGAATGATAGTGATACTGGAACTGCCAAAAAAATCAGGGGTCATACTGTCAGTGTGCAAAGTAACCACCCAGGTGCAGAGGGCTTGCACACCTGCCACCTCAGCCTACAGCTGGGTGTTGAAGGAAATAAGGAAAGAGACAAAACTTGTGAAGGCAGGTAGTGTCTCTTCCTCTTTACTCAAGTGAACTCAGCTGTGATAACTGCCCTGCCCAGGAAGCACTGGGATATTCACATGTAGCCCTAAAGTATTCATCTCTGCTGATGGGCTGTAATGGGCCATAATGGACTCAACTGCACTGACAATAGGCAGCTGTAAGGACTTAGACCATCAACTCCGAAAGTATCCCATGACTAACAGTATTACATCATCCAGTATAAAACTCCCTGCCTCAGGGGAGTAACAGGGTTTTCCCACCTGAGCATATTTAACTCATGAAATAGTTGAGCTTCATGGACTTCCTCCACCCCCAATGGACCAAGATCATCACTTCAACAGGACTGTGACTGACCAATGGACGTCAAAATTGCAACAGCCAAGTCGCGTTACTGGATCCAATGGGTGGTGATTATGTATCTTTCCACATTTATAGTTTCTTTTTATTTCTTATTCTTAAACATTTTCTTAAGTGTTAATTTTTATACTTTTATATTGCTATATTGCAATAGATCAGAAAAACCAAAATGGCTACATACCTGTTTTCCTTTGAAACCAAATTGTTCTCAAATAAGCCCTACATATATATTTATATATATATAAAATATATATATGTATACATTTACGAACACTCATCATTCAGTGTCATTTCACTCTAATCTGGCCCGAGGGATCTACTAGCAAGAACCTGGGTTACCTGGCTTTCTGGGGATGGTTGTAACACAGGGAATATGCTCAATTACAAAATACCAGGGGTCCCAATGGGTAGGATGTTGCTACACCTATACTGTCTCAATGTCTGTGTGTGCCAGTTTTAACAGCATATGCAGATACTGCCAAATTGCTGTCATCCCTTGGAAATTGGTGTACAATGGAAGGAGGTATTAGTTTCCTGCAGCAGATGGGGATGGCTCAATGTGCTTATTAACACAAGGTGTGTTACTTGTGCTTGAGGGCCAGGTAGGACCAGAGTGGGGCTTCCTCTGTTGTGGAGTGGCTATTTCTGAGAACGCTGAACAGGTATGTTGCTTGTGCTTGAGGGTCACGAGGTCTGGGGTGGGGCTTCCTCCATCACTGAGTAGCAGGCTGATTAAAAGAGGCCTCTAGGGAGTGCAGTGAACAGGGGAGGGCAAAAAGGGGTGTGGCATGTCTCTGAGGGCATAGCAGGTCAGTTTGCAAAGCAGTTCGCACAGGCAGGGTTGCAGGGTTTCTTGCTACTAAGGTTTACTGCGTGTTGTGCGCAGTGTTTCTGTTGATTGGTGGGTTTTAGCATTTCTGGTAGTAATTGCTTCGTATGCGATCCAAAACTGTAGTTGCTACGAGTGCATGTAATCAGATGGAGCCCTCCAAAAAGGATGCGTCTGTCCAGACCCATTCCTGTGCGGACTGTTTGAGCTTATCAGTAATTTCAGGGGGCGTTGTGGAGGAAACCTGCCTGTGGTGTAAACAGGTGAACGATCTCCTTTCACAGGTGGCTGAGCTTAGAGAGGAAGTTGAAAGACTAAGGAGTATCACGGAAAGTGAAAGGGAAATAGATTGGTGAAGTTCAGCCCTAACATTCTTGAGGGAGGCCCACCAAGAGTCAGAGGACACCCATGCCTCTCACTGTCAGACAATAGAAGGATACCTGGTAGATGAAGGGGAGTGGAAGCGGGAGGTAATAATAAAAATTCCTACTTGAGGAGGTAATAATAAAAATTCCTCCTGACCCCGACTCCCAAGCCAGCTGCCACTTCAGAATAGATATGAACCCCTGAATCTAGAGAGTCAGCCAGATGATTTAGAAGAAAATTATCTGCACGGTGAGCTTCCCAATTATGATTCATCTGTGAGGATTACCACCTCTAACATCAAAAAGGAAAGAAGGGTAATCATGGTGGGTGATTCCCTTCTGATGGGGAACAGAGGGCCCCATATGTCAACTGGACACACCCCACAGAGAGGTCTGCTGCCTCCCTGGGGCCCGGGCATGGGTTATTACTGAGAGACTTTCTGGGCTGATTCAGCCCTCTGATTATTACTCACTGCTGATACTCCAGGCTGGCAGTGATTAGATTGAAAAGAGGAGTGTCAGGGCAATTAAAAGGGACTTTAGGGCACTGGGAAAAGTAGTTGATAGGAAGGGGTACAGGTAATCTTTTCCTCAGTCCCTTTGGTGGCTGAGAAAAACAGTGAAAGGAATACAAGAGCTTTCATTATCAATAAGTGGCTCAAGGGTTGGTGCCATCGGCAGAATTTCAGATTCTTTGATCATGGGGCAACTTTTACAGCACCTGGCCTACTGGAACCAGATGGGCTTCATATCTCTGTTAAGGGTAGAAGGTTTTTAACTTGTGAACTGGCAGAACTTTTTAGAGGACTTTAAACTAGGTTTGAAGAGGGAAGGAGATGTCTGGAAGCAGGCCCAAGAGTGGTAAGCCTGCGATAGGAGGGAAATCAACAGCCCAGCTGTGGTGCATGTTTACTTGTGAGCACAGTGTGGGCAACAAACAAGAAGAGCTGGAGGTCATGGTGCAACAACAGAGCTATGATGTAATTGCCATCACAGAAACGTGGTGGGATGACTCACATGACTGGAGTGCTGCACTGGATGGCTACAAACTCTTCAGGAGAAATAGGAAAGGGAGAAGAGGTGGAGGGGTGTCCCTTTATATTAGGGAGGCTTTGAACACCATAGGTATCGAAACTAATGATGACAAAGTTGAATGCCTATGGGTAAAAATTAGGGGGAAGGCCAACAAGGCTGACATCCTACTGGGAGTCTGTTATCGTCCACCCAACCAGGAAAAAGTGGTGGACAATTCATTCTACAAGCAGGTAGAGAATGTTTCTGGATCATCAGCCCTTGTTCATATTGGCGATTTCAACCTGCCAAACATTTGTTGGGAACTCAATACAGCAGAAAAGAGGCAGTCCAGGAAGTTTTTAGTGTGTGTGGAGGACAACTTTTTGTCAGAGCTGGTGAGTGAGCCCACCAGGGGAGGGACTATGTTAGACCTGTTGTTTGCAAATAGGAATGGGCTGGTGGGAGATGTGGTGGTTGGAGGCTGCTTGGAACATAGTGATCATGAAATTATAAAATTCTCAATATTTGGTGAAGTCAAGAGGAACATTATTAAGACTTTTACATTGGACTTCCGGAGGGCAGACTTTGGCCTATTCAGGAGACGTATTCAGAGAGTTCCTTGGGAAGTAGTCCTTAAAAACAAAGGAGTTCAGGAAAGGTGGACGTGCTTCAAATTGGAGATCTTGAGGGCACAGGAACAGACTGTCCCTGTGTGCCAAAAGACGAGTCAACAAGGCAAATGTCCAGCCTGGATGGGCAAGGAGGTTTTAGAGGAACTCAGGAATAAAAAACGATGTATTATCTTTGGAAGGAGGGTCAGGTTTCTCAGGTAGTATTTAAGAGGCCTGCTAGAGTATGTAGAAAAAAAATTAGGGAGGCTAAAGCTCAGTTCAAACTTAAAATGGTGACTTTTGTAAAGGATAACAAAAATATTTTTATAAATATATTAATGGTAAAAGGAAGACTAAGAATAACCTTTGTTCTTTATTAGATGCAGAAAAGAACTTTATTACTACAGATGAGAAGGTGGAGCTGCTTAACACCATCTTTGTCTTAGTTTTTAGTGAGAAGACTTGCCTTCAAGATAACAGTCCTCTTGGGTTGGTTGATGGTGACAGGGAGCAGAATGGTCCCCCCATTATCCAGGAGGAGGCAGTCAGAGAACTGCTGAGCTGCTTGGATATCCATAAATCCATGGGACCAGATGAGATCCATCCCAGGGTGATGAGGGAGCTGGCAGATGAGCTTCCGGAGCCAGTCTCCATCATTTACCAGCAGTCCTGGCTCAGTGGTGAGGTTCCAGATGACTGGAAACTGGCCAATGTGATGCCCATTCATAAAAAGGGTGGGAAGGAGGATCCTGGCAATTCTAGGCTAGTAAGCCTTATTGGGATATTGGGACACAAGACAGATGATGGACTTTGGACCTGGTTAACATAAGAGATTTGATAACAGGATGGCTTGGCAAAAGTAAACGCAACTTTGAAAATCAGACCTAGATTGCAAGAAGATTCAATCAGACAGGTTTACCAGAAAAAGAAAATCTCATTAAACTCTGCAAGCAAGAGGTGTTGTTATATGCATGAATCTGTATATGTGATTTTAACCTAATCGTTGTAGTACACATTACTAGTCTCCCTAAAATAGTATATAAGCATTTGCATCCCCCAATAAAATCGGATTTTGATCGCCATCAGTCTTCCCCGTCTCTCTCCATCACCGAAAAGCCTCAACTCTGTACCAAGTAAGCTTATGGAACAGTTTATATTCAGTGTCATCACACAGAACTTATAGGATGGCCAGGGTATTAGACCCAGCCAGGATGGGTTTAGGAGAGGTAGGTCATGTCTGACCAATCTGATCTCCTTTTATGACCAAGTCACCCGCCTGGTGGATGCAGGAAAGGCTGTGGATGTTGTCTATTTGGACTTCAGCAAGGCCTTTGACACTGTCTCCCACAGCATACTCCCAGAAAAGCTGGCAGCCCACAGCTTGGACAGGAGCACTCTTTGCTGGGTTAAGAACTGCCTGGATGGCCAGGACCAGAGAGTGGTGGTGAACGGGGATGCATCCAGCTGGTGGCCAGTCACCAGTGGTGTCCCTCAGGAGTCTGTGCTGGGGCCAGTTCTGTTCAATATTTTTATGCATGACATGGATGAAGGGATTGAGTCTTTAAGCAGTAATTTTGTGGATGACACTAAGCTGGGAGTGTGTGTCAGTCTGTTGGAAGGTAGGAGGGCTCTGCAGAGAGACTTGGAATGGTTGAATGAATGGGCAGAGTCCAATAAGTTGACGTTTAATAAGTCCAAGTGCCGAGTCCTGCATTTTGGCCACAATAACCCCCTGCAACATTATAGGCTGGGGATGGTGTGGCTGGACAGTGCCCAGGCAGAAAAGGACCTGGGGGTACTGGTTGACAGCCGGCTGAACATGAGCCAGCAGTGTGCTCTGGTGGCCAAGAAGGCACGCGGCATCCTGGTCTGTATCAGGAATAGTGTGGCCAGCAGGAGCAGGGAGGTCATTCTTCCCCTGTACTCAGCACTGGTGAGGCCGCACATTGAGTACTGTGTCCAGTTCTGGGCCCCTCAGTTTAGGAAGAATGTTGAGACAATTCAGTACCTCCAGGGGAGGGCAACAGGGCTGGTGAAGGGCTTGGAACACAAGCCCTATGAGGAACGACTGAGGGAGCTGGGGTTGTTTAGCCTGGAGAAAAGGAGACTCAGAGGTGACCTTATCACTCTCTGCAACTACCTGAAAGGTGGTTGTAGTCAGGTGGGGACTGGTCTCTTTCTCCAGGCAACAACTGACAGAATGAGAGGACACAGTCTTGAGCTGAGCCAAGGAAAATATAGGTTGGATATTAGGAAACAATTCTGTGAAAAACGCCAATCACTTGTTTTAAAATTTTAAAAGTTTAATAGTAATAAAATTGTTATAAAAATAGTAATATAATTAGAGTGATAAAAATTTGGACAATTGGGATTAGGACAATACGAGATAAAAAAAACTAAGAGTTACAGACAGTCTGGGTACCTCTTTCTGGGCAAAATAAGCCCAAAAAACTACAAACGTTAACAGATGATTAACCCTTAAAAGCAACAGCCTGTTGCATATTCATACATCTCCTGCATGATGCATAAATTCCATTCAAACACAGGATTCTGTCTGGTCAGTGTCAACTTCTTCCTCTGAATCCTAACGGCATCTGCAGGGCTGAGTGAGGCAGGAAGAAGTTTGTTTCTTCTGATAAGCAAGCAATAAATTCTTTTTCTCTGAAAGATTTAGGTGTCCTGTGGCTGCTATCTCGGTGCAAGTACCTCATTCCTCTCTTTATAAAAAGTATCTTACATAGCATAGTTTCTATTTTAATATTATGTTATAACCTAAAACTATATTTAACAGATTACTTAAGAAAATTAATACAGCATAACTTTCTAACATAACACATATAATATTCATTTTAATATTTGCAAAAAGCCAATCATAAAATACGCATTTTTCACAGTTCTTTACGGAAAGGGCGAAATAGTACTGGAATGGTCTGCCCAGGGAGGTGGTGGAGTCACCATCCCTGGATTTGTTTTTAAAAAGACTAGATGTGGCACTCAGTGCCATGGTTTAGTTAAGGTGTTAGGACATGGGTTGGACTCGATGATCTTGAAGGTCTCTTCTAACCTAGTGGTTCTGTGATTCTGTGGGGGGTGAATTTCTTACTCTTTAGAGATACTTGAAAGACAGTTATAGGCAGCTGGAGTATCAGAGACTGGACTGGTAAATGACTCAAACAAACGACCACTTAACCACCCAGGTGCAGAGGGGTGCACACTGGCCACCTGTAAGAGCCTGATAGTAGGAGAAAGGCTTCAAAATGTGCTTCTATGTCTGCTTATCATAATCATTCTTGAGCACTTGAAAACTACGTGCAGAATAGACTGTGAGTAGCCTCCCTTGAGGCCCATAAAAAGGAAGGCAAAACTGGTGCAAAATGTGGAGGGGAAAGCAAGGCGCAGAATGCCTGACCTTTGCCTTTCCCACTACCACTACCATCACCTGCTGTGAGACCTCCTGAGGCCTCTTGGAGCCAATGCCTCTTGCTTAGAGAGAACCCCCGGATGCTGCACCTGTGGACCGAAGTCATGAGTGAGTTGTGGAGCCCCCTACCCGTGCTCCTGTGTTCCATGGTGAGAACACTGCTAGTGGACTGAGATTCAGCTTCATCAATCCAGCACTTTGGAGGACAGGCCGCTGCATTTCAGCTAAATTGCCCCAAGATCGGAGAAAGCAGATAAGATTCTTCAAACAACAGGGGAAAAAAAAAAGGCAAAAAACTGCTCCGCTCCCCTCACCCTGTCTCAGTAGCAAAAAAGGTAGCACAGTGTGGTGGTGACCTATCCTACACTTTTTAAAGTAATTGTAGCTTTCTCTATCCTTTCTCTACTTTTATCTTTCTTTCTCTTTGCCTCTCTTCCTATTAAATAAAAATATATCAATTTTTTTTTGTCATCAATATTTAATCTCGTTTGGGTTTTTTGTTTGTTTTTTTTTTTTTTTTGGGAATAGTTGGAACCTTCAAAGTTCTTTCTGTTTTATTCACAGAGCCCTTCTCTTCTCTTCTCTTCTCTTCTCTTCTCTTCTCTTCTCTTCTCTTCTCTTCTCTTCTCTTCTCTTCTCTTCTCTTCTCTTCTCTTCTCTTCTTCTCTTCTCAACACCACTTCAGGCCACAACCTGGGTGTTAAACGAAGGAAAGAGGCAAACTTCGAGGCAGGGTACTGTTTCTTTGTCTTTACACAAGTGAAATCAGCTGTGATATACCCCCAGTCATGGAAGTACCTAGACATTCACACTTAGCCTGAAGGTATCCATCTCTGCTGATTGGCCATAATGGGCCATAAGTAACTTGAGTGCTGACTTAATAGGCAGCTGTAAATTCCCTAGAAGGTGTCAAAGAGTCCTGAAGGCTCCCTGTGATCTATAGCATTATATCATTCAGTGTGAAACTCAGCCTCAGGGTAGGTACCAGGGTGTTCTGACCAGAACCTAAGTGAATATAAACCCAATGGACTATGTGTTTTGAGGGTTTCTCTTGTACCTGACAGATACAGTCTATGATCAGTACTTTGACCAATTGCAACAACAAAGTCGTTGACAGGTCCACCGGTGATCTTTCCTAATCTTATCCTTTTTTCTCTTCTCTTCTATTTTCTTATTGTTTTCTTAGGTGTTACTTTTATGCTTTGACATTGCTATATTACTGTAGATAATAATAACAAAATGGCTACATACCTATTCTCCATTAAAACCATATTGTTCTAAAAAACCCCCTTTACTTATATATTTAAAACCACTGATCATCCAGTGCTGTTTCACTCTAATCCAACCCAAGAGATCCATTATCAAGAACCTGGGTTACTCCCACCTTCCTGGGGGTGAGTTGTATCATGGGGGTTGGTCTCTTCTCCCAGGCAACGAGCAACAGGACAAGAGGACACAGTCTTAAGCTGTGTCAGGGGAGGTTTAGGTTAGACATTCGGAAGAAGTTCTACACAGAATGAGTGATTAGGCATTAGAATGAGCTGCACAGGGAGATGGTGGAGTCACCGTCCCTGGAGCTGTTTAAGGAAAGACTGCATGTGGCACTTAGTGCCATGGTATGATTGACATGGTGGTATTGGGTGATAGGTTGGACTCAATGATCTCAAGAGATATTTTCCATCCTAATAAATTCTGTGATTCTGTCAACTGCATTGGAACAGACACAGAAATATTATCTATCTATCTATACCTCACTAATAGATCTTTGTTCCTATATCTTTAGTAGTAACACAGATTAACACTCTAGCTAGTGCGTTTATCACCTGCAATCCTGTAACCTGCTTTCCTGTTGCTTCTGTGAATCTGGATCATGTAAGTCCTTTGTGAATGCGGCCAGACCTATAGTACTTGAGAGGAGCAGCAGATTTGTCTTTACAAACAAGCTGTGGGTCTGCTGGTAGATAAAACTAGCACTGGGAGATAAAAGAAACAATGGGAAGGATTCCACTTATTGATGATTGGAAAAAGAGATTTGCTTTTACAAATAAACTTTAGGTTTGCTGATAAATGAAATTAGACATGGAAAGATGAAAGAAACAATGGGGAAGAAAAACCCCTAAATTCTGTAAGAATTAAAAATTAAAACGGAGGGTTTTACATTAGAGGGAAATCTTCGGTATCAGGCGTATTGGGAAGTCTGTATCTCTCAAGTACCTCAGCCAATGGAGAAAATAGAGAAGGGAAATGTGGCCGGGAAATTAGGATAAAAAGGAGGCTGCGTCCTCCAAAAATTTGAGAGATCCCAGGGGAATGCCCCATGGCCTCCCCCTTTATTCGAATAAAGTCAAAGGACTCCTCTATCTCCTTTTTGGACATAAACTTCTGGTGTTTGTGGATTAATTTTCCTAACAACTGTGGGCGTGTCTGGGATCTTTCCACTGTCCCTGGCGGTGAGCAGAGCTGGAGGCAGGCCTCACCCAGTTTGGGTGATCAGCTCCCCTTGGTGGCAGCTGGCTCCAGGCAATCGATTGGGTTCCGGAGACTGTCCAGGAGACAGAGAAGTGGCAGACCAGGGGCGTCTGTGAAGAGTCCACAGGGAAGGATCACTGAAAATCTCACCAGTGAGTGAATTGGGATCTTTGGGGAGCAAACCTGGGAGGGCACCCATGGAGGGTAGCAAGGGTAAAGCCGGGAAGGGGCCCCAGCAAAAGGGATGATGATCCCATAATAACCTCTGAGAGTCCCTTGGGGATATAATAGATGATATGTATAAATTCGTGCTAAGGCTACAGTAATCTCGCCTGATGAAAATCCTGGCATACCAAAGGAGGGTTCTGGGAAATTCCCTCTGATGAGATTACAGTGATATGCACAAAAATCCTAGCCTGAATATTCGTCTCCAGAAATGTTGATGCCAGAGGATTATTGTCTGAACAAACCCCAGCAATATGCATTCAATATGCATCATCAATAAGATAAATGTGTCTCCTAGAATGAATATTGCAGGAGATTTTCCTCAAACAAGGTGAATTATGTACCAGTTTCAGGAAACTCTCAGCAAGAGCGGCAGCAAGAAAGGAAAAACTACATGAATATGCTAAAAGGATAGGATTGTAATATGTAATGTAAAGTAATTCATGCTTAGGTGGAAAGTGTATAAAATAAAAATTTTAAAATAAACATCCAACAAGCCTCTGACCATGGACAACCCAGAGACAGATTCCCACACCGAAGTTGCGAAACTCCTGGTGGCAGCAGGAAAGAATGACTCGTTAACAAATAAAAAAAGAACATGGCTGGTACAGAGATGGGCTTCCCTCGGAACCACCTGGGAACACCCAAGGAGGATCAGTACTTAGTACTTGATAAGTATCATCAATCAACCTGAGTCGTCAAAAAAAAATATTCAACTAAATACATGACTACTCCTGACATGATCAGAGCCTGCCACCACCCAAGAAACAGCAATTGTCCAGCCCTGCACAGTAAAAAGAAACCTTCATACATATGCGGGGTAACAAAAGAAATCGGGGCACCTCTGCCTCAGGCTGTATAAAACAGCCCCGCTGGAAACGGCATTCATCAACAGAGGGATATCCGATGTGATAGAGGTCAGATCTCGGTTCACCCAGCGTCGATCCCGGGCTCAACGCTGTCTCTTTGACTGTGGTTTTTGAGGACCGTATTTTGGTCGCGAAAATCAAATCTTTTGTATTTATTAATTTGGCTTTCTTGTTGATCATTTATAACAGGATCAACGATAAGGAAGCAAAATACCCTCCCCAGCAACCCTCGGAGCTTGGAAATGTATAAAAAAGACTTTGTGAGAGCTGTCCGTGAGACACAGAGGAGAGGAGCCAAAGTGCCCCATCTGTCTCACCTGACGCTGTTAGCCTGGTTCAGCACCGATCTGATCTTTGCTTGTGGCCTTTTTATGATTGTATTTTAATTATGGAATAAATTCTCCTTATTAATCAAATTGGCTAAATCATTTATAACAGGGAGAATGCTGAGGTCTTGGAACAGATTATCCATTCACCCAGAGGTAACTATGTAGATCATGGTAAAATATTGTTATTTTGTATACCCGGAGTTTAAGTTGGCGAAGGGGCTTATATGGCCACCTTATGGAACAGATGGAATTTGTTTGTGTCAAATTTTGTGGAGGTATTTAGAAGAGAATTCGAATGGATGGATTGGAAAAGAATGTGGATTGATATGGATTAAACAAGCAACAGGAGAAATCTATGTGTTAAGAAAAAAATTTAAAGGGGGAAGGGCTTGGGTTTGTAATTGTACCACTTACTATCCAGGATATGAGGGTTAAGAAAAAATAATTACCCCCATATTTGGATGATCCCATAGGGGTGGGGGAAAAGATAGAAGAATATTTAGGAAATGTAAATTATACATGGAAGGACTAGAAGGACAGGGATTTTCTGTTAAGAATTTTGTTTGGGAAAGCTTTGCAGAAAATATTAAGACAGATACTTCACCTTCAGGAGTTAGGTTGTTGCAGTATGTGGATGATTTGCTTTTATCAGGGGAATGGGAAAAGGTGATCGAGGAGGCTACTGTAAAGCTGAGGGGAAAAAAAAAAAAGGACTCAAGAGTGTGTCTGAATACAAGGGATTTTAAAAGTACCATTATCTCAGAAAAGGAAAGGAGTTGCTGCAGTTTTTAGGGTTGGTGGGGTGCTGCAGAGCATGGATTGAAGATTTTCTGTTCTGGGCAGACCTTTGTGTGACTTTTTAACCCAGGATAGTCCTGGTGTCATGGTATGGACACCAGAAGGAGAGCAAAGCTTTAGAGAATTGAAGGACGGGTTGGTTGATGCCCCAGTCTTGGGTCTTTCAGACTCGGATTAGGAATATGAGCTATTATATGTGGATGTTAAACAGGATCATGCTAAAGGAATTGTAGTGAAAGAGCATAAGGGAACAAGGAGGCCTGTTTCTTATTTCTAAGCTGTTAGACCTGGTGGCCAGAGGCTGGCCCCATTGTCTGCAGAACTGTGCAGCCACAGCTCTGGAGGTGGCTGAGGCCCGAAAGCTGACAACGGGAGGGGATCTGATTGGTAAAGTTTGACATCAGATTAAAACTTTGTTGGCTGAAAGAGCCTCTGAGTGGATGACCAGGGCTGGGTTATTACAATATGAATGGTTTAATGGAACAGGAGGATTTAGAATTTAAAAGAAGGGAAGGGTTCAACCCAGCTTCCTGTTTGAACGGCCCTGGAGAGAGGGGCCAGGAGGAAGCCCATTATTGTATTCAGGTGATCGATCTCTAGACAGGGGCTAGGGAAGATTTGCTAAATACTCCCTGGCCTGAGGGAGAAAATGTGTTTATTGATGGGTCTTCAAGGGTGATAGAAGGGAAAAAATTTACAGAATACTCTATCGCAAATGGAAAGCAATTAAAGGAAGGGGGGAGGTTACTGCCCACCTGGTCAGCTCAGACAGCAGACCTGTATGCTCTTGTGAGAGACTGTGAATTATACCGGGTTTTTACTGATTCTAAGTATGCATATGGGGTGATTCATGCATTTGGGAAATTATGGGAAGAAAGAGGTTTATTAACCTACAGAGGAAAGACGTTAGCTCATGAGAGCTTAATCTCTCGCCTATTGGAAGTGGTGAACTTATCAATAAAGTTATCAATAATACACATCAAGGAAGGGGCACCAGGCAGGGTGCTCAGAAGAGGTAATAGGAAATTGATTGGCTGATGAAGAAGCTCGGAAAGGTGCATCGTTGCCAAAAATCTCTAAGATGCCCCCTTTGCTCCCAGTAACTGCACTGCTGCCAGAGAAACTGTCTTTTCCACCAGAGGAAGTTGAGATAATTTTAAAAAGTGGGGCAGAGGAAAGAGGGGATAATTGTTTTACAAGGGATGGTAAGCAGTGGATACCAAAAGCTCTGGCCTTACAATTGTTAAAACAACTTCATGAAGGGAGTCATTGGGGCTACCGAGGACTGGCAGAAGCCTTCCTCAAAACGCATGCTGCTGTGGGTCTTTTTATTCTGGCTAAGCGAGCTATTGAGGGTTGTTTGATTTGTGCTAAAACCAATAACAGAGTTACAAAGAAACTTGCTAGGGGAGGGAGGCCTTGGTCTGTATGTCCCTTCCAGAGATGCCTGGTGAATTTTACTGAAATGCCCTGAGTGGCAAGATTCAAATATCTTCTGGTAATAGTATGTCAGTTAACAGGGTGGCCAGAAGCATTTCCAGCCATTTCAGAAACGACAGGATCAGTTATTAAAGTATTTTTTTTTAACAAATAATTCCAAAATATGGGATTGTAGAAGCAATAGGGGAATTCATTTTGCAGGAAAAATTCTTCAAGGAGTTATGACTGCTTTAGGGATACAATGGAACCTCCATACTCCCCTGGCACCCCCAGAGTTCGGGCTGGGTTGAGAGGGTGAATGGAAAATAAAGAAACACCTCCTGAAGCTGGTGATAGAAACTAAGATGCTGTGGGTACGGCTCTTGCCACTGGCTTTGGCAATAATAAGGGCCAGACCCAGGGGAGATATTCAATTATGTCCCTTTGAATTGATGTTTAGAATTCCTTACCCTTGTAATTCTCAGCCTAGTGTGGGAGGGTAGAGATAAGTGATGTATACTTGAAAGAATATGTGGGCAGGATACTGTCTCTTGTGAAATCTTTTCAACAAGAAGCTCAGCTGGCACAGACCCTGCCTTTGGACTTTGCTGTTCCCAACATCCAGCTGGGAGATTGGGTCCTTGTTAAGGTGTGGAAAGAAGCATCCCTGGTGGCGAAGTGGCGTGGACCTTTCCAGGTTTTTCTGACCACAGAAACAGTGGTGAAGACAGCTGAACACAAGTGAACCCATCACACTCAGGTCAAGGTCTCTAAGGCCCTGGAGGTTTGGACATCTCAGCTGGAGGAGAAGGATAGGAAGCCATGACTGAAACTCTGCAGGAGTGGACTGGTGCAGTAGCCAGTGCGTCAACATCGGGGGAAGCTCTCTGTGCCAACCCACAGACTGCCTGCTGAAATAATCTGTGTGGGCATCCCTCCTCTTGGATCTCCAGTCATTGGGGGCCAATCCTCCCTGTCCTTGTTTTCTTTATGTTAAGCTGCTTCTATGCCTTCTCTCGCCACAGGTGGTGTGGAAGACAACGTGAAAGTGAAAATTAAGTTAGGAGATTAGATTACACCATTAGAATGTTTCTCTTAATAATCTTACCCTTATATTGCCAGTTAGGTTAGGGCCAAAAGTGGAAAAATAATTTTTTAACCTTGGGAGAAGTAGTAAAAACTTTTAATCTTAGCAATTGTTGGGTCTGCAGAAGGTCAGGGGAATCTGAAAGCTGGTCTTGGGTGGCCAGCCCAGTCAAGCCTAAATGGTGGGTTAGCACCCTGAGTGAGGTTTATAAAAGAACAGGATTTTGGGATGAAGAAGGAAGTCCATGGCAGCTTCATTCTTCTGAAAGAGGTATTTATTTCCTAAATAGAACAAGAAACATATATGTATAAAAAAGCATTTGTGACTAGACTTTATCTTTGGGTTTAGATTGTTGGACCCCCAACTGTTCTCCTTATGATTGTTCCAGATATCAAGGCAAATGGAATCAAACACATGTTAAGCTCACTAATGGTAGCTGGGTAAGATGTTCCTTCCATAATTACTGAAAGGATTTTGAAGGCTGTAAAGCAATGGGGAAGGATAAGTTTTTTGACCACTTATTTTTAAGCTGCCCCTGAGATAATTCCACAAGTAGGACACATGTAGTCCATGACTATCAGTAGAAGTGGCAACACCAGAGTGGAACTCGAACCCTTTTTAATAAGTTCTGGTCCAGATCTAACAAAACAGATCTGGGATGTAACTGCAGGTGGAAACCTCATGTGGGAGCTTGGAAATGCAAATACTGTGATTCTAATGGTAGGGCAACCATTGTCAGAGGACCACTAAGCCCAGGAAGCAAGCTGTAGTTTGACCCACCCATTGATGATGAAAATTAGAAAGGTCCCTTTGCCAATGGGACCTGGGCTTTGAAAGGGCATTACTGGATTTGTGGCCGATATGCTTACCGCAGGTTACCCCCAAACTGGTCAGGGATTTGTTATGCAGGGTATATTAGATCATTGTTCTTTCTGCTACCACAAGTTCAGGGAAATCAGTTAGGAACCAAGGTATATGATGACCTATTTAGAGAAAAGCGGTCAATTGATCTGTCCCTAGTTAGAAGGACCACCCAAAAATGGGGTGAAGATGAATGGCCACCTGAACGAATTATACAACACTATAGACCAGCCACGTGGAATCCTAATGAATTAATATGGGGTGCCAGAGAACCCATTTATAATTTAAATCAAATAATTAGGTTACAAGCTATCTTTGAAGTAATAATGAACCAGACAGGTACAGCTCTTGACCTCCTTGCTGACCAATCTACTCACATGAGAAGTGCAATATTATAACAACGGATGGTATTAGACTATTAGCAGAAGAAGGGGGAGTGTGTGGCAAATTGAATGACTCAAACTGCTGTTTGAAAATAGATGACAATAGAAAGGTGGTGAAAGAAATAACAAAAGGAATAAGAAAGTTAGCTCATGTACCGGTCCAAACATGGAAAGGATAGGAATGGGAAGGGGACATGTTTTCGTAGTTACCTGGTGGACTATGGGTTAAACAACTAGTTTTTTTCCTCATATGTGCTGTAACAACTCTAATCTTTTTACCATGCATGATCCCTTGCTTAGTACAACTTATTCAACATTTGATCAAAGGGATGCAGGTCATAGCCATGCCTACTGATCCAGAGATGGCTACAAATTGACAGAAATTTATGTCTCTGCAAATAATTGCAAAACCAAAAAAGACCCAGGAACAGAAAATCAAGTCAATGATAACTAAAGTTTGTGAAGACAATTATTAAAAAAATAAAAGAGGAGGGATTTTGGGGCGGTTTTCACACATCCTCCCCCAGGTTTGCTCTGACGTGCTGTCAGCATGGACAGTGGGAGTACATCTTTGCTTTTATCTAGCTTCTGTTTTGTTAGCTGAGGCAAGAAGTTTTCCCTGGGACTGGGACTTCTTCTTCCGAAACTGCTCAGCTTTGCTCCGGTCCGAAACACCAGACCATCAGGAGCCCCACGCCGCAGCCTGGAGGGGAGGTCCTGGGATGCCGCATCCCGGCTCCAGCCCTCGAGAGGAGCCAAGCAACACCTACAGAAAGAACTCTGAATCCACCAGTTTTCTCCACAGTGAGAACGTTTTACTATCTAACATTATTCATTCTTTTTTCCCTCTGCTTGTTAAATAAACAGTTTTTTTCACTTTCCTCCAAGAAATTTCTTTCAAACTTGTGCGGGAAGAACTGTCGAAACCTATCTTTCTTCACAGGAGGTGCCCTTTCAGGATGTTTCCACCTAACTTGTCTCAAACAGACAATGGCCTAATTTTTGGTGGCAGGGGGGGCATGAAGATGGCTTCTGTGAGAAGATGCTAAAAGCTTCCACTATGTCTGGCAGTGCCAATCCCTGATGGCTCTGAAGATGGGCATGCTACTGGCCAAAGCTGGGCCAATTAGAGAGGTTGGTAATGCCTCTGTTATAACATATTTAAGAAGAAAATCAAAACAAAGTGCACACAGTTTTTTCTTCTACATAAAGAAGAGGAGGAGGTGAGAACATGAGGGAAACAACATGGAGACACCAAGGTCAGTGGAGAAGGAGGGGGAGGAGGTATTCCAGGCACCAGAGCCGAGGTTCCTCTGCAAGCCGTGATGAAGGAGGTTGTTCCCCTGCAGCCCATGGGGATCCACGGGGGATGCAGAGATCCACCTGCAGCCCATGGGGTAGGTGCTCATGCCAGAGCAGGTGGATGCCTGGAGGAGGCTGTAGTCCAGTGGAAGACCCAGTGGAGAGAGGGGGCCCCTGCTTCCAGGCTGGAGCAGCCTGTCCTTGGAGGACTGCACCCCATGGAAAGAGTGACCCACACCACAGCAGTTTTGGGAGGACTGCTGCTCATGTGATTTGGACTCATGCTGGAGAAGTTCATGGAGAACTGTCTCCCATGGGAGGGACCCCATGGTACAGCAGGGGAAGGACTCCTCTCTCTCCCTGAGCAGCGGAAGAAAATCTTGGGTGACAAACTGACCAAAACCCCCACATCCTGTCTCCCTGCACTGGTGGGAAGGAGGGTGGGGTTTGGGGAAGAAAAGGTGTTTTTAAGGGCTTATTTTACTTCTCATTGTCCTCTTCTAATTTTGTTAGTAATAAATTCACTTTGTACTTCTAAGGTGAACCTGTTTTGCCCTTTGAGTGTTTTCTCCCGGTCCTTATTTCAACTTGTGAAGCCTTTGTTAATTTTTTCTCTGCCCAGCTGTGGCAGGGGAGGGTGAGTGAAAGGCTTTCGTGGATGCCTGGTGTTTGGCCAGCGTCAAACCATGACAAACAGCTTCAAAGTTGGTTATCTCAAGTCTGTTGATTATTATCTCATTTGTCTCTGTTATTAGGAACAGATAACTATACTGATGTCACCTACATCTGCAAAATCACTCACAGAATAGGAAGTGGAAAAACAAAGAGAAGAGGGCTTCTCTTGAGTTTTTCTCCATCTCCCCTCTCCTTCATAAAATTCTTAGAAAACTTAGAAAACCAGTTCCAGCATGTATTTGTATTTATATTTAAACTCTAAATGGAGTCCTGCAACCTGTATCCCTAATTTAGAACAGTATTTGACTGCTTTATCCAAGACAATGGTACACTAACCAGAGACACCTGAGTTGAGAAACACTGTCCCAGGAGTTTTGCAGATCTAGTGAAGACTAGAAGCAGTAAGACTGGTTAAAGGAAGCAAGGTAGTTAAAAGAAAAAAAATTAGGGTATCCAAGGGTACAGCTTCAAAGAAGCTGCCTAGACCTGCTTAGCAAGTGTCAGACAGTCCAGGAGCCTTGACAATAAATAGTTCTCTAAAAATCACAGAACAAACTAGGATGGAAAAGACCTTTGAGATCAAGTCCAACCTATGCCCTAACACCACCTTGTCAACCATACCATGGCACTAAGTGCCACATGCAGTCTTTCCTTAAACAGCTCCAGGGACGATGACTCCACCATCTCCCTGGGCAGCCCATTCCAATGCCTAATCACTCATTCTGTGTAGAACTTCTTCCGAATGTCTAACCTAAACCTCCCCTGGCACGGCTTAAGACTATGTCCTCTTGTCCTGTTGCTCGTTGCCTGGGAGAAGAGACCAACCCCCACCTGGCTACAACCTTTTTTCAGGTAGTTGTAGAGAGTGATATGGTCTCCCCTGAACCTCCCTTTATCCAGGCTAAATAACCCCAGGTCCCTCAGCTGCTCCTCATAGGGCTTGTGTTCCAGGCCCTTCACCAGCCTTGTTGACTTTCTCTGGACACGTTTGAGCATCTCAATATCCTTCTTAAATTGAGTGGTTGTCATGGTTTGACACTGGCACAATGCCAGTGTCTTCATGAAAATACTCTCTTTCTGGTGTCTGCTGTGAGATGTGATCAGGAATAAGCAAAGCAGGCTCTTACTTAGGAGAAAAAAAACTTTATTAACTAAACTACAAAAAACTAAACTACAAAGAAAAAAAACCACACAAAGAAAATGAAAACTGCACAGATACATCTGGGACCTGCTCCCTCGCTGGAACCCAAAAAGAAACTTCTCCCACAAGTACTCTGCTTTTTAACTCCTGTGTGTGTTCTCAAATGCGTGTCCAAATGTCCCCAGTAGCCACACCAAGTGCTAATATTAAAATCTGAACACCTATTAGTAACCACAGCATATCCCAAAAATCCTACTTCCTGTCAAACCAGCACAGTGGCCCAGAACTGGACACAGCACTTGAGGTGTGGCCTCACCAGTGCCAAATATAGGGAAAAAAAATCACTTCCCTGGTCCTGCTGGTCACACTATTCCTGATACAGGCCAGGGTGCCCTTGGCCTTTTTGGCCACCTGGGCACACTGCTGGCTCATGTTGAGCCGGCTGTCAAAAGTACCCCCAGGTCCCTTTCTGCCTGGCTGCTGTCCAGCCACTCTGTCATCAAACTGTAGTGCTGCAGGGTGTTGTTCTGACAAAACTGCAGGACCTGGCGCTGGGTCTTGTTAAACCTCATATTGTTGGATTTGGCCCATCAATCCAGCCTGTCTAGATCCCTCTGCAGAGCCCTCCTACCCTCCAGCAGATCAGCACTCGCTCCCAACTTGGTGCCACCTGTGAATTTGCTAATGGTAAACTCAATCCCCTCATGCAGATCATCAATAAAGATATTAAAAAGGACTGGGCCCAACACTGATCCCTTGGGGACATCACTGGTGACTGGCCGTCAACTGGATGCAACACCATTTACCACCTCTCTCTGGGCCCAGACATCCAGGCAGTTCTTAACCCAGAGAAGAGTGCTCCTGTCCAAGCTGTGGGCTGCCAGCTTGTCGAGGAATATGCTGTGGGAGACTGTCAAAGGCTTTGCTGAAGTCCAGGTAGACAACATCTACAGTCTTTTCTGCATCCACCAGGAGGGTCACCTGGTCATAAAAGGAGATCAGGTTGGTCAAGCAGGACCTGCCTTTCCTAAACCCATGCTGGCTGTGTCTGATCTGGCTGTTCTGTAGGTGCCATGTGATTGCACTCAAGATGATCTGTTCCATAACCTTGCCAGGCACTGAGGTCAGTCTGACAGGCCTGTAGTTTTCCAGATCCTCCTTTCAGTAGAAAATATTGGGCGTCACAGTGGCCAGCTTCCATTCATCTGGGACCTCCCTGGTTATCCAGGACTGATAATAAATGATGGAGAGCAGCTTGGCTGTGGGATATGGGATTATATTTGTTAAAGGTGTTAAGGCTTATATTCATCAGAAGGCCCTGTGGGAAGGCACAGCTGCAGGTTGGAGGTCGGTTAGGAGGTGACAGGCAGTTATGAGGAAGAACACGTAAGACAGCATGTGAACGGGAAGCTGATTAGGTGATAGGATGCGTGGACAGCAGACTGCAGCTGAGAAGCCAATAGGTGCCCTCCTTCTGTTAAGTTTTGGTTATATCCGGTGGAAGTTGAAGGTATAAAAGGAGGGTGCTTTCTACAATAAAGAGATCTCCTTCAGATGCATAAAGAGGGTCCGTGTCTCTTTGTTCCTGTCATGGTTTGACACTGGCACAATGCCAGTGCCCCCATGAGAATTCCCTCTCCCTGGTGTTTGCTGTGAGATGAGACCAGGAAATAAGCAAAGCAGGCCTCTACCTTAGGAAAAAAAAAGTTTATTAACTAAACTACAAAGGGGAAAAAAAGAAAAACCACACACACACACACACCTGGAAAAATGAAAAACTCCACAAAAAACATTTCCTCCTCCCCCCACCACATTTCCAATACATCTTCCAAATTTCAAGTCTCCATCCATCACCCAATAAATACTCAATTCCAGTCCATCAAGAGGAGAGGAGTCCTTCTTGGGGCCATGGTGACCTCTTCCTTGCATGCCCAGCGCTCTCACCGCTGGACATGAAACAGAGCTACTTCAAAGGGTTATCCTTTTAAGGGTGCTTTGACCAGTTCCAAAAAAAGGCACAGTTTTCTCTCATCTCGGGACCTCTTGTCCCCCCCATACTTATTAACCCCCTGGGGCCGGGGGGTCTCCAAAACCGAACCCTCTCATTCTGAGCCATTGCCTCCCCCCCTTGCATGCAGCCTCTGTGTCGCGAGGAAGCATGGTTCTGTCCGTGGCTGTACCAAGAAGAGTTCAGCAACCAGCTACTCCATCATCTCTTTCCGGCTTCTTCTTCACTCTCTCAGCCTCACTCACTGTTCCGACTATCATTCTCTTGCCCATTTCCACTTTATCATCCACTCCATCTCCCTCCAGGAAAGGTCCAAATGCTCTGTGAGGTCTTCATTGTCCAGAAAGGGGTTAACAAACTTCTGCAAGCGGCCAGGCTCCTTCCCTGCTGCACTCCCCCTTCCCCCTCCTTCTTCACAGCCGATATCGCTTCAAGGCCACAGGCCCGTACCAGCTTTCTCTCTCTCTCATCTTCTAGCTGGGGGGGGGGGGAGCTGCCCAAATCTTCTCGGGGCCTCTCTCTCCCTCTGTCTCTCCTGGGGGGGGGGCTGCCCAACGCCTCCTGGTGTCTCCACCACCCTTCCATCCTGAGGGGTCAGGCCTACCTCTGCCGGGCCGCAGGTTTTCCCCTCCCCCGCCCAGCTCAAAGCCGGGCAGGGGAGGCCTTGCCTCTTTGCTGGCCGGAAATCAAAGAGAACGAGCCCAAGGAGTGCACTGCTTCTAACCCCTGTGTTCTCAGAGGCGCATCCACCCTCAGTGGCCAAGCCTGGTGTCAATTTAAAATCTGAACACCTATTGGCCTCTGGCCACTCCATTCCCAGAAAACCTGCTTCCTGTAAACCCACAACAGTTCCCCATTGCTACACTTGGCAAGCTCATCTGCCAGCTTCCTCATCACCCTAGGATGGATCCCATCTGGTCCCATAGACTTGTGAGCATCTAAGTAGTTCAGCAGGTCACTAACTGCTTCCTCCTGGATTACAGGGGGCTAGTCTTCTCCTTGTCCCCATCTATTAGGTCAGAAGGCCAGTTGTCTTGAGGAAGACCTGTCTAAATGTTGAAAACTGAGGCAAAGAAGGTGTTAAGTACCTCAGCCATTTCCTCATCTTCAGTAACTATATTCCCCATGTCCAAAAGAGAATGGTGATTTTCCCTGTACCTCCTTTTGCCATTAATGTATTTATAAAAACATTTTTATTGTCCTTCACAGAAGTGGCCAGATTAAGTTCTAATTGGGCTTTTGTCTCTCTAATTTTCTTCCTACATGACCTAGTGGCATTCTTAAACATTTCTTCAGTCGCCTGTCCGTCTTTCCAAAGGTGATACACCCTATTTTTTTCCCTTAGTCCCTTTAAAAGCTCACTACCGATCCAGGCTGGTCATCTTCCCTCTCAGATCTTTAAGCACACAGGAAAAGCCTGCTCCTGTACCTTTAAGATTTCTTTTTGGAAGTATGTCCATCCTTCCTGGACTCCTTTGTTTTTAAAAGCTGTTTCCCAAGGAAGTCTTCGAATCAGTCTCCAGAATAAGCTGAAGTCTGCCCTCTGGAAGTCCTGTGTAGAAGTTATGTTGATCTCCCTCCTTGTTTCACCACATATTGAAAACTCCATTATGTCATGGTCATTATATCCCAGACAGTCTCTGACCACCATATCTCCCACCAGCCCTTCTCCATTTGTAAACAGCAGGTCTAGCAGACCCCCACCCCTAGTAGGCTCTCTCACCAGCTGCAACAAGAAGCTATCCTCCATACACTCTAAGAACCTCCTAGACAGCTTCTTCTCCACTGTGTTCCCAGCAGACATCTGGCAGGTTAAAGTCTCCTACAGGAACAGGAGCTGGCAATTTTGAAACATGCTCCAGCTGCTTATAGAATAGGTTGTCCACCTCTTCTTCCTGGTTGAGTGGTCTATAACAGACTCCCACCAGGATGTCAACCTTGTTGGCCTTCCCCCTGATTCTTAACCATAGGAACTTGACCTTATTGTCATTAACCTCAAGTTCTATAGCATCAAGAGACTCCGTGATATATAGAGCCACTCCTCTACCTCTCCTACCTCACCTGTCTCTTCTGAAGAGCTTGTAGCCATCCATTGCAGCACTCCAGTCGTGTGAGTCATCCCACCAGATTTCTGTGATAGCAACCATGCCATAGCTTTGCTGCTGCACAATGGCCTTCAGCTCCTCTTGTTTGTTATCCATGCTGTGTGCATTAGTGTACATGCACTTCATCTGGGCTGCTGATTTTACCCCCTGACTGTGGCTTACCATCCTTAGGCTCATCTCTGGAGAGCCTAGTCTCATCCCTTTCCCCCTTCAAACCTAGTTTAAAGCTGTCTCAATCAGCCCTGCAAACTCATGGGCTACAATCCTTTTGCCCTTGTTAGATAGGTAAAGCCTATCTGACTATAGGAGGCCTGGTGCTGTAAAAGTTACCTCATCATCAAAAAATCCAAAATTCCACTGATGGCACCAGCCCTTAAAGCCACTCATTGATATAATGAATTTTCCTGTTCCTTTCATTATTCATTCCTGCTACTGAAGGAACTGAGTAGAACATCACCTGAAGTCCTGTCCCAATACTTAAAAAAGAAACATTTAAGAAAACCTCAATTTACCTATATCGCCAGTAATGCTGATGTTGAAACATACTTTATCACTCTCCCACAGCCTGCATATTTTCCAGATACTATCATATTTTGTATTTGCTCCATAATAACAGAATCACAGAATGGGTAGGTTGAAAGGGACCACAGTGGGTCATCTGGTCAAATCTCCCTGCTCAAGCAGGGTCATCCTAGAGTACATTGCACAGAGTTGCATCCAGATGGTTCTTGAATATCTCCAGTCAGGGAGACTACACATCCTATCTGGGCAATCTGTTCCTGTCCTCCGTCACCTGCACAGTAAAGAAGTTCTTCCTTGCTGCATATAGGTAAAACCTTACAAAAGGAAGACCTTGTAAAATCATGGCTGAGGCCTGTTACTTCGGCTAAGCAGAAATGGACTATGGGAAAGTGACTCAGCTGCATTAGAGGTAGAAAAACAAGTTATGTGACCCTCACGTGTTTGTGACGGTGTTCACAGGGGTTTTCAGGTGAGGGAAGAAACGAGAATGTTGACTCCATGTTCAGAAGGCTTGATTTATTATTTTATGATATATATTACATTAAAACTATACTAAAAAGAAGAGAAGGAAAAGTTTCATCCCAGAAGACTAGCTAAGGTAGGAATAGAAAGGAATTAATAATAAAGGTTTGTGTCTCGGACAGAGAGTCCAAGCTAACTGGGCTGGGATTGGCCATTAATTATAAACATCTAAGATGGGCCAATCACAGATGCACCTGTTGCATTCCACAGCAGCAGATAACCATTGTTTACATTTTGTTCTTGTGGTGGTTTGACCGGAAATGGGACATCTGGGATATGCTGCTTATGCTGTGGTCACCAATAGGTATTCGGATTTTAATATTGGCACCTGGTTTGGCCACTGGAGCGTTGGATCCGCCTCTGAGACCACCTACACAGGGGTTAAAAGCAGGACTCTCCTCCCTCAGAGCTCTCTTTGAATTTCCGGCGGGAAGCATTGCATCTCTCCCCCTGGCTCAGCTTCTAGCTGGGCAGGGGAAGGGGAAAAAGTCACGCGGCCTGGAGAGGTAGGCCTGCCCCCCCCCCCCCCCCCAGGGTGGAAGGGTGGAAGAGAGAGAGAGACACCCTGGGAGTCATCGGCCGCCCCCCCCCCCCCCCCCCCCCCCCCCCGCCCAAGAGAGAGAGAGCACCGAGAGAGAGAGCACCGTGCCTGGGACTGTTATCTTGGAATGTGATATCGTGTGCTGCTTCGGCAAAAGGTGGGGTGCGGTGCGGCGAGGAGCCCAGCTGCTTGTGAGAGCTTTTAACCCTTTGTGGACAATGAAAACTTTACAGAACATTAACCCTTCCTAGAAAAGAGATAAGAGTGGAGGATGAAGGAAGAAATAGGCCAGTGAGGAGGTCTGGAAAGAGAGAGAGAGATGTTGGAGGAATGGAGAAAGATGGAGTGGCATTTTTGCTGGACTCTTTTTTGTATAGCCATGGACTGTTTCCTTGTGATACAGAGACTGCATCCAGGGGGAGGCAATTGTTCAGAGCCAAGAGAGTTCAGTATTGAGACCCCTCAGCCCCAGGGGGTGTAAGAGAAATGGGGGGGACAAAGGTCCCAGAGGTGAGACTGTGCTCTGTTTGGAACGGGACAAGGCATCCTTAAAAAGACCACCCTTGAGCAGCCCTGCCCATGCTGGTGGTGAGAGCACTGGGCATGGAAAGAAGATGTCACAATGGTGAAGAATCTCCGGGCAGTGCTACTTGTGACAAGAAGTCCATGGCACAAGGAAGGACTCCGTCTACTCCTGATAGACTGAAGATTTGATTATTCAAAGGGTGGTACCAGACCGAGTGTTGATAATTTTGAGAAATGTAAATGTATTGGAATTTGGTGGAAAGAAGAGGGGGAGTGTTTCTGTGCAGTTTTCATTTTCCTTGTGTTTATTTTCTTTGTGGTTTAGTTTTTGTAGTTTAGTTAATAAAGTTTTCTCTTTTCCCCCTAAGTAGGAGCCTGGTTTGCTTATTCCGAGTACCACCTCACAGCAGACACCAGGGAGAGGGAATTTTCATGGGGGCACTGGCATTGTGCCAGTGTCAAACCATGACATTTCTTGAGGCCTCAGCTTCTCAAGAAGAAAAATCCCAAGAAAAGGATTTTCATAAAAAGATGTCTGCGACACATGTTCACATCATGTTGTATGGTGGTTGGTTGTTATGTTTGTTATTATTTAAAACTATGTAACTGATAACCGGCTAACTGCTTAAAAAGGTTGGATTTTTACAATAAAGGGCTCTCCTTTGCACCTGCCTGGGGACCCTGTGTCACTTCAGACCCTCACCTCACAGCTGGCACCTGAACAACGGGAGATAAAATTACAGTGAGGGGGAGGACTACAGCTGACAATGAAGCCCCACGAACCCAGAACACTGGGATAACAGACTGCAATGAAGTGAGCATCCTCGGACTGGGGAGGTGTCCCAGTAGCATTGGTGCAGCTAACAGATATTGCAGCCCTTTCTCCATATTAGAGCAATTTTTATTACAGGTTAAAGAACCCTGTACCTCTTTCCTGAGAGAGGCCTTGATGTTAAAAACCCCTGTGTGCAGCTGTGGTAGGGATTGCTGGGTAAGATACTGATAATGAACCCAGGCACAGATCCAGGACACGGATCCTGGGAACGGATCCACGGAATGGATAGATCCTCAATTTAGTGTGCGATTTTACGGGCAGTAATGAAGCCCTCCAGAGTTCCCCCCGCCCACAGTTGGCCCCATGACCAGCACTGGCCTCTCGGGCTTTGAAGCCTCCCTGGCTCTTTGAAGCCCCCACCCACAGTTGGCCCCTCAGTTGGTTTTGGCCCTCCGGGCTTGAAAGTCTTCCCCCCAGCTCGTCAAAGCCCCCTGCTCTTGGATGCCAGCATGGCCGGTAATGGCCATTTGGGCACGCATCACCCCCCTGGCTAGCCCTCGCCCTTGCTGGGCTCCTAGAATACTGCAGCTCCCCTGCCCCCTCTTGGGCCCTCGGACTGCACAGCCCCCCGCACCTAGCACTTGCCAAGAGCTGCCGGCCGGCTTCGTGGCCAACACATCCCCTGAGTAATTTGGATAGCTACCCTCCCAAACCCGGAGCCATAAATCTCAGCATATGGCAGGATCATAGCCTACACAAAATGCTGAAGCTATGGCATATTGCTATCAGAATGCCAAGAAGATATGTTGAAACACAGAGATCTTAGGCTACTCTATTATCAGAGAACTGCGGAGATTAGTACGGGAGAGTTTGTTGTTCAGCTAACAGGTGATGCTGCGTACTCACTGGAGCTCTGTTAAAACTAACCTTGTATTTTCAGTGAGCTGTGATTTTTAACAGGATTGTTTACTGGAGATGCTCAATGCTGTCTGTGTGAATGTAGTGTCTTCCTGCATATCAGTAACAAAGCAAGATCTAAATTCTTTAACAGAAATGCTGATATATTGCATGATTGGTAGGACTTGCCATGTGAGATGTATACTCTCTTTTCAGGAATTTTGATTTAAAGGTCTGACTGGACTGAATTAACATCGGTTCTTTGCTAAATTATAATGGTGTTAGCTATTACCACAGTAATTAGAAACTTACATACCTGGAAAAATATTTGCAAATGTATAATGTTTCAGTTTGTGGAACCGAGGTTCATATTTGTAAGATATGGCGCCCCCTTAGAAGATTCAGGAGATCCCTTCTTGCAAATATTTTGGGTAGATGTTAACAGAGGAGCAATTACCTTTTGAACCTGAGTCTGGAGTCAGCACACTGCATGATTCACTGGGAGCAATTAGCTGGGTCATAAATCAGACATTCCTTTGCTCCCTTGAAGGCAAACCTTGAGCTTTATCTGCAGCAGCTATTTGAGAATTAGATAAAATTAGCACATAAAACTCCACTGCAAAGGCAGACAACATTATGCCAGCTTTATCAGTTTGCTTGCTTTTTACCCCACATCTTTAATAGGATAATTTTATTGTGGATCTTTCGCCATGAAGACATGTGACAGTATTTTGGATAAGTACACCTATTTAGTGACTCAACTGTAGTTATTCTTCCTTGCCACGTATAAATTGAAATGGGACTTGATATCAAAACAGTGTATGCACATCGATGGACCACAAGTGCAGTAAATAGTAGCTCACTCCATAAGAATAATCTGAAACCATGACTTTGTAGCTGTTTATATACAAGTATCAGTCTTACACACCCACTGACCTACCCAAGTTACATGTGCAAAACTCATGGCACTATTATATAACTAGGTTCTTGCTGTTTTAGCCTTCAATATTTATATCCTGCTACCTTTATTAGGCCAAGCTCCACTCTATTGTACAGGCAATGTCAAAAAGCTGTCTTACCATCTGCGAACAGAGCAGTTTTGAAGGGCGATTTGCCAAGATCTGCACTGTTGTCATTTTTCTAAGTAAAGCTGCACTTTAAATATTCTTGCAAAGTTATAACAGAGAAGTCCTCACTACAAATAGGTATTTTCAATAATATCTGCAGTTACCACGGGCTATTCTCAAAACTAAATTACATAAAATCACAACATACTTGCCACACCTTTATATTCTCTCCAGTAAATAAGGTTGCTGCTCTCTCAGTTACGATTCAGTTGTTTGCCTGCATATTGTTCCTTTATGTTAAACTGTTGTATGACAAATTTCCAGTACCTTTTTTGTAACTCTGAAGTTAAAATTAGTTAAATTCTGTTGTATCTGGAACTTTTACAGGAACACTCTCAACTCTGACTTTAGTTTTGTTACATTTAAGTGATGTTAAGTTCTGTTAAGCTTAAGTGTTGTCAAATTTAAGTGATGTTAGGTTTTAGTTCTGTTAATTTGAATTCTGTTACATTTAAGTTCTGCCAACTTTAGGTTCTATTAAATTTAGGTTCTGTTAATATTAATTTCTGTCAAGATTACTTTCTGTTGAGTTTAAGCATTAAGTTTAAGCATAGTTACATTTCATTGTTGTTCAGTTTAAGTTTTATCTGTTTAAGTTCTGTTAAGTTCTATTAAGATCAATTTCTGTTCAGTTTCAGTACTGTTGACTAAGTTCTCTTAAGTGTACTTTCTGTTAAGTTCAAGTGACATTGAGTTTCAGTGAAGCTAAGGTTAAGTTCTGTTGAAATATGCTTTTTTACATTACAAGATACAATTCTTTTGTTATGGAGATGAGTGACATAAAATTTGCATGAAGCTAACTTCTGTTGATATCTGCTCATTTAAATTACAAGATATAGTTCTTTTGTTATACACATGAGATTGGAACCAACTGAATCAATTATGATGAAAAATTGCTAAGCAACTATTTAAGAATATAGGATAATAAATTGTGTAAAATAGGGGAAGATGCAGTTTATTAGATCCTTGATTTCATCAAAGATTCTATGGGTATAAATGTTCTGCACTGGTCACTTAATTATTTATAACAATCTCTGCTGTTTTATCTTCCATAGGAAGCACTGAAGACTGAGTAACAATTCCAATTGATGCCTGTTATTAACTGCAAGCTGTTTAGTGCTTTCTTGCTTGCTTTTATTTTGCTTTATCGTCATATATGCATAGATGTGTGGAAAAATATTATCTTGATTTCTTAAGACAGTTACTGTTGCTGTATTAATGATTCTGAATGTGTTGGTAATGTCATAATGTGAATTCACTGACCTTTGGTTATTTGCAGTTACCATATCTTTATGTAGCTATCTGAAAGACATGAATAATTTTAAGAAACTTTCCCAACTGCTATTATTGAGAGGCTTGTTTTTAGGATATGTTAGGGACACCCTTCCAGTTAAGGCCTTGGCTCTGGCCAAACCCTGGCCCTAGCTGGTTGGACGTATGCCAACAGACCCAGGTGTTTCTGCACTAAAAATGTACTTGGGTCACTTTGACTTGCCAATTTGGGCTTATACAGGCTGGATCCCCTTTTGAGATAAGCTTGGAAGCCTTTCTTGGGAATGGTTCTCTAGGTCCTCACTGCAAAACAGGGCTTGTCAGCTAATGCAGTTTTCGGGTGATGGTACAGTATTGAGGGAATTGTGATGTATCAATCTTAATCACCATCCTGTCTCTTGTGTGCTACTGATTTCGTGTATTACCTTGCTTATTTCTGCTTGATGTGAGTTTATTGCTTTACCACATGTATTGTCTTACTTTAATGTTGCCATCCTGTTCATAGCAAGAGATGCACGTTGTCAAAAAAAAAAAAAAGAAGGGGGAATACAGATCTTCAAGAACATTTAGATAATGCAATATTTACACTAGAAATTTTGAAAGCAGATCATCAAATGTGATCGCTGGCAGAGCAATACTGCTCTGAAGATTTGCGTGTGCAGAACCAATTTCTAAAAGTTTTTGCATAAGGATCCACAATTGGGTGTGCAATGGCAAGGCCTAGCTGATTTACTAACCTAGGGGAGAAGGTATACATCTGTTTTATTGCCAGCAGGTCTAAAGTGGTTACCTGCTCATCTGGACAAATATCGATCACCTCCAAGAAGATGAGGCTCAGTGAGAGGAAAAATTACCTTATCATCATCCAGCCCTCATGGTCAAGGCAGGAGCAGGGGTAGGACTGCCAAAAACATGGCTGTGCCCGGAGACTTACAGAGGCCGCCTGCCAACAGAGGCCTTGTGTCCCACTGCACCCACCATCACATTATTGTGTTCTTGCTGACCTCCTTCAGTTATCCCTTGTTCCATGCTTCCAGAAAGACACTCAGTGTTGCAGTGTAATGTCATTTCCTTTTTCACCTATCCCAACCCCTCAGGTGTGGCAATACCTTCTCCCTTCCCCTCCCCCTTGCCTCCTTGATAAGTGCTGTCAGTCAATCTTATTGTTCCAGCAGGGGCATCGTCTGATTGGCAAAAGTTCAAAAGATACCCCTCACCCTAGGGGTCATTGGGTTAGCCAAGTGTCACTCGTCCCCTGAGACCCTGCCCCTCCCACCTGGTTGGTCCCATACCTGTCCCTTCCCTCCCCCTGTCCCCGAGCTTAAAAGGACCTTGAGACCATGTGGTCACGATTCTAATGGAGCTGTTACCAAGATTCAGATGTCTGTGACCCTGGAATAAAACTCTGGATTTAACCCCCCCGTCAGAATCCTCTCCTTTTCCTCTTCACCTAGCCTAAGGACTTTCACCAGAGGTAAAGCTGAGTTCCTACAAGCCTGGACTCGTTCAGTTGCCTGGCTGCAACATCCAGCCAGCCAGAGGTATCTCTGTGGTGAAATACCACAGCTGCCGCCTCCGGCCAAGCAGCAAGGGCCAGAAGAGCCCAGGCATGTTCCACCTGGTAATATTGGGATCTTAGTCCAAAAACTCAGTAATGTCAAAGTCAGCATTTCCAGCTAATGGACTTCCTCCTGCTTAAACAGCATGGCCCCTGAGCTCTAGCCATATGAACCTTGGAGCAGTAGCCATTCACTTCCACTTTTTGGGGACATTAGACATTATCTTTTTGTTCTCCTATGCTGTAGTTCTCTTTGTCAGTGGCATGGTTGTATCTGATGGGTTTTTATTGATTGTGATCTGTATTCCATGTATCTTATCCTGTATCTAGCAGATGACCAGTGTCGCAGACATCTTTTGTGAAAAATCCTTTCTTAGGATTTTTCCTGCTGGAGCTGTGAAGTTTCAGCAACAAACATAAACAATTATTATCTGCTCCTGTGGAATGCAACAGGTCCACCTGTGATTGGCCCCTCTTGAATGTTTATAATTAATAGCCAATCAAGATGAAGCTTTCTCGGACAGAGTCTGAAAGAGCTGCCTTTTGTTTTCATTCTTTCTATTCTATTCTTAGCTTAGCTAGCCTTCTGAAGAACCTTTCCTTTCTTTTTTTTTAGTATAGTTATAATGTAATATATATATCGTAAAATAATAAACCTTCTGATCATGGAGTCAACATTCTCGTCTCTTCCTTCACCTGCAAACCCTTGTGACCACCGTCACAGACCAGTAACAGTCTTAATTAAGAAAATGGCCTTACAAGTGCAGACTGTTTTGGCATCAGGGTACACAAACCCTTCACACAAAAAAAAAAGAACGGGGGGAATTGTTGCATATAGGTAAAACCTTACAAAAGGAAGGCCTTGTAAAATCATGGCTCAGGCCTGCTACTTTGGCTAAGCAGAAATGGACTATGGGAAAGTGACTCAGCTGCATTAGAGGTAGAAAAACAAGTTTTGTAACCATCACGTGTTCACATCCTGGTGTATGGTGGTTGGTTGAGTTACGTTTATTATGATTTAAAACTATGTAACTGATAACCGGCTAACTGCTTAAAAAGGTTGGGGTTTTACAATAAAGGGCTCTCCTTTGCACCTGCCTGGGGACCCTGTGTCACTTCAGACCCTCACCTTACACTTCGTTATGTTCAGGTGGATCTTTCTGCACACGTTCCTGCCCGTTGCCTCTTGTCCTATTGCTTGGCACCACAGAGAAGAGCCTGGCTCCATCCTTTTGGCAACCCCCCTTCAGATACTTTATATACATTGTTAAGATCCCCTCATTCTTTTCAAGGCTGAATAGGCCAAACTCTCTCGGCCTATCCTAATAAGAGAGGTGCTCCAGTCCCTTAATCATCTTTTTTGCCCTCCAATGGACTCGCACCAGGAGCTCCTGGTCTCTCTTGTACTGAGGAGCCCAGAACTGGACATAGCACTCCAGGTGAGGCCTCACCAAGGCTGGGTAGAGGGGCGGGATCACCTCCCTTAACCTGCTGGCAATTCTCTTCCCAATGCACCCAAGGATACCCATGACCTTCTTGGCAACAAGGGCACCGCTGTTTCATGGACAAGTTGTCCACCAGGACACCATGGTCCTTCTCTGCAGAACTGCTTTTCAGAAGGTCATCCCCCAGCCTGTACTGGTGCCCAGGGTTATTCCCTAGGTGCAGGACTCTTCATTTGCACTTGTGTAATTTCAGACAGTTCCTTTCTGCCTGTCTCTCCAACCGGTCGAGGTCCTTCTGAATGCCTGCACAGCACTCTTGGATATTGGCCACTCCTCCAGGTTTGTGTCATCAGCGAATTTGCTGAGGAGGCATCTACCCCTTCAGTCAAGTCACTGATGAACAAGTTAAACAATACCGGGCCCAGTATTGAATCTTGGAGGACACCACTAGTGACAGGCCTCCAACTAGACCCTTTGCTGCTGAACATGACACTCTGGGATCTGCCATTCAGCCAGTTCTTAGTCCATCTCACTGTCCACTCATCCAGTCCATACTTCCTGAGTTTGCCTATGAGGATGTTGTGAGGGACAGTGCTGAAAGCTTTGCTCAAGTCCAGGTAGACAATATCCACTGCTCTCCCCTCATCCATCCATGTAGTTATTTCATCGTAGAAGGCAATCAGGTTGGTCAAGCATGATTTCCTTTTAGTGAATCCATGCTGACTACTCCTGATCACCTTCTTGCCATCCATGTGGATAGAGATGGCCTCCAGAATGAGATGCTCCATTACCTTTGTAGGGATTGAGGTGAGACTGATAGGCTGGTAGCTCCATGGGTCCTACTTCTTGCCCTGTTAGAAGAATGGAGTGGCATTTCCTTTCTTCCAGTCTTTGGGGACCTCTACCGGCCACCACAACCATTTAAAGATGATTGTGAACATCCTGTCAGCCTACAGACTTGTGGCTGTCAAGTTTGCCTAGGTATTCTCTGACCCAATCCTCCTTGACCAAGGGCAATTCTTCCTTTCTAACATACCTTTACCCTGTTCTCCTGGGTCAGAGATCCCTGAGGACTAGTCTTATCGGCGATGACCGATGTAAAGAAGGCATTCAGTAACTCTGCCTTCTCTGTGTCCTCCAGGGTTACCCCAGGGTCTCCCCTCCATTTACTAATGGGCCCACATTATCCTGTTTTCCTTTTGTTATTGATGTATTTGAAACAGCCCTTCTTCTTGTCCTTGACATCCTTGGCCAGGTTTAATTCTAGATGTGCCCTTGTCTTTCTCATCTCATTTCTTCTTTGACAACCTCTATATTCATTCCAAGTGACCTGACCCTGCTTCTACCTCCTATGTGTTTCCTACTTGTGCTTAAGTAATGACAGGAGTTCTTTATTCATCCACGCAGGTCTCTTGCCCCCTGTGCCCAATTTTTTGCTCATCCTTGGGATGCATTGTTCTTGAGCCTGGAGGAAGTGATCCTTGAATAACAACCCCAACTCTAGGACCACTCTTCCCTGTGGGGCCTTTTCCCATGGGATTCTTCCAAGAAGATCCCTGAAGAGGCTAAAGTTATCTCTCAAGAAGTCCAGGGTTGTAATCTTACTTGCTGTCCTGCTTCCTCCTTGCCCAATAGTGAACTCCACAATCTCATGGTCACTAGAGCCAAGGCTGCCCCCAACCTTCACATCTCCAATAAGGCCTTCCCTGATTGATAGTTTAAGGTCAAGCAGCATACCATTCCTTGTGGGATCCTCCACTACCTGTGACAGGAAGTTGTCATCAGTGCTTTCCATGAACCTCCTGGACTGTTTGTGCTTTGCTGTGTTGCTTCTCCAGCAGATGTCAGGGTAGTTCAAGTCCCCCACAAGAACCAGGGCCTGAAACTGTGACGCTGCTTCTAGTTGCCTGTAGAAGGCCTCATCCACTTCCTCCTCCTGCTCAGGAAGCCTGTAGCACACACCCACAAGTGTCACCCTTACTAGTCTGCGCTGTTATCCTAACTCATAAGCTCTCGACCCGTTTGTCATCCACCCCAAAGCAGAGCTCAATACATTCTATGTGTAGCCTCACAGAGAGGGCAACTTCACCACCGCACCTTCCTGATGTCTCTCCTAAAGAGCATGTAGCCCTTCGTGACAACATTCCAGTCATGAGAGCTATTCCACCACATCTCTGTAATCACAATGTGATCAAAGCCCTGTGACTGCACACAGATCTCCAGTTCTTCCTGTTTGCTCCCCACCCTGTGTGCATTGGTGTACAGGCACTTCATAGAGGTATTTTAATGTGTGTTAATATCCTGGTGGGAGTGCAAGGGGATGTCCCATAGTCCTGTCTTGTGGTTATGTCTTTTACTGATTTTGCTTGCTGAAGGTATTCCCTCTTAAGCCTCCTTTTGCTACTTGGGTGGTCACTATAATGCTCTCCTTCCTTCACCTTTTCTATTTTAAAACTTGCTTCACCAGGTTGGCCATTTTATTGGCAAAGACATGTATATCCAAGAACCAAAAATTCACAGTGAATTTGAAGAGAATTTAACCCAGAAAGCAACTGAATTTAAAAATAGGCTATTTTTATTCATTTAGGACCAAAAGATTAATACCTTGTAACCCTCAAAAGATGTTTCTATGGAAGTTTCCCTTTTTAAAAAATTTTTATTTAAAGGATCTGTGATGGCACCATGGCATCCTTACAGCTCTGGTATTTCTGGCTGTAGCTGATACCTGCATGTCACCTCCATATGGGGCAGACAAGTCACAGTCTTCTCCTTCAGAATCTAACTGGGCTTAAGATAAGCAGGATGGGCAAGAGCTCTGATGGTGGAAGATGCATCATTTCCCAAAATCCTCCAACTTCAAAAGTTCAAAAGCTAAAGGCTCCTTTTTTGGACCCTCTTCACCAGCTCACTGTCAGTGCTGAAAGCAAAATATGAAAGCAGATTTTGCACTGTTGCAGGGAGACATTATTTTCCAGTTAAATGACAGCTTTGCCTTTATACTTAAGGCCCTGGTATGCTGGATGAAGATGAAGGGAATGGAAGAGGCAGAGAGGCTGCAAGACCTTGGCAGGGTGAGGGGTGTGGAGAGAAGTATTTCAAGGCAGCCTGCTTGCCTGGCTCTCACCTGAATCACCCACCCTGATGTCAGCTAGCAGCAGAGGCAACATTCCTGAACAGTGCAGATAAACTGACTGGTGGGAAAATTAGAAAGCACTCAGATGTAGTGAAAAAAGTAAAGGCTTGGCCAGGAGCCAGACTGTAATGCACTTCCTTTTTACTTATCAGCTTGCATAATGCCTCAGCCCCTTCGACCTTTAACCCTTTAGTCACACACACACCCATGCACACCCTGAAATTTCGCTTACAGCTGCAGCACTTTCTTGTTACTCACTTCCACAATGCTGGGCTGGCAGCTCTCCATTAGAAACACCAGAAAACAGTCATAGATTGCAGCAACCAGGGAAGTTACATTCACATTTACTTAAAATTGTCTTGGAATAAGAGGAACTAACCTGAAATACTGCAAAGTAGATACAAATTCAGCTGTAACATTCACAGACAAAAAATTACTATAATTTCCTCTGGTTCTGCATGAGTATATGTGTTGACAGACAGTTGGATGAAGATACTGCCTTTTCAGGAGCTCTGATTTTAATCAAATTTGTATATATGGTTTCTAAACATGAATCCTGAAAGTGCCACTAGTCACAGATTCATCCATACAAGCCTAAGAGCTGTGGTTTCATCTGGGACAGAGTTCATTTTCTTCTTTTGATTCTCCTCCCCATTCCACCGGGGTGGGGATGGTGAGAAAGCAGCTGCGTGGTGCTTAGTTGCTGTCCGATCTGGCTGTTGTCTCTGCTCGGACATGCGCAGAATGGTTTGGGGCAGCCCGCGGTTCAAAGGACGAGTCTGGACTCCTCGATACTTCGGTCTTCAAATTGTTTATTATTTCTTATCTTACAGAGTTTTCCTCTCTGCCAGCCGGGATCTGACCAGCAAGGCAGCCAAGGGCACTCTGACCACCCACGGGGCAGTCATGTCTTTTTATAATAAAAACTACATACATCATATTTATCTTTTATCCCCAATACCTTTCACCCTTGTTAACAAGTGCACCTTCACCACAAACCAATCCCCAAGTGCCAACATCACCACAAAAGATGGAAGACAAGAAGAAGAAAGAAGAAGCATGACACGCCCTGATTCCTCCATCTTGTCTCCATAACCCCCCTCTACCAAAATCCCAAAATACATATTTCACCCTGTACATGTGTGATCTCTCCACCACTCAAACTGTAGTCATTCTCATGTCCTCATACACATCCTCAGAAGGGTCAAAGTCCAGCCACCAAGAATGTCTGGCAACATTCCAGGACCTCCGAGCCCCCCAAGGGTTTTCCCGGCCATTCTGGACATTTGGAGCGATGTGCTGAGCTCCCACAAGTTGCCACTTGGGCTTAAACCACGACACTGCTTGGGCTGGCAGCGCCTCAGTGCCCTGCCTGCCTGAACTACCTTGCCATGGTTGCTTGCACTCCCCGGGGGCAGTTTATCGATGGGTGGGGGTGGTCACTCTCCCTTCTGGCACCATCCATGCTGAGTCAGAGTTGCCTGTGAGTCACAACTCCATGGCTTCCTGCTCCGGAAAGGGGGATGGGGTGCCTCTCTCTGCTCTGGTATGGAGGTTTTGCCAGATAGGAAAGCTTGCCTCACTCCCTCAGTGTGATTCTCAGCTCCAGAGCACATCTCTCCATGCAGTTCAGCTTGGGGTCTACGTATCTCTTTAGCCTGTAAAATCACACATTCACATCTGTGTTGTCATTCACCCTTCCTCTTCAGTTTTTTTTTTTGCTACATCCTTTTGCAAGATAATTTTAAGAATAATCTTTTCAGAGCAAGGACTGACTGGTAACATGAATTTGCACAGAATCTAGCACTAACAGAATAAATTAATGAGTACAGGTGGGTAAGGGCAGAAGTGATGGGGAAATACAGGAGTGACAGTGTACACAAGCTCTGAAGAAATCCTTCAGTCATCTATGGATATATCTATCAAATTAACCAAACAAGATGACTTTATAAACTCTAAACAATTCAGACTTTAAAAGGTGGATAAATATGGTTATAAAAAGCTTCTAAACATGACTAGTACAAAACGGGGAAAAAAAGGAGAGGAAAACCTTGTTAGAGAAATGAGGGAAGGGAACCAAAAGGACAATTCAGCATAAAATCACAGTTAAAATTTTCCTTTCAAGAGAAAGGCTACGGTGGCTCTTATAACCTAAGTATCTTTATTTTTATTATAGTTAAATATAAACTACTAGCTTTGCAACTATTCCTAAAGACAAACTCCAGCGCCAAACTGCAACTTTTAAAGGTGGCATCACTTCAAAAGATCTATTTAAGAACAAACTGAACTCTTACATTTCATTTATGCAGGCTAAGACATGTTTTTCACCTGTGACCTCTGCACTTTCAGAAGATGTCATCCTTGGTCATCTCTACAAACCCATATTTCATTCATAAGACACCTAAAAAAAAAGAATTTTCAAATCACTATAACTTGTCCCTTACCTAATGTATTTGGTTTTCATGGCCAGGTTTTGGTAGTGAGGGGGCTACAGGGGTGGCTTCTGTGAAAAGCTGCTAGAAGCCTCCTCCATGTCCGCAGAGCTAATCCCTGGTGGCTCCAGGACAGACTGGCTGCTGGCCAAGGCTGGGCCAAGTTGAAATGGTGGTAATGCCTCTGTGATAACATATTTAAGAAGGAAAAAAGTTATTGCACAGATGTAATTGTGGCCAGAAAAGAGTGGGCTGAGAATATGTGAGAGGAACAACTCTACAGACACCAAGGTCAGTGCAGAAGGAGGAGGAGGTGCTCCAGGTGCCAGAGCAGTAATTCTCCTGCAGCCCGTGGTGCAGACCATGGTGAAGCAGCTGTGCCCCTGCAGCCCAGGGAGGACCATGGGGGTGCAGAGATCCACTTGCAGCTGGTGGAGGAGCCCCACGCCAGAGCAGGTGGATGCCTGAGAGAGAGATGTGAACCCGTGAGAAACCCATGCTGGAGCAGGCTCTGGGCAGGGACCTGCAGACCTGTGGAGGAGCCCATGCTGCAGCAGGTTTCCTGGTAGGACTTGTGACCCTGTGGGGGACCCATGCTGGAGAAGGCTGTTCCTGAAGGACTGCACCCCATGAAAGAGTGACCCATGGGCAGCAGTTTGTGGAGAACTGTTGGTTATGGGATAGACTCACATTGGAGGAGTTTGTGGAAAATTCTCCCATGAGAGGTACCCTACACTGGAGCATGGAAAGGACTCTTCTCCCTGAGCAGCAGCAGAAACAACATGTGATAAGGGGTGGGGGGAAGGTGTTTTTAAGATTTATTTTGCTTCTTATTGTCCTGTTCTGATTTTGTTAGTAATAAATTCAATTAATATCCCTAACTTGAGTCTGTTTTGCCCACGACTGTATTTGGTCAGTGATCTCTCTCTGTCCTTAACTCATAAACCCTTTGTTATATTTTCTCTCCCTTGTCCAGTTGCAGAGGGGAGTGACAGAGCAGCTCTGCTGGGTGCCTGGCATCAAGCCAGTGTCAACCCACTACACTTAACTTTACAGTTCGTACTGTAGCAAATAGTTAAGTGCACAGATACCAAGTATTTTCAAGCAGCTGTTACTATGTTGCATTGCAGTGTATCGCCTGCTTTCTCACAGCTAAAGATGAAGTGTTGAGCATCAGGCTATTTCATGAACAGCAAAGACCTAAGGAACAACAAATGCTGCAGAAGGAAAAACTCCCAGTCTTTTTAGTCAACCTAAATACATTTCAGGAACCAGACCTTTTTTTCCAACCAGCATAGACAGAAGTATAAAGAAGCTTGTCAAATGAGGCTAAATTATGTGGATTTTCATACATGTAGAACTACATCAGATAAACCAAAACCTTGAGAGCCACCTGAAGGGAAGGACTTTTTTTTTTCAGGTAATTTTCTTCCTCCTCTTAGTTTTGGGTGGCAGAGAATGGCTATTGTTTTCCCCTTCCATCTTGTTTTTCAGAAAATCTTCAGCAGACAGGTCTAAAATGTAATCTAAGAGCTGGCTAGGAAAAATCATGAGCCACATACAAAAGGGACTCTGCCTCTCCTGCTGAAAGAGAAATTTCCTGCCTTAGCACAAGCAAAGATTAGAATAAAGGTAATAAACTGTTCCATTATTGCTTATGTAAGACCACCTGTCTGTGGTAGTTCCAACCTCCCTGTCATGGGCAGGGACACCTGCCACTAGACCAGGTTGATCAGGGCCCCATCCAACCTGGCCTTGAACACTTCCAGGGATGGAGAATCCACAACTTCCCTGGGCAACCTGTGCCAGTGCCTCACCACTCTCACAGTAAAGAATTTCTTCCTGATATCTAATGTAAATCTACCCTCTTTTAGTTTAAAAATGTTGCCCCTTGTCCTATCACTATCTGCCCATGCTGATCTCCCTCTTTTTATAAGCCTCCTTCAAGTACTGAAAGGCTGCAATGAGGTCTCTCTGCAGTCTTCTATTCTCCAGGCTGAACAACCCCATCCCTCTCAGCCTGTCTTTGTAGGAGAGGTGCTCCAGCCCTTTCATCATCTTGATGGCCCTCCTGTAGACCTGCTCTAACAGGTCCACATCTTTCTTGTGCTGAGGACCCCAGAGCTGGATGCAATACTCCAGGTGGGGTCTCATGAGGGCAGAGTAGAGGGGGACAATCACCTCCCTTGACCTGCTGGCCACGCTTCTCTTTATACAGCCAAGGATGAGGTTGCCCATCTGGGCTGTGAACACACTGTTGGCTCTTGACCAGCTTTTCATCCACTAGAACTCCCAAGTCCTTCTAGGCAGGGCCACTCTCAATAAGTTCATGTCCCAGTCTATACTTATGTCTGGGATTGCTCTAAACCATGTTCAACACCTTGCATTTGGACTTGTTGAACCTCATGAGATTCTCATGGATCCACTTCTCTAGCTTGTCCAAGTCCCTCTGCATGGCATCCTGTCTTTCAGGAGTGTCATCTGCAAACTTGCTGAGGGTGTACTTGATCTCACTATGTCATTGATGAAGACATTTAACAGTACTGGTCCCAATATGGACCCCTAAAGTACACAATTTGTCACTGTCTTGGTTTAGAAATGGTATTCCCCAATTTAGTGCCCCTCCTGAAAGACTCCAAACTATATGCTGCTTGCTCCCTCCCCATCCCCTCTGCAGCAGGCTGGAGAGAATTGGAGGCACAAAAGGAAAAGATCATGGGTTGAGATAAGAACAATTTCCTGGAAAGAGCAGTGAAATAAGAAAACGAATAGTAACAGCAACAAATATTAATAAGAGGGTACAAGAGAGATGAATGATCACACAACTGCTCACCATGCAGAAACTGGCAATACATGAATCACCGCCAGGCAACCCCAACCTGGAAGGCACTCCTTCCCCCATCCCTGGATAATGACATAAAGTGGTATAAAATGGTTCTAGCCATGCCCCCTCTTGGCCACTGCAAAAATTAACCCTGTCCTAGCTGGAACCAGGACAGTCATCAATGTCCATTGGGACTCTGAGCCATTGACCGTTACCTTCTGAATGCGACTGTCCAACCACTTCCTCATCCATCAAACAGTCCACCCATTGAATCCATCTCTCTCCAATTTAGAGAAAAGGGTGTTGTGGGGGACACTGTCAAAGGCCTTACAGATGTCCAGATAAATGACATCTGTAGCCCTTCCCTTGTCCAGTGATAGAGTCGCTCCATCATAGAAGGCCACTGGGTTGGTCAGGCAGGACTTACTCTTGGTGAAGCTGTGCTGGCTGTCTTGAATCACCTCCCTGTCCTCCATGTGCCTTAGCACATTTTCTAGGAAGATCTGCTCCATGATCTTCAGGCACAGAAATGAGGCTGACAGGGTGGTAGTTCCCAGATGTCTCCACCCTTTTTAAAGATGGGTACAATATTTCCCTTTTTCCAGTCACCTTGGACTTCACGTGACTGCCATGACTTTTCAAATATCATGGAGAGTGGTTTGGCAACTACATCAACCAATTCTCTCTGGACTCTGGGCTGCATCTTGCCTGGTCCCATGTACTTTTGTACATGCAGGTTGCTAAGGTGGTCACAAACCTGATTGTCACAGCCATTCTTCTTAAGAAATCCTTTCTTAGGATTTCTCCTTGCTGGAGCTCACAGGCTTACCAGCAAATGTAAACAATTATTATCTGCTGCTGTGGAATGCAGCAGATTCACCTGTGGTTGGATGGTCAGCAGATGTTTGGATCTGCTGACCATTCACAGCAGGACTGCTATCGCTCTGTGCTGGGACACAGACATTGTTATTGATTCCTTTCTATCTCTCTGTTAGCTTAGCAGCTTCAGAAGAAGCTCCCTGCCTTTCTATCTTTATGTAGTATAGTTATAATGTTATATATATATCTTAATATAATAAATCTAGCCTTCTGATCATGGAATCAAGATTCTGCCTCATCCATCCATCTACAACCCCTGCCATAACGGCAACACCTGATCTTCTCTTAGAGTGAGAGAGAATTTTCTCCCCTAGTCCCTGTCTTGTAGCCCATCCACTTGAGAGGTGTGGGAAGAAAGACTGCTAGTAAAGGCTGAGGCAAAAAAGTTGCTGAATACTTCAGCCTTCTACTCATCTGTTGCTACCAGTTTGCTAGTCTTGCTTATTAGGGGATACAACTTCTTTGACATTCTTTTTC
Source organism: Geothlypis trichas (assembly GCA_009764595.1). Classification (NCBI taxonomy): domain Eukaryota; kingdom Metazoa; phylum Chordata; class Aves; order Passeriformes; family Parulidae; genus Geothlypis; species Geothlypis trichas. The sequence continues at coordinate 17,711,325 of CM019934.1, read as the reverse complement.
TGGCTGACATACCTGTAGAAGCCCTTCCTGTTATTCTTTGTGTACCTTACCAAGTGAAGTGGGTTGACCTTGGCTGGATGTCAGGTGCATACCAAAGCAAATCTATTATTCCCCCTGCTCAACTACCTGGATAAAAAAATATAGCAAAAGGCTCATGAGTTAAGGACAGGGAGAGATCACTCACTGATTACCAAAAGAGACTTGACTTGGGAAAACTAATTGAATTTATTGCCAATAAATTCAGAGTAGGATAATAAGAAATAAAAACAAATCTTAAAAACACCTTTCCCCCCACCCCCCTCTCCTTTCAGGGCTTAACTTTATTACTGATTTTTTACCTCCTTCCTGCTGCAGCACAGTGGGACAAGAAATGGGGGTTGTGGTCAGTTAATCACATTTCTACCACTGTTTCCTCCCCAGGGAGAGCAGTCCTTCCCCTGCTCCAATGTTGGGTTCTTCCCACAGAAGGCAGTTCTCCATGAACTTCTCCAATGTGAGTTCTTCCCACCGGGTACAGGTCTTCATTAACTGCTCCACCATAGGTCCCTTCCATGAGGTCACAGGTCCTGCCAGGAGCTTGCTCCAGCATGGGCTTCCCATGGGGTCACATATACCTTCAGGCATCCACCAGCTCCACCATTAACCTCCATGGGCTGCAGGGGCACATCTGCCTCACCATGGTCTTCACCATGGGCTGCAGGAGAATCTCTGCTCCAGTCCCTGAAGCACCTCCTTCTGCACTGGCCTCGGTGTCTGCAGTTGTTGCTCTCACAAATTCTCACTCCTCTCTGGCTGCAATTGCTTCTGTGCAGTAACTTTTTTCTTTGCAAATATGTTATCACAGAGGTACCGCCACCATTGCTGATTGGCTTGGCCTTGCCCAGCAGCGGGACAGTCTTGAAGCCAGCTGGCATTGGCTCTATCAGGCATAAGCAAAGTTTCCAGCAGCTTCTCACAGAAGCCACTTTTCTGGTTTCCCCGCTACCAAAACTTGGTGATGCAAACCCAATACACCAAGTTCAGCTCCAGCTGCACCTTGACCTTCCTTACCTTGTCCTTACACAACCAGACAGCATTCCTGTAGTCTTCCTGGGATACCTGCCCTGCTTTCACTGCTTCTGCATTTCCTTGTTTCCTTTTATTTTGCCCAGCAGGTCTTGGTTTAGCCATGTTGGGCTGTTGCCTTCCTTGCCCCATTTCTTGCACCTTCCACTTATTCTACCACTTCATCCCATTGTTTATTTTCAACAGATGAAGAACACAGTATCTTTACAGTAACTATTCTGGAGAGGGTCCAGAAAAGCAGAATATGGAACATGTTGATACCAGTATATAGCCAAAGGGAACCCAAAATGCCTTGCTGAGCTCCAGTAATCCTGCTCTAAATAATCTAGAAGGTACCTTCAATAGCTGACAGAGAGCTTGCCACAATCAATATAATAAGTGTCAGGTCTACAATAGAGATGGGTCATTTTGGCTTGGTAGGGCAGACAAAATGTTTGCCATCCATGATCTTTGTATGTCAGTCAGCTAAACTTTCTCTCTAATACAGAAGACTATTCTGAATTGTATAATCCACTCTATCTTTTAGTGTTGAGAAAGCTGTGCTTTAATAGCTCTATGACATGCTCTGGTCAGATCTGTCACCTCCCTCTGGAGAAGCCTCTGGCTGGCGATCCTGTGCTCAATGCACCCCAGAACATGGTTGTCCCTCCTGGCTGCCAGGGCACTGCTGACTCATATTCAACTTGCCATCAACCAGGATCCCGAGGTCCCTTTCCATGGTGCTGCTCTCCAACTTCTGATTCCTCAGTCTGTCTGCACATCCAGGGTTGCCTCATCCCAGGTGCAGACTCTGGCACTCATTCTTGTTAAACTCTAAATAGCTGGTAATTGCCCAGCCCTCTAATCTGTCCAGGTCTCTCTGCAGGGCCTCTCTGCTTATAGAGTCAGCAGTTCCAATTTCGTACTGTTGGTAAACTTACTTAGTATCTATTTTACTTATTAAAGTGATTAGCGAAGGGATTGGAACCAAACAATTACTTATTTAGAGATAAGCTTATTTATCACATAGATGATAGGCAAATAACATAAATAAGCTACATGGATAATAAGCAGATAACAGAAATAAGCATAGAAAAGCAATGCATCAAATCATTACTGCAGACAACAGCTAGTGATTAAGAAAAGATACATCATCATTACCCTTAATAGGTTACCATCATCCTGGTCCATACTTCAGCTGGGGAACCCCATTGCAGTGAAGGGTTGGAGAAACCCTGCCAGTAATTGGGAAATCCTATGCAGACCATTTGCTTGTAGGTGAGGCTTCCAATCCTGCTACAAAAGGATCTCACTTTTATATTGTTACTTGTATAAGGGTATGTGACCAGATGTTTATTTTGGAACTTTGTGGTCTTGCATATCCATCCACCAGCCAGGCACCTGGGCATGTTGAGCACAAAGCTCCTACCTTCCTAAAATTGCATATGTTGTTTTGAAAAGGTACATATGTTTAAAAGTTCATAGAGTGGTCAATTTTGGTTGAGGCTCCACATAGGACCTACCATATAAGTATCCCTTCCAGTCTTACCTCCAAGTTGTAGGTACAGTTTGTGGTAATTGGGAGTGGGTCTGTGGCCAAGCCTCATCCCTAATGGGCTACAACTGTGACAAGCAGGTGAACAGTATTGAAAGCAATGAGACATGGAGTGCCAAGGTGTACTGACCAATCACGAAAGGAAACAAAAGGCACACAGGTGCAGTGCATGAATGATGAGGGGTATAAAAGGTTGGGCTAAAGAATAAGAAGGGTGGATGCTTGAAGCTTTCTGAGGTGATATTGTGTTACTCTGTATGGGCAGATGCTTAAAGCCTTCTGAAATTCTATGGTGATACTCTGTGTATTGTGGCCATCTCGACTGTGGCATGTACTGTGGTATATGCTGTGACACCAAGTTGTTTATGAAGATGTTGAAGAGCACTGGGCCCAAGATGGAGCTCTGTGAAACCCTACCAGTGAGCAGTTGCCAGCCTGATGTTATTCCATTTACTATAACCCTTTGAGCCTGACCTGTGAGCCAGTTGCTCATCCATCATATGATGTGTTTATCCAGTTGTGTGCTAGACAGTTTGTCCAAGAAGATACTATGAGAGACAGTATCAAAAGCTTTACCGAAATACAAAAAGATGTACATCAACTGGCATCCCTTAATCCACTAGGTGGGTAACCTTGTTGCAAAAGGAAATTAGGTTTGACAAGCAGGACTTAACCCTCATGAAGCTATGAACAGTCCTAGAATAATCTCCACAATTTTATCAGTCACTAAAATGAGACTGACAGGCCTGTAGTTTCCAGGGTCATCCTTGAAAATTGAGACAACGCTTGGCAGCTTCCAGTCAACTGAGACATTTCCAGATTCCCAAGACTGTTCAAAAATCATTAAGAGAGGCCTAGTGGTGACATCAGCCTGCATTTTTATATTCTCAGATTAATCCCATCAGGCCCCATAGATTTTTAGGGATCCAGCTGGAGCACAAGATCCTGCACAAGTTCAGGGTCAAGTGGGAGTTTATCATTCTCAGAGCCATGGTCCTCCAGCTCAGGGCACTGGGACCCCTTGGTCCATCATCTGTGTTGAAGATAGAAGCAAAGAATGCATTAAACACCTCTGCGTTGTCCATGTCCCTGTTTGTGAGATGACCATCCTCATCCTGTAATGGGCTGATGTTATTTCTGAACTTCCTTTTGCTATTGGCATACTTTAAAAAGCTGTTTTTATCGTCCCCCACAGTTCTGGCAGCTTCAACTCCAATTGAGCTTTGGTCACCTGAATTTTTTCCCTGCAGTGGTGATAAGCATCCCTGTATTTCTCCCATGTCAGCTGACCTTGCTTCCACTGGGCGTACACCTTCCTTATTGGCCTTAGCTCCAAAAAAAGACCCCTGCTCAGCCAAGCCGGCCTTCTACCTTGCCTGCTTGACTCCTGACATTTGAGAATTGCCTGCTCCTGCACTCTTAGGAGGTGGTACTTAAAAAGTGACCAACCCTGATGGACCCCAGCACCTTCAACAGTGTTTTTCCAGGGGACCTTGCTAACTAGTTCCCTGAGCAGCCTGAAGTCTGCTCTCCTCATGTTCAGGGTTGATGTTTTGCTGGCACTTTTCCTTCTGTCATGATATTTTAGACACCACTGTTTCATAGTTGCTCTTTTACCAAGATAGCTGCCAATCGCCACTTTACTCATGGGCCCCTCTCTGTTAACAAGCAACAAATCAAGGAAAGTACCTTTCCTAGTTAGCTCCCTTAGCACCTGTACCATAATGTTGTCATCCAGGTGTTTTAGGAACCTTCTGGACCTGTTTATGCCAGGAGTGTGGTGTTCCCAGTTAACATCTGGCAAGTTGAGTCCCTCATAAGGACAAGGGTTGTTGGGAAGGATGAAAGTTTGACAAGAAAGTTAAACAGATATGTATGCTTGGCAGAAAGATCTCTGAATGTAGAACCTGAGAATGAAATAGAGATGGAAGCAAGTTTTGATATAGAGGAAAAGAATTGCTGAGCCAGTCTTACTGGATAACGAAGAAGGCAAATGATATATTAGTTAAGAAGGGGTTTTTATGACTTAGAGCAAAGGATAAACCCACCTCAAACAGAAGATGTTTTTACCAAGCAAAAAGATTCCACAGGCAAACAAGACTGCTGATGTTGCAAGTAGAAAAAAGGTCTCAGAATTTTCCACTGCAAGAAAACTGAAAAACAACTTCTAGCTTAAACTATAACATACTAACTTTTTGTGATTGGAGAATAGTAACATGAATGTGGTAATTATAGTAGTTATGATAGGCGATAGATAAAAGTAAAGGTATAGATTGGTTCTTATATATTAAGATGCTCAGCAAAGAAAAGTATATAATGCATTGTAACCAAAATTAAAGGGTCTTCAGGCTTGTCTACAGCTGGATCTGACAGCTGTAGGCACAGGCTCTGTCACCCATGACCCTGGACTGTTGTAACATCTTGGATACAATAAACTGCATTTTGAAGAGCTGCCCAAAGTCCCACATCTCTCATTCAGGCTCTTACGAAGGGTGGTTGATTTAGAGGTTCCCCTTGGTTCCTTAAATAATAATTCTTTGTTGTTGTCATCGTGGCTGGGTGGTCTATAGTAGACTCCCACGATGACATCCAATAATTATACAGAGATAATTGTTTCTCCCTTAATCCTTACCCAGAGAATCTCAACCATGCCATTGCCAACTGCAAGCTCCGTACACTCCAGCCCCTCCATTACACAGTATGCCATCTCCCCACCTTGCCTGCCCTGCCTATCCCTCCTGATGAGCCTGTAACTATCCAACATGTCACTCCAGTCACAGGACTCATCCCACCAGGTTTCACTTATGCCAATGACATCGTGTCTCTGGGACCGGACCAAGACTTCAAGCTCCTCTGGTTTGTTCCTCATGATGTGTGCATTACTGTAGAAATATTTCAAGTGTGGTGCATTGTAGCCAACACCTCATGGAGCAGATTGAAGCATGCCACTAGCGCTCAATCCCTCAAGTTTTGGTATGCCATCCCATTGCTTATCACTAGCCAGCCAGGTTTTGTCCCTTTTCTCCTTCCAATCTAGTTTAAAGCTCCGTCAATCAGCCCTGCTAACTCCTGTGCAAAACCACTTTTATCCCCTCTGAGAAAGGTGCATCCCCTCAAGTGTCAGTAGATCCGCTGTTTTATAAACCATTCCATGGTCAAAAACCCTAAAATTCTGCCTATGACACAAGCTTGGAGTCACATGTTGATCTGATGGGTCTGCCTGTTCCTTTAATTATCTTTCCCTGCCACTGAAAGGACCAAGGAAAACATTACCTTTCATCCTGATTCTTCAACAAATTACCCTAATGCCCTGAAATCCCTTTTGATTGCCCTTGGATTTTTTTTATCACTGCTGAAATGAAGAATCAATAGCAGATGATAATCAGAGGGCCATACCAGACTAGAGATCTTTCTAGTAATGTCCTTTACCCAGGCCTCAGGAAGGCAGCAGACTTTCCAGTGGGTTGAGTCCATTTAGCATATCGGGTCCTCTACTCCCCTTAGAAGGGAGTCACCAATGACAACTACCCTTCTTTTTTTCTTAACAGAAGTGGTCATGATGCAGGGGGTAGGCTGTCTTGTCCTAGGCAAACCCTCTGTCCGCCTCATCAGTTGTCTGTCCTTCCAGTTCCAGGGCCTCATTCCTGTTGTATAAGTTACTAAACTGACCTGAGAAACCCAAAACATTGTATTCTATATCTATCAGTGCCCAAAGTTGTTACTGCCTCTTTAAGATCCTGCAGCCAGAAATGGAATCACAGGGCTAGTGGGTACTGGGCTTTTTTAAGCTGGAATCACCCAAGCAGAGCTCTCTTTGCTTTCTTGCTTCTTGACTCTTGGCTTTTGCCATATAGCTGAGGGAGCACAGGTGAAGGATTTACTTTTGGGTTTTCTTTTGTTTCTTTTCCGAGAGGGTTGCTCTGGGCATTCAGGTTTTTTCTGAGAGGTTGCAAGAGGCTGCGTTTTGCAGTTCTGGACTGCCTCAGGGAAAATTCCATGAGAGTGTCTGTCTGCAGCCAGGCATTGCACCAAGAGAAGTGGAGCAGCCTCACTCTATGTGGTCACTCCAGCCAACCACCAGCACCCAGCAGAAGTTAGAAGGCCAGCTGCCTGCCATCTTCTGCCGAGAGGAAGGCAAAGTCTTTCCATGAGTTCTAGACCATGACGAAATACCAGCTGTTGGAGTGTGCCAGCTGCCTTTCTTGACAAAGCTGCTGCCACCAGAGAAATAAGGGGGGAGGAAGAAAGGGCTGCCACCATTTTCCCTTTGTCTCCCTACACACAGTCATCCGCAGAGAGCACCATCCTGGGATGAGTACTCTGCCAATTTTTGAGTTTCTCTTGGTTTCTAGGGAGTCCATGAGATTTCAGCAACTTTGTAACTAGTGACTATTACTGTTATTTTTTTGCCTGTTGCTATTTCTTTTTTTTTTAGTACACTTATTTTTTCACTTGTACCTGTTCCTCTCTATTGGTGGAAAGGGATTGGTTAGAAGTATAAAGGGGAGGTAACTAATTTTAGACTGTCCACCTCTTTAAACTGTCTTAAACCAAGACATATTTTGCACCCAACTGAAGGGGCACAAGAGACAAAGGGAAAACAACAATTTTTGTGGAGTGCCCCCATTCCACAAACAGGTGGAAATTTGATTTTACCCTCTTTTTGTTGCTAATAACTCCTCCCTTGACCCAAACCCTAACTCCACCCCTTCGATACCAAATAAAAACCCATGACCCTGCCTTTGCCTGGTCTTTTTGTCTTCATCCTGCCCCTCCTCCCCGGGGGTAATAAATGGATTCTTGAGCTTTATGAAACGAAGACCCGTCTTGTTTTGTTCCAATGCCTGGCACCGGCAGCTGCACCCTGGACATGATGAACTCTGTTGCAACATGACGCAACAAATTTTGACCAAAACATTTGTGTATTGTGTACAGAACTCACTGATCATCATACTGCTCAGTCTAGTCATGGAGCTGTGGCACCTAACCTTGTATGCTTCTCCATATATATGGTACAATTTCCCCAAGATAAAGCTCTTTTTTGGATCAGGGACAGAAACCAAGATTGTTTTGATACTCTATGTGATATCAGCTTATGTAAAGATAACATCAGAGGCAATGAAGATCATTTGAGATGTGTATTTGTTGTTGTTTGCCTGTCCTGGTCTCCGCTGCTACTTCTGGGGGTTTATTAATATTCTCACCCAGCCTCATGGGAGAAAAGTAGGGAATAATTTTTTTCAAACTTTCCCCTCCTTCTCCCCCTTCAGGTCTGACACATCACCTTTTAAGAATGTTCAGTTCCCTATGGATGTTAAAGACACCATATTTTTGTTGCTAATTCTGCTATGTCACCTCTGTATGGTCTACAGCACATTTAGAATCAGATTAAGATTTCCATGGAGGTTGCCCAGAGATTTGCCTGAGTGGTGGAAAATCCTGAGTGGCATGGGATGTGAAGGAAATGGGCCAGATTTTGAAGAAATATTCTGCCCCAATAGTTTGAATGTTCTCCCCTGAAAAAATACTGAACCCAGCTAAGGTAGCAGAATATCTGAAAGAAAATTGCAGTAGCAGCTCCAAAGAGAGGCAGCTCACTGCACTGTGCTGGGCCCTGGCTAATGCTTATTGCGTACTGCTCGTTACTGTACAGCATCAACTACAGCCAGAGGAAAAGGAGAACAAATCAGCAGACACCATGGTCACTCAGGCTGCAGTTAAACCAGAAGGGCAGCCTAAGCCTGTCCAGGAGAAAATACAAGACCATTTGCCTGGTGGATGATGACAGGGAGACAGGACCCTCACAGCCAGCAGAGGAATCAGAACCAGAAATAATCACTGAATCTTTGTCCATAGAAAGTCTCTGCAGTCTGAGGAAAGACCTTGCCCAATGACCCAATGAGTCTATATTGTGCTGGTTGATCATTGTGGAGGAATGGCTGCATGACAGAGGTCACATAGACATTCGCTTGTTAGCTGACCAAAGGCTGAGAAAGTACCAAACCCAGCTAATCTGAGTTTTTGCACCTGCAAAAACATCGTGTCCTTGGGCATAGCTGTAGTACAATAACAAGTAGACAGAGAAACGTGAGAAAAAGAATGTGAGCCCGAAAGAATGAAGAAGAGTTGATATTATACTATAACCAATAGACTGCTTAGCTTTAGAATATGTATGAGCTTATTACCTGTTGTGTATAAAAGTTTGATGCTCTCACTAATAAACGAAGCTTGCTGATCTCATATTGAGCATCTCAAGTTTTCCCGCACCGCGACAGATCAGAGTCTGGGACACTGCAGGTGATGGTACAATTTCAGACAGTACTGAAGTGAGGCACTTGGAATCTCTGTCACGTGAAGTGGGTATTGACCAGGGGATTGCAAGGCCAGAACCTCTCAGCCTCTGGATGTGACTCTTAACAAGTGTGAAGGAAAGATACCTTTGCCCAGATCTCCAGCTGCAGCAAAGCCCTTGGAAAACCATGGAGCAAGGAATCCAATGCTTGCTGTCCTGGGTTGGCTGTATGATGCTTTTATCCCCAATCGTCTTGTTCTGTTCATGCTGAATAGTAAGTTTTGCACCTTTAAGACTTATTGCAGAGAGTGAAGGGGGAGAGAAAATGCACAGGTTTTTTTTCCTCCAGACATTGCACTCCCCCACATTCCTCCTCCTGGCCTGTTGTTGTCTGTAGACAGATGGTGGACAGAGCTCTTCTTTTGCTTTTTAGTTAGTGTTAGCTAGCTAAGGCAAAGAAGTTCCCTGGACTGTGGTTCTTTTTTTTTTTCCCTTTTCTTTGGACCTCTTGAAACCTGCTCTGGACTGAACACCCAGGGGAGCACCGGCAGCTCACATTTCTGGCCCACCGGGCCGGGCCTGGCCTGCGACAATTCCAGCACCAGAGGGACTGATCAGAGACTGAGTGAGCTGCAACCCGGGGACGGGGTTTTCTCAGTTTGTCATCTCTTTTTAGAGTGGCAAGGGGTCTCATTGTTTGATATTGTTTTAGTTTTATTGTTTAATAAACAGTTTTTTTCCACCTTTCTCCAAGGAGGTATTGTTTTTTTCCTCCCGGACCAGTTGGGGAGGGGGAGGGGCCGATTGGATCTGGGTTTTTTTCCCACCGGAGCTCCTTGGGGGATTCTTCCCCAAATTTATTCTAAACCTGGACACTTGCGAGAACTGGCTATGATAACTATGGTCTTCTCAAACAACGACCAACCCACTTAAGAGTCCAGACCTGGGAAAATGTACAACACTGATGTGGCTCAAACTTGCATGACTTGGGACACAAGTGTACTCTCAGTTCCTAGGGATGCTGCAATGGAATGAGGTAAATGAGAGGGCGGGCACTATGACAAGGAGACTCCGGACATACGAAAATACTGTCCACACCCCAACACAAGCCCAAGTCTCCACAGTGTAAACAGACTTGACTGAGCATATGTGGAAATTGGAAGAGAAGATTGCAGAAAGCCATCGGAAACTCAGAAAGGATCTTAAAGAGGATTTTCTCCAAGTTTTGTCAGTACAGACCAGGGCCCCTGCTATCAGAAGCAGATGTCCCCCAGTTAGGGAGAGGGGGTACACCCCATAAGGCAATCTGTGGTTTCTCCTGTGTGAGCATGTGTGGCCGCAGCTCTCTCCACAGAGAGAGCAGGCACAACTTTCCCAGGCATTATGCTAGGAAAGGCTTTGAGAAAATCAGAAAAAAGAATGAGAAACAATTCTTATCTTCACTTGCTGCACCTGTTGTTGTGAACATGTGGAATGTGTTATGGAGATTTGTTTACCAAAGGGTGATTTTTTGATTGGCCACTGGTGATGGTGTTTTGGATTCAATTGACCAATTAAGTCAAAGCTGTATTGGACTGTCTGCAAGGGTGAAAGGTTTTCTTAATAGTATAGTATAGTATAATAAAGCGAGTGATCAGCCTTCTGGAATCATGGAGTCAATGCTAATTATTACCACAACGGGGACACCATGCTACAATAAGCATGGTGAAGACATGAGAAGATGAGATGGAAAACCCACCTCTGTCCAAGCAGCACAGGTGTGTAAGCTAAAGGAGGAAACTATTAACAGAGGGAGTCCCACCAGAATGAATGTAGCTCCAATTTCCCATGATGGAGCTACTAGGTATAACAGAAGGGAAGATGACATGTCTGATCCCCTTGAAGGGACCTCCAGAATGTATGACCAGAGAGAGAACAATAGCCAGAACTAGAGGGGCCCTGTCTCTAGCCAGATAGAGGCCAGGGAAAATCATGTCTATTGGACTGAATGGATCTGACAGCCTGGCACATAAGAACCACAAAACCACAAGGCTTTGGTTGACACTGGCGCAAAATGTATCCTTATACCATTGGGACGTGTGGGGGCAGAACCTGTTTCCATGGCTGGAGTGATGGAATTCTCAGCAGTTGACTGTTGGAAGCTGAGGTGAGCTTGACCAGGAAGGAGTGATACAAACACCCCATCGTGACTGGTCCAGAGGCATCATGTATTCTTGGCATAGATTACCTCAGGAGTGGTTATTTCAATGACCCAAAAGGACTCAGGTGGCCTTTTGGGATAACTCCTGTGGAGACAGAAGTCATTAGATAGTTGAACACCTTGCCTGGTCTCTGAGAGGACCCGTCTGCTGTAGAACTGCTGAGGGTCAAAGAACAGCAGGTACAGGTTGCCACCACCACAGTGCATCATCGGCAATACTGCACAAACTGAGACTCCATGATTCCCATACACAAGATGATCCGTGAACTGGAGAGTCAGGGAGTGGTCAGCAAGACTCACTCACCCTTCAGTAGCCCGATATGGCCTGTGCGTAAGTCTTATAGAGAGTGGAGACCGACAGTGGATTATTGTGGCCTGAATGAAGTCACACCATCACTGAGTGCTGCTGTACTGGACATGCTGGAACTTCAGTGTGAACTGGAGTCCAAGGCAGCAAAGTGGTGGCACTATTGATATTGCTAATGAGTTTTTCTCCCTTCCTTCAGCAGCAGAGTGAAGGCCACAGTTAATGTTCACTTGGAGGACCGTCCAGTACACCTGGAACCGACTTCCCCAGGAGTGAAAACACAGTCCCACTATCTGCCATGGACTGATCCAGACTGCACTGGAAAAGGGTAAGGCTCCAGAACACTTGCAGTACATTGATAACATCATTGTATGGGGGAACACAGCAGAGGAAGTTTTTGGGAAAGGGAATAATCCAGATTCTCCTGCAAGTGGGTTTTTCTACCAAACAAAGTAAGGTTGAGGGACCTGTCCAGGGAATTCAGTTTCTAGGGGTGAAGTGGTAAGATGGATGCAGGCATATTCCAACAGAGGTGATTAATAAGATAGTTGTCTTAATTGTCTTAAACCAAGACATAAACCCATTGTCAACACTGAGTTTTAGGAGGAGGAGCCTTCCTCCTTGGATGGGCAATGACCAGCTTCCAGCTTGCATGTTCAACAGACCTTTACCTTAGTGCTTGACATGGTTCTGAGCCTACCTGCCTCTCCACTGCAATGGAGGTTTGAGACTTCTGAGACTAGCGTCTCTGAGAATACTCTATCAGTCTCTCACTCATTCTCACAAATGCTGCACAGCCAGCTTTACTTCCTCATGTAACTCCTTGACCTGATGACATAGCTCATCAACAACACACCTTGTGCAGAAGGGATGACTGTCAGCCCCAGCCTCATGGCATCAGGCACTCCTGACAACCTGAGACCATCCGAAGGTGTGTCTGGGTAGAAGCCTCTGACACAACTGGTGCAGTGACTCCAGCAGCTACAGGGGAATGAGCACTATGATGTGTCAAAATCACACTTGAGGGAGCGTATGCTAATGAGACTGGGGATGATAGGACTTTTTGTGCCCTTCTGCACCAACTACTGTGCCTGTCTGCTGCCACTGCTAGCTTCTTCCAGATAGTCACAGACTGGTGCCAAGTTGCTGGGTTGTGTGTACTTTGATTCTACCACTCAGCCACCAGTGGAAGGGCCTTTTGCTGCTGGGCCATGCCCTGGTTGCTCCTGCTCCCTAGGGGCTCCTTATGAGACTGGCAGCAGTCACTCCTGGCCCCACCCATGCTGAGGCAGCTACTCTAGGACAAGCTGCCAGCTCCACATGGGTCTCAGTGTTTCCTGGGGTTCCCTCACCTTTAGAATGTTGCCCTGTTCATGTTGATCCCTTGCAATGGAGCTGTTCATCTTGGCAAATTAAGGGGGAGATGAGTAGCATTCCTTTAAGTTTATCTAAGTAATAACACATGAAAAATAAGAGGGACTATGGCTGTGGAAGGAGTATTACAAAAGCAAGCACATCAAGATACTGGTTTACTAACAGCAGGGGTCACTTACTTGAATTAGTATTTCCATAACACTACCACATAATGCCAAATTCAGGAAAAGCCAAGAGCTCCAGGGTTTAATTAATCTAGTTTAGCCCTAGTGACCCCTCCATTCCTCAACAAGACAAATCACATAATTTGTCCTTCCCTCTATTTTAACAGAATTATTCTCTGCGCATTACAACATTTTTTTTACAACCCAAAAAGCAGCATACAGTTTTATTTGCTAAATGTTAACATCCTTAAAGACAATAAGGTAAAAATAAATTCTTGCTTTTCAGTAACACCACAATCAGGGCAATTAAGTTTACAGATGTGTTTCTGATTTGAGCTCATGTTGCCTGCTGCTTTACACTTGTGCTTCTGGGGAATAAAAAACAAACCATACCTTTTTCACCCTACTAAATGTCTTTGTTCCACCCAGAGACCAGCTTACCTTAGCTCTGGAAAGCCTGAGCTTTTTGTAAGCAGTTCACACGATAAACAGCTGTAAATGTATGGAAAACGTATTACTACATGCAGAAAATGAAAGCTGGGAAATAGATTCTGTATTTGTAATGGAAGAAAGCCTCCAAAACACAAAAGCATTTCAGTATACTCAGAAAGACTTTTTTTTTCCTTCCCACACTTATTTGGCGATAGCCTTAAAAATTAGTCTGTGTAAACAGCATGATAAATGTAATTAACCTCAGAGTGCCAAAAATAGGCTATCCTCCTGCTAAGTGCTATTGTGAAATGCAAGAGCATTAGCAAGAGGAGCAGCAAAATCACCACTGGCACATAGGGTTAATGAAGGTTTTCTTGTAGATCCTGTTCTTGCTTTAAATGAAACACTAGGTAGGCTGATATAAGTCTAACAGGGTAGATGTATATCAATTTTGAATGATGTCAACAGCTTAAGGACAGCATAACTTTCACGGAACTGATTAAAAGCCACAGATTCTCTTCACCAGCTATATTTTTCACTCTAAAACTCTGCCAATTATGGTACAATTCAAAGTTTCATATTTTATTTCAGGTATAGCAAAGTTCAAATGATGAACAAGATACAGCACACGCATACAAGATACAGCACATGTATACTGTTTCCATTTTCTGAGGAAACACATTTTTTCCTAAAGGACCGAGTTAACTGAAGTTATTACAACTTTCAGACGCCTTTTTCACCTTGGAGTTCTTTTCACTCTCCCCACATGCATCAAATTAAAGCAGGCTTAATCAGGATGCACCAAATTGTATTCGGAATAACCAGAATGTGAAAAGATATTTAAAATCTTACAATCATCAGGAATGTATTTCAAGATTTTAGCAATTAGAAGTTGAAGGATTTCAAAAAGTTTACAACCACTGCATCTAATGAGGTGAATGTCACATTTTGCTTACAAATATAAGGTCTAAATCTCAACCGTCTGTGGCATCTTCATAATAAACAGCATAGGGTTCAGTTTTGCTTTTACCCTTGTTGCTCCAGGCTAAACAGGCCCAGGTCCCTCAGGCTTTCCTCATAAGCGAGGTGCTCCAGCCCATGAGGTCCACAGGGCATGCAGAAATCCACTCACAGCCCAAATCCACTCTCGCCGGAGCGGGTGGATGCCAGAGAAAGCTGTGATCCAGTGGAGGACTCAAATGGAGAGAGAGGGCCCTGCTTCCAGAAACAGAGAGAGGGCTCTTGCTTCCAAACTAGAGCAGCCTAACCTTAGAGGACTGCAACTTGTGGACGAGTGACACGAGCCACAGCAGTTTCGTAAAGACTCTTTGCCCATTGGGAGGGGGAGTCATGTTGCAGCAGTTTTGGTGGGATTGCTGCTCGTGAGATTGGAGCCACGCTGGAGAAGTTCACAGAGAGCTGTCTCCCATGGGAGGGACCCCACAGCATAGCAGAGAAAACTCCTTTCCCTGAGCAAACAGAAAATTATCTCGGGTGACAAATTGACCAAATCCCCCACACTGTCTCCCTGCGCAGTTGTTGGGAAAGAGGGAAGGGCTTGGGGGGAAGAAAGGTGTTTTAAAGGCTTATTTTACTTTTCATTATCCTCTTCTGACTGTTAATAATAAATTTACTTGATACATTTAAATTTGAACCTGTTTTGCCCTTAATGTTTTCTCCCAGTCCTCATCTCAGTTTATGAGCCCTTTGTAAATTGTTTTTTCCTTCTCCTTTGCCCAGCTGAGAGCAAGAGAGGGTGAGTGAACGACTTTCGTGGGTGCCTGGCGTCTGGCCAGTGTCAAACCACAACAACCTGGTACAGTGTAATTCATGAGAAGATACTATCAAAGGGTATCTCTTAAAGACTCAGACTAGTCAGTTTTGTGCCTGTTGTTTCTGCCAAAGTGTTCTGAGCTAAAACAGACCAAATACTCACATTCTAACTCTATAACGCATTCAACTTGATGGAAGTCTATCAAAGGACTTGATGCACTCTAAGATCTTCTGGGGTGCATTTAGCAGAAAATGTGTGGTGAAAGTAATTTCATGAGCCACATCTAGTCTGCACACAATTTTATCTTTAAAGATGGATACATTTAAAGATACTGCTGGATGATCTAAATCTGCCACCTGCACAGCATAATTCTGTATTTGGATTTTTGTGGCAAGGTTTTGGTAAAAGAGAGGGCTACAAGGGTGGCTTCTGTGAGAAGATGCCAGAAGCTTCACCTGTATTCTATATAACTAGTGCCAGCTAGCTCCTAGACAGACCCACTGGTGGCCAGAGCCAAGCCAATCAGCAATGGTGGTAGCACCTCTGTGATAATATATTTAAGAAGGGGGAAAAACTGCTGCACAACAACAGCTGGGAGAGAGGAGTGAATATATGAGAGCAACAACTCTGCAGACAACAAGGTCAGTGGAGAAGGAGGGGTAAGAGGTGCTCCAGGTTCTAGAACAGAGATTCCCCTGCAGCTCATGGTGAAGACTGGTTAGGCAGGATGTCCCCCTGCAGCCCATGGTGGAGCAGAGATCCACTCTGCAGCCCATGGACGGCCCCATGCCAGAGTAGGTGGATGTGCCCTGAAGGAACCTGCGACTCCATGGGAGAGCCCATGCTGGAGCAGGCTCCTGGCAGGACCTGTGACACTGATGGGGGACCCAAACTGGAATAGTCTGTTCCTGAAGGACTGCACCCCATGGAAAAGACCCATGCTGGAGAAGTTTGTGAAGGATTGTCTCCTATGGGAGGGACCCCATTCTGGAGTAGGGAAAGAGCATGAGAAGAAAGGAGCAGCAGAGACAATATGTGGTTAACTGACCACAATCCCTGTTCCCCATCCCCCTGTGCTGCTCAGGAGAAAGAGGTAGAGAACTTGGGAGTAATGATGAGCATGGGAAAAAGGGGTTGGTGGGATTGGGTATTTTAAATTTGTTTTTTATATCTCATTATCCTGCTCTGATTTCTTTGGTAATAAATTAAACTAATATCCCCAAGTCAAGTCTGTTTTGCCTGTGACAGTAATTGGTGAGTGATCTCTCCCTGTCCTTGAACCTTTTATTATATTTTCTCTCTCCTGTCCAGCTGCTAAGGGGAGTGATAGAGAGGCTTTGGTGCATACCTGGAAGCCAGCCAAGGTCAACCCACCAGAAAATTGACAGAAACTCACTGACCTGAATTCAAATAACACCAAAGTGGATAAAACAAAACAATTATAATAGTAGTAGATATCTGAACCCAGTATGACCTCTTCCTCATATCTTCAAAATTAAAAACCTAAGCATTGTCTTAGACTTCTCAACTAGGTCAAGCAACTTTGTATAACTTCACACCTATTGCAGCAACAAAAACTATGCAAAGGCACAGCTAGTGGCACATTTGTAGTGAGTTAGGACCTGCGTGCGGAAGATTTCGGGCTGTACGGTCAGTCAGGACATCCCCCCACCCTGTAGTTAGACCACTGCCCCGTACCTGGCCGCACCCAGCCGGACGTGAGCAGGAGGAAATGACACAGGCTACCCAAGCCATAAAAACCCCCCACACCCTTGAATAAACGCCATTTGCTGTCCACCACATTGGTGTCAGGAGCTTATGGACCGAGTGACCCTGGGCATTGGGCCACCGTGCCGGACTTAGAACCAGGTCGCCACGCCTAAAGGCAACACACATTCATTACTCTACAAAAATTGCTCCAACAACAACATTGTCTCCCAACAGAGACTGGAAAGTAAACCATAGGATGTTACCTGCTGTCTTTTGGGAAGGTGAGAAATGAAGGTCCAAAGAGGAAATTACAGCAAGCAGCTTCCGCCCATGCACCCAAAGACAGCATTCTTACCTTAAGCTGGTGTGAAGATATTTATATAATGCTTCTGGAGGACTTTGGAAAGGATGGCAAGTACAAGTCAGGATTCCTTAACCAGTTCTGCAAAATTCTGAACTTGTGAGCAAGTTTGTAAGCAAAGAACTAGGTAAGTTCTGTTTTATGGTGATAGACTCTTTTCCACTCAACCCCAGAGTTGTGATGAGAACATCCACTGTGAGCTGTCTGTTCCACTAAAAACCATCAATCCCACTGTGTTTTGTTTGGCAGGTTTGAGGAAGCTCGCTCAACTGTAGGACACAAAATACACAGGCTCTTAAATGCCTTTCCAATAAAAATACTTTTTGACACAGGCAAAAAAAGAAAGTCTTCCCCAGATTAAAGACAAAACATACTTGGTTACAAATAAAATGTAACTGAAAATACTTTTTTAAGACTAACCTGAATCTGTGTCACAATCTTGAATTTGTGTAAGCATAATAATTAAAGTACATGCATCCACCAATAGCAGATGAAAGAATTTAAGAATTTCATTAAGATAAAAGAAGTGTACAAGTACTCTACTCTCCTCTTCCTTTCCTCAGGTCCTATTAGCCTTCAGCCTTCCTGGGATAGTACTTCTTACACTGAATATAGCTTAGCCGAGCTTCAAAACAAAATACTTTTGTTTTATCTGACTGTGTTTAAAGAACCTCTTGCATTACTCATGGAGATTGGTTTTTTTCCTAGTTGTTAGCTTCATGTGAGCAACAAAACTGCATATAGCTCAGTATGCTGCTCTGAACAGCCAGTTTCTCCAACTGTATGCCTTCAAAATAGCAAAGGAAGTAGGGGTAGAAGTGAAGGGGTTAAAAGGAAGACAGCTGTGAAAAACTAATTGGTATAAAACCTGAAGGACTGATATACCTGACTGCTCTTCATTCACTAAGGGGACAAGAGTTCAAGCTGGTACTTTAATAAATCTAGCTTGCAGAAATCACGGTCAGTTCACAAAAGTATCACATTAAACACCTGTGATCTGCCTAAAATATAATTTGACAGAAAGGAGGCATTTAATTTTAGAAGACTTAGCAGCATAGCAATGGAACAGGAAAGACAACAGACTAAGAAATTTCCTCATTTCAGGAAGGTGAAGTGTTTAGTTTAAAAGCCCAGATAAACATGTACAATAAATACTACCAGCAGAAGTTAGGAAGGAAACCAGATGCTTTCATTAGTGTTGGAGGTTATGCAGGATCCTTTCTAGCAGGAGATAACCAAGAGGTAAAGTACCCTGCTATGTACAGCTTAAGGACTCAGTCTCTCACTTATGCATATCTTAAAAGAGTCTGACAGCCAAAATCCTCTAGGCAGACCTGTAGGAGGACTCTAGGAAGTGAGCAACCCAAATCAATCCTTCCACATCAAAAAAGGCTACTGTTGAAAGCAAGCCTTGTTGATAAGCTGTAATCTCCCCCAGTGCAAGCAGTTGAGAAAGCCAAAGCATTCTATCTCAGACAGGCCTGCATAAAACTCCGTTAAATGTCTCTTTACCATAAAGGGAAATAATTTTTGTCCTGAAAATGGACTCATTCGCACTGTGCAGTGTTCAACAGGGCTTCCAATGCACTTCTTTCCTCCACCAGTTTTACACAAGCTTAGTGCTGTTTTTAACCACTGGGGTAGCATGGTAGGGGAACTTGTCCCTTGGACAATGTGTTATAACAAGAAAAAACACTATGGATGAAGAAATGTGGAAAATGGCTCACTCATGCAGACCCAACACCCATCATAGCTCAAGAAAGGCCCATGCTGCCATCTCTGGAACAATCAGGCCACCACCTTTTGCCAATAGTGAACTTCCAAGCACAGCAGCTTGGTCTCCTTTCCCCAGGCAGCAGTCAGAGCTTCATGATCACTTTAAGCTAGTTTAAGTGTGACTGACAGAGAAATGAGTCCTGCACTTCTCAGTGCCCTCCTCTTGTAATCTACTCTCCCTAGAATCAACAGTAGCATTTTTTTTTGGCCAATAAACCACTTCCTAAAAGACAGAGAGGGAAGAGTGATAACACTGCTAAATTATTACTGGAAATACAATTTCAACTTCTCTCAAATTAAAGGTTTATGGCTTTTGTCATTTATAATCTTTGTCAGGCAACCTAAGGTTACCAGCCTTAAAAAGATTAGGTTTATATTTTAGTTTTAAACTTGTATTTACAAAGACCAGAGACTATTGGTCTCAGCCTTTAATCAGCACACCACCTTTATGACACAATCTGGGTTTTGTAGGCCAGCACAACAGTCTCTGAACAGCTGACACACAGAGCTCAAGTTAATGGAGGCCCTTTCATCATTACACCAACTCCTAGTACCTGTATCACTGCACCAGCATGCCCATGTCAGAGCTAATGAGCTGTAACCACCACACTGGACACTGCAATTAGACATCTAGACCACATATTGCTAGCAAACTTTACAACAGCCTCCTGCTCACAAGTATATTCATTTTCACAGGAAAGCAAACTGAACAAAGGCCTGGTAGTGCTTTTGCCCATATAAGAGGAGCCACTCAGTGCTGAGAGCAGGGTGTAATGGTACTGAGCTCGGCAGGGGATGAGCCTGTCAAAAGTCCCTCCAACCTATGCTGAACATGTTGCTGGCAACTTACACCACTTGTACCCAGTTGCTGATGGAAGATTAAATTGCAGGCTACCTCAGCAGCAGTCCCACCACCAGCCCACACTGCAAACATATCCTTCCCACTGCACTTCAAACCAGCATGAGATGGCAGGAACTGCATTATAGGTAGATTTGCTTATTCCATTATACCACACTCCCCCATCCCCAGGTTCAGAACATTCATTTCCTTACCAAGGTCACAAGCAATGCTATCCCTTCCAAGCTACCTGGCCCAAAACACAGCTACAGACAATACCCCATCCACCAATAAAACTACATGTATGCAAGGCTAATATAGACTTCTTTTTACACTCATGCTACTGACTCCTCCATCTCTTTCACACATATAACTTCTGCCTGAGGTGTTTGTGTTACATCATAACGTCACCTGCCCTACCTCATCTTCTCACTCACATTGCCAAATAATTGAGTACACTGAGGTCCTTGCCTGGAATGCTATTCTACCATTGAGCCTTTACTGGTTCTAGTGCAGTGCATCGCACTGGGATGGTTCTCACCAAGGTCCCTGGTGGAAAGCTTTTCTGGGAATGATTCAGGACTGATATTCCTTTACCTTTCAGTGCTTCTATAAATTGACAATTCCTCTCCCAGAACTTTTGACCTTTACTGTCTTTTGTTACTCTCCTTTTACTTCCTAAAAATTACAGCTCAGTGTCTCATTGCCCATCCTCCTACATTTCCTCCTTTCAGTAAATGTTTCTCAACACTTCATCTCAGTTTCATTTTGTTATTCAAGGAGGGAGGGGAAGATGGACCTCATAACAGGTATGATTCACTGAAGTGCATGGTCATGATTCACACCTTTTTCCACTTATCCAGGCTAACATTGCATTCCCCATCCTTATTCCTAGGTCAGCACAACTTATAGCCTTGGGGGGAAAAAAAGGGAAAAAAAACCACCTGTTTTTCTCAGGTCTGGGTATCACAGATATTCACGACTATGAAGGGGGGAAATAAAAGATAGAAAACACGTACCTGGTCTTTTTAAAATTTAGCCATTTATTGCCTGTTAAGAATTAAAACACAATTTGACTATATCTTATAATAAAATAAATTACATTATATTCTATGATCTTATCAATGCACATTTAACTTTATGAATAAATCTATTTCAAACAGTTGTACAAAATGAAGTCACTAGCTCTGTTTTACCACTGTAATGATGGAGTCTTTACCATGACCCAACACAAAAACCTTCTGCTTCTGATAAAGTACAGTTCAAGAAACACCCTTCAATTACATAGAAAGTCAGTGTTTTCTGAGAAAGTGTGTATCTGACACACAAAGGAAGTATTTATAAAATTTAAATTGGGATGTAAGGTTAAAAAAGCAAGCAAGAAAACACCGACTTCATAACTTTAAATGTATTTTACTATTTCAAAAGCTAAAGGACAGCTAAATTACAGTTTGGCAACCTGCTTTCCATTTTCAAAGCTTAGATTCTTTCCTACAAAATGAAACAATCAGCTTCCATGCCTTCACTAATACCCATTGAAAGCAGACCATGTAAAGCGGGCAGTCATTCAGACTATAGCCTCCTTAAATACACTTCCTCAGGGATCTACTGAGCTCTTTGACCTCTACCTCGTCTCAGGCATCACAACTTGCCTAGCTCTTTTCCTAGCCTGTCATCTATAAACTCAGCATTTTACTATCTCTCTTCTCTTCAAATATATCTTATTCTATGAGCCAAACTCTTGTTTAATCCTAAACACTTCTTCACTCCAAACAGCCACTTACATGTATCATCTACGTAACTACCTAGAAATTAAGCCTTTAAATTATTGACAGAATACATGACAATGTAAAGTTTGATCACTGAAAACTGCCAGTAAAACTAAGTGGTATGCTGCTTCTAGAAATAGAATTAATCAAATTATTCTCAGCTTCCTCATCCCATCAGACCACCAAGGCATCTGTTACATCAAGTCCCATTCATAGTCACTGCCTACTATTTATGCATTAGTAGCCCACTTTGCTGAAGCCACCTCTATAAATTCATGCATTTATATTTGACCAAGAAAGCTATGTGATGACTCTCTCACATAACACAGCTTCAATAACAAAGAGCTAAAACACAGTTACATATTTTGTCATACTCCTCCCTCTGCTCTAGAAAAAGCAAAGCGAAGAACAGCCCTATAAAACTAGTCCTATACTGGATGCTCCTGCATTCACTTCAGACTGAAGGTAAAGATGGGTGGTTCACAGATGCCTCAGTCAAATGCATTGATGGTAAATGGAAGTACTGAGCAGTTGCTCCTAACATTCAGACAGGAATGGAAGTAGTAGAAGAAGGAATGGGAAGTGCACAGGTGAGAGAGTTAAAAGCTGCATTGCTGGCACTAAAGGAAAAAGCAAAGATGATATATGTTGATTCTTATTCATTCTGGGCTGGTGCCACACAGTTGTTGTGTCAGTGGGAAGCATTAGATTGGCAAGTGAATGGAAAAGAGGTTTGCAGAAGGATGATTGGAAGTGGTTGTTGTCACAGGCTCAATCCCAACAAATCCACACAGGATATGTCAAAGTTCATGGGAGTGATCAAGCCTTATAGACTTATTGGAATAACAAAGTGGATCATCTGACAAAAATTAAGAAGATAAAAATTGATCATTTGAAAGATCCACAACATTGGTATCGACTGGGTGAATGAGTACATTGTAAATGAGGGCATACTGGAGACAAAGCTCTATTTTTTGCAGCAAAAAGCAGAGGCTGGCCATTGACCAGGAAGATGTGCAAAGGCCTTCTCTTACAATATCCCCAGTGCCAACTGAGACTTGGACAAAATTATCCAGACCTGGCATAGCCTTTACATATCAAAAATAACAAGGCACTGTGGTCCACTTGGCAAATAGATTATATTGGACCTCTGAAGACATCTAATGGTTACAAGTACATCCTAAGAGGTATGGAAGTGGTATCTGGACTGTTAGTTGCCACTAAAAGCAGACATGCTGATGCCAAAGCTACTATTTCCGGACTCAGTAACTGGTTTTCCAGTCTCCCTGTCCCAGACTCTATACAGTGTGACAAGGGATCACACTTCACCAGTGTGATGGTACAAGACTGAGCCCAAAGGGATGGTATCAAATGGGTTTTTTATACACCTTATTATCCTCAAACAAACTGCATTGTGGAGCATGCCAATGGTTTGTTGAAACACTACCTTAGGCCACACAAATCTGGATGGGATATAAGGTTACCCTCTGTGTTATATCAGATAAATAACTGATATGGACCAATGAGTAGTCCTGTTTCAAGAGTTTTCTTGAGTCCAGTGTCCCTTGAATCAGCTCCAAATGATAAAATTGAAGCCTTTCAGGACAACCTAAAGGTGGGCCAACCAGTCATGGTCAAACTACCCCAAAGTGGGATTGTACCTATTGCTCTAATGGACACTCAAGGACGATTAGCCTGGATGGTTACTGACTCTAATGGCCATCAACGCAGAATCAGTTTCTGATGAATATTTCCCACATTCTGAACTAAGGAAATTAACCTACCTCACCCAGTGCACCTGCTGAGATAGATAGATAGATAGATAGATAGATAGATAGATAGATAGATAGATAGATAGATAGATAGATAGATATTTTACAGAACAATGTCTGGCTGCTCTTATCATTGTTTAAGTTTGTTGGTTAGGCCTTTCTAATAACCTTGAACATTCAAGTATATCCTCACCAACCAGAAGACTGTGTGTACATCTGGACATGAAATAAAGATCCACTTAAGCAGAAGTAGAAAGAACTTTTGACTACTCATACCACTGTGAAAATTACAGCTGAAGACTTCTAAATCCTCTATACACAAATAAAGCCAGCTCTGGCCACAAAAGAACTGTACTAGACCCTATAGTAAACAGTAAATCCACTGCAGATAGATTTGCAACAGAATCAAAGACTCTAAAATGAAATACATTAAATGTTTCTTTTTGTGTGTGTTTTCAGAGAAATTTTTCCAATATTGCAGCATGGTTATTTGTTCCTGGATAAGTCAACCATGCTAGCCGAGCCTTGCACCCAACAATTGTAATAGAAAGTATAGTTACATTAATGGTCGGTTTATGGATATTATTCCAAATCCGCAAAATAGAGTGTAACAGAATGTGCAAACCTGAGAAAAAACATTTTATCTAAAACCGAAAAGGTCTCAAAAGGATGGCTGGCTACTCTAGCTTAAGTTGGTCTACATGGTGTTAAGAATCTACATGGTGTTAAGAATCTTGATCAGTATTTTTAAGGTACTAGATAATTAAAAAAGGTTTTACCAAATACGTTTATGAATAGCGATTATTGCATTTTAATGTCATCTAAGTTCCTTTCAAAGACTGTTACTGTTAATTCCATTATTAGATATGCATCTAAGTTTTCCACAAGCACTGCTTTGAGATGCTTGTGCCTTCTCTCTAGTTGCCACAGAGATTAAAAAAGATACCTCCCTGACTTCAGCTTGGGAGGCCACACAGAATGTCATGATTGAGAAATCAGATTTGTATTCAACACAGAAGGAAGTCGATGACCAATCTGCTGAACTCTTCAAATCATTACAGAATCACTAGGTTGGAAGAGACCTTAAAGATCATTAAATCCAACCCATGCCCTAACACCTCAACTAAACCATGGCACCAAGTGCCACATCCAAACTTTTTTTAAACACATCCAGGGATGGTGACTATGATTTCCTCGGACAAACCATTCCAGTACTATATTATCCTTTCCATAAAAATCTTTTTCCGAACATCCAAGCTAAATTTCCCTTGGCACAGCTTAAGACTGTGTCCTCTCATTCTGTCAGTTGCTGCCTGGAGAAAGAGACCAGTCCCCACCTGACTACAACCACCTTTCAGGTAGTTGCAGAGAGTGATAAGGTCACCTCTGAGTCTCATTTTCTCCAGGCTAAACAACCCCAGCTCCCTCAGTTGTTCCTCACAGGGCTTGTGTTCCAAGCCGCTCACCAACCTCATTGCCCTCCTCTGGATGCGCTCAAGTGTCTCAACATCCTTCCTAAACTGAGGGGCCCAGAACTGGACACAGTACTCAACATGCGGCCTCACCAGTGCTGAGTACAGGGGAAGAATGACCTCCCTGCTCCTGCTGGCCACACTATTCCTGATACAGACCAGGATGCCGCGTGCCTTCTTGGCCACCAGAGCACACTGCTGGCTCATGTTCAGTCAGCTGGCAACAAGTACCCCAGGTTCCTTTCCACCTGAGCACCGTCCAGCCACACCATCCCCAGCCTATAATGTTGCAGGGGGTTATTGTGGCCAAAATGCAGGACTCGGCACTTGGACTTATTAAACGTCAACTTATTGGACTCTGCCCATTCATTCAACCATTCCAAGTCTCTCTGCAGAGCCCTCCTACCTTCCAACAGATCAACACATGCTCCCAGCTTAGTGTCATCTGCAAATTTACTAATGGTAGACTCAATACCCTCATCCATGTCATCAATACAACTATTAAACAGAACTGGTCCCAGCACTGATCCCTGAGGGATACCACTAGTGACTGGCCAACAATTGGATTCACAACTTCACCACCAGTCTCTGGGCTGGGCCTAGCCATCCAGGCAGTTCTTAACCCAGCAAAGAGTGCTCCTGTCCAAGCTGTGGGCTGCCAGTTTTTCTGGGAGTATGCTGTGGGAGACAGTGTCAAAGGCCTTGCTGAAGTCCAAATAGACAACATCCACAGCCTTTCCCATATCCACCAGGAAGGTCACCTGGTCATAAAGAGATCAGGTTGGTCAAACACGATCGACCCCTCCTAAACCCATTCTGGCTTGGTCTGATACCCTGGCCATCCTGTAAGTGCTGCATGATGACATTCAATATAAACTGTTCCATTACTTTACCGGGTACCCAAGTCAGACTAACTGGTCTATAATTTCCAGGATCCTCCTTCTCACCCTTCTTGTGAATGGGCGTCACATTGGCCAGCTTGCAGTCATCTGGAACCTCACCAGTGACTGTTGGTAAATGACGGAGCACGGCTTTGCAAGCTCATCTGCCAGCTCACTCATCACCCTGGGATGGATCCCATCTGGTCCCATAAATTTATGAACATCCAAGCAGCTTAGCAGTTCTCTGACTGCCTCCTCCTGGATAACAGGGGGACCATTCTGCTCCTTAACACCATCTACCATCCCAGGAGGACAGTTGTCCTGAGGACAAGCCGTCTTTCTGTTAAAGACCGAGAAGAAGGCATTAAACAGCTCCACCTTCTCCTCATCTGCAGTTACTAAATTCCCTCCCCCATCCAGTAGAGAACCGAGGCTAGTCTTACCCTTCCTTTTGCCGTTAATATATTTGTAAAAACATTTTTTATTATTGTTGGGGGTTGGTTCATTTCTTTTCTTTACTTGTTAATTGTGGAATTTTTACTCATTGAGTTGCTAAGAAGCACGACGGCTGGGTGCTTGAGATGGCGGGGAGGGGAAACTCCTTTGGTTTCTGGGAGTTTCTCTGCGGGGGGGGGGGGGGGGGGGGGGGAGGGCAGAGATACCGCGAGAATGAGGGCAGGTAAAAGATATGGAGGTTGGGGGGGCAGCCGGGCTCTCTTGCCCTTTAGCATCTGAGGAGGGCGGCCAGGCTGTCGTTTTCTGCGAGGAGAATTCACCAGCACCGCTGGAGCTCAGCCCTGAGGGACCGATCACTATCTGCTCGTGTGCCCCGGGAATCCTGAACTTCGCCTCTCCCTGCCCTGTTCGGAGCCGGGCCGCCGCTGCCCCGCCCCTGCTGTTTTCGTTGGTACTGCTCTGGGTTTCTCCACGCTGTAACCTGCACCCGGTCCCCACAGTTCCAGCTACCATGAAACTTCTGATACACCTCGCCCACCAGCCTAGGATTATTGCTCATTCCTGCTGGCTGTGACGATAACTGCACCAAAGGGGGAGGTGCCTGCAGTCGAGAAGACTGTTACCAGGTCCCTGGTTCTGTTTGTTGTTAATGCCATACTTATTGTTTTGTTTGCCTTGTTATACATACAAGTAAAGAACTGATATTCCTATTCCCATATCTTTGTCCGAGAGCCCCTTAATTTCAAACTTACAACAATTCAGAGGGAGGGGGTTTACATTCTCCATTCCAAGGGAGGCTTCTGCCTTCCTTAGCAGACACCTGTCTTTCAGAGACAATTATCCTTCAAAAGAGTTGCCAAATTAAGTTCGAACTGAGCTCTGGCCTCTCTAATTATTTTTTACATGCCCTAGCAACCCCCTTAAATACTTCCTGAGATACCTGACCCTCTTTCCAAATATGATACATCCTCTTTTTATTCTTAAGTTCCTTCAAAACTTTCTTGCCCATCCAGGCTGGATGTTTGCCTTGTTGACTCATCTTTCGGCACACAGGGACAGTCTGTTCCTGTGCCCTCGATCTCTGTTTTAAAGCACGCCCACCTTTCCTGGACGCCTTTTTTTTTAAGGGCTGCTTCCCAAGGAACTCTCTGAATAAGTCTCCTAAATAGGCCAGCTTGCTCTCCAGAAGTCTAGTGTGAAAGTTTTACTGATGGTCCTCCTTATTTCACCAAATACTGAGAACTCTATAATTTCATTATCACTATGCCCCAAGTGGCCTCCAACCACTACATCTCCCACCAGCCCATTCCTATTTGCAAACAACAGGTCTAACATAGTCCCTCCCCTGGTGGGCTCACTCACCAGCTGTGACAAAAAGTTATCCTCCACAAACTCTAAAACCTTCCTGGACTGTTATAAGTAAAAAAAGTTGCCAATTTTTTTTTAAAAAAGTTGCAGAGTGAACAAGTTGGACCAGTTGCTGCCAAGGTGGAGTTCTGCCTGTTTGTTATTGTAATCACTGGTGATTTTCGTTAACTACTCCTTTTGTATCAGTACCGCCCTGTCTAAAGCCAGGTTGATGGCCCTTCTCGGACAGTGAAAGGAGGGGACATGAGGAGGGGACATCGGAGGGCATGCAAAATAACCTCGGAACCAGCATGCCACGGGAAAGCCACTCCACCAAACTTACAAAAAGACCCCCAAAACAACGAGCCAACACAGAATTAAGAGATCAAAGTGATGTCTGGACGTGAGGAACAAAGTACAGAGCCTGCAGAGACGCTGAGACCCTTTGTTGCCCCTCGCCCTAAGCAAAGACCTCAGCTGGAGCCACGAGGGCGGGACGGCAAACCCGAAAATTATACCACGGGGTACACACCCACTGCCCTGGTAGGAATGGAATCCCCAGCTCTGCCCCCTAGTGGGCAAAGCCGCACTTCCCTGCTCCTCCGTGCCATTCCTGGGAGCGACGCCAGCGTGATCGCAGACCCGTCGAGCATACCAACCTTGAGCTGATCACTTTTGATAAAGGCATTAAAAAGGAGAAGACGTCTCCTGCCCAGTTTATTTAAGGACTTTCTCTTTGCAGCTATACTAATATCCCAGCAGATGTCTGGTAGGTTACAACCACCTGCAAGAACAAGGGCTGCTGATCGTGAAACATCCTCCAGCTGCTTATAGAATAGATTCTCCGCCTCTTCTTCCTGGCTGAGTGGTCTATAACAGATTCCCAGCAGGATGTCACCCTTGTGTGCCTTCCCCTGCATTCTTACCCATAGGCATTCAACTTCATTGTCCTTAGTTTCAATACCAATGGAATCAAAAGCCTCCCTAATATAAAGGGCCACTCCTCTACTTCCTCACCCTTTCCTGTCTCTTCTGAAGAGCTTGTAGCTATCCAGTTCAGTGCTCCATTTATGCAAGTCATCTCACCATGTTTCTGTTGTTTGTTACCCAAAGACATTGTAACCTAAAGACTGGTTTCGTGAACTCTTTCACCTAGATCCTGGTTTGCATCACATATTTCTTGCAAATTTTGAGACTCAAGGAGTAGGGAATATTCTGATGTACACGAACTGGTAACATCATTGGTAGGATGACTTGTTTGGATTGTCCCCAATGGCAATGGGCATTCTGAATTTAATGTTACACCCTGTTGTTGCAATATTATTATTATTAGCTAAATTCTAACTGATTTCTATAATAACTTTGTATGTTAATGTTTAACATATAACTCAGCTAACACTCTTTCAAAATACATTAATTAAGAAAAATAGTAAAACTGAGGAGATTGACCTATCTCAACACATTTTACAACAATGTACTTATATGCATTGCATGCTTTTATAGCTTGGAGGCAAGAGGTACCTGTACTACCACTTCATGAGGTAAAGATGATTGACTGAAGTCAAGGGGTAGAGTGTAGCAGAACACCCTGCCAGGGATACTCTGTCTTGGAATGTGGCCAAGTAGAGGGTGTCACATGCCGGTTTTGGTGTTGAATTACGCTAAAACCAGTCCAGCTCAGCAACCAAATCAACATCCTGATAGTGAGGTAAGGATTTGGCAGATAAGCTGCTAAGCTGACCTGGTGACATAACACTGGCAGTCATAGCACTTCACACTAGAAAAGTCCAGTCAACTTTCATATGGTCAGGTTCTAACATTCCTCCTTGGAGTGTGTGTATGAAGTTTCCTCCCTTGGGAAGGGGACACTCCCCAAGGATACTCCTTGAGGTAAAGAGACCTGCCCACAAGTGTTGGTATGGGTGAGTTAAATCAATCTCTACTTAATAATTGTTTCTTTTTGCTAGCTTTAATATAATTGCTTTGATATAGTGCACTATGCTATACACTACTAGCAGTTTTAGCTTTTATACTGTGTAGTATATAATTCTGTTTAAGATCTTTTATCTAATCATGTCATAATAAATTATTCATTTCATATAAATATATCTGATTTGTCATCTTTAATCCTGAGGGAAAAAGTTACTTAAACCATTGACAAAGTCTGGGGCTAAAACTGGATTCAGCTGTATCCTGACTCCTCTCTAAGAAGTTTGGAAATCAAGGAGGTCCTCTCTCCACCTTGTGGCTCAACAGCAGGGCTTCTCCAGTAAACGTCATCTCCACCCACAATAACTTCCTAAAGTTAGAGCACAGAGAGCACACAAGCATCAGTTGTTGGCATGACAACTCTCCCAAATTCAAGAATTGCTACATACCAAAATATCTAATCATATACAGATGTGTTAGTTTTGCATGGCCTGGTTTTTGGTAGTGGGAGAGCCAGAGAGGAGGCTTCTGTAAGAAGCTGGTGGAAGCTTCCCACCATGTCCAACAGAGCCAATCCCTGATGGCTCTGAAGATGGACATGGTGCTGGCCAAATCTGGGCCAGAAAGGTTGGTAATGTCTCTCTGATAACATATTTAAGAAGAAAAGCAAAACAAAGTGGGGCACAGTTTTAATTCCAGCTAGAGAAGAGGAGGTGAGAACTCATGAGGGAAACAACATGGTGACACCAAGGTCAGTGGAGAAGGAGGGGGAGGAGGTGCTCCAGGTGCCAGAGCCAAGGTTCCTCTGCAGGCTGTGGTGAAGACCATGGTGAAGCAGGCTATTCCCTTGCAGCTCATGGGTCCACGGGGGATGCAGAGATCTACCTGCAGCCCATGGGGTAGGTGCTCATGCCAGAGCAGGTGGATGCCTGGAGGAGGCTGTGATCCAGTGGAAGACCCAGTGGAGAGAGGGAGCCCCTGCTTCCAGGCTGGAGCAGCCTGTCCTTGGAGGACTGCACCCTGTGGAAGAGTGACCCACATCACAGCAGTTTTGGGAGGACTGCTGCTTGTGAGATTAGAACCATGTTGGACAAGTTCACAGAGAACTGTCTCCTGTGGGAAGGGACCCCATGGTCTCACAGGGGAATGACTCCTCTCCCTGAGCAGCAAAAGATCTTGGGTGACAAACTGACCAAAACCCCTATGCCCTGTCTCCCTGCACTGGTGGGAAGGAGGGTGGGGTTTGGGGGATAAAAGGTGTTTTTAAGGGTTTACTTTACTTCTCAGTGTACTCCTCTGATTTTGTTAGTAATAAACTCACTTTGTACTTCTAAGTTGAGCCTGTTTTGCCCTTGGAGTGTTTTCTCCCAGTCCTTAACTCATGAAGCCTTCATTAAATTTTTCTCTCCTCTGTCCAGCTGTAGCAGGGGAGGGTGAGTGAGCGACTTTTGTGGGTGCCTGGCATTTGGCCAATGTCAGTCCATGATGGAATACCTTTCCTAAACTGAAAGCAAAATTTGAAACTGATTTCTTGGGAGCAAGGAAAGTCTTGAATTTAAGGGGAAAATTAAATGTGAGAAGCATGAAAACTGACATAAAACAAATGATGAAGAACTTTGTTAGGTCAACCCAATTTAAACTTTTCTATTAAAAAGACTCCTTGTTTTAAAAACTATGATAGAAAGAGATTTAAAATTCATTTTCTCTTTAAAATAACTTTAAAAATTCTAGTGCTGACCAAAAATTAAGGCATGTTATTAAGGGTGTTGTCCAAATGCCTTTTAAACATTGACAAGCTTGGGGCATTAACCACCTCTGTATGAAGCCTGTCCCAGTGTTTGATCACCCTCTCAGTAAAGAAATGCTTCCTCAGGTCCAGTCTGAACTTCTCCTGGTACAGCTGTGAACCATTCCCATGCATACTGTCACTGTATCCCAGGGAGAAGAGGTCAACACTTCCCTCTCCATTTCCTCTCAAAGGAAGGTGTAGAGAGGCAAGTCACCCCTCAGCCTCCTTTTCTCCAAACTAGACAAACCCAGAGCCCTCAGCTGCTCCTTTTAGGACATTCCTTCCAGCCCTTTCACCAGTTTTGTTGCCCTTCTCTGGGGGCAATTCAAGGACCTTCACATCCTTCTTAAATTATGGGGCCCAGAACAGTACCAGAGGGAAAGCTGCACCAATGTTAAATACAGCAGGAACAATGTCCCATGTCTGTTTGAAACATTTGGGCAATGTCCCTAAAAATACAACTGACATGTTTCATATCACCAGCTTCTACTATTTTTGTGCAGCCTTCCAAAATTGGCCCATATAAGGTAAACAAACAAAAAAATTTCAAACCCAAACCCAACTGAAATACTTTCAGTAGTAGGTATAGCATTTTAGAATGCAGTTAAGGAGTACAGAAGCAGCAGTCAATAATTCAGTTCTATTTATACATATTTTCTTTTTCCACATTGACCCTTCCCAACATTACTTTCTTTTGAAGCCATTAAAAAAACACTTTTTTTTCATTCACAAATACTCATTGAGGCCTATTCCACTGCTTGAAAGCAAGCAAAGCCAAGCCCACACTGAGTGTCCTAAAAACGATTGCATCCATTTTTATCGCCCCTTGGCTTTATTTTCACAATGAATTCTTAGTTTAAATGTAGTCAACTAAGAAACACCTCCCTACGTGCACTTCTGCCATTCCTCATTGCTTGCAAAGAGTATCAAGTGCAAGCAAAAGGGAAAAAAAGTCTCAGCACTGCCAAACTAAAAAGGTCCTACTTCTGGTTTTGCCAGTCCTGAGGAACCACCAATGTACCTTAGACCTTTGGAAAAAAGGAGAGAAAGCCAAAACATTAAATTTATAAAAAAATTAATTAAAAAAAAATAAAATCCTTAAGAATAATAATAAAAAAAGTTTAAACCCCCCCAAAACAACCCAAACAAAAAAAAAAAAAAAACACAAAAAACCCACTCATATCTAAAGCTGAAGTCCACCTAGGCAGAAAGGTGCTTAATCCAGGATCAGCAAGAGCTTCCCTTCAGAAAGTAGAAGGCAAGTTTGCAGGCTGCCCGCGAAGTGAAACCCGCTGCGGACAAGGCCGTCGGAGAGCCCAGCACCCTCCGACCCCGAGCCGAAGCACCGAGAGGAGGGATGGCGCTATAACTCGGCACAGCTCAGGGAATAAAGGGCGAGCAGCTTCCGCAGTCAGCGCAACTCCAGAAGACGGTCCGGCCCAGCACAGGGAGGGACAGAAGGACCGGCCGCGGGGAGCCGCCCTCCCGCCCTGCCCCAATTGTCGAGCCGGCAGGGAGAAGCGATAAAGTCTTTTGTCTGGCTTTCCCTTTCGGTGGGAGGCAGAAAACCGATGAGAACATAAACGTTAAAATGAGAACAAAGTGTCCAGTCGTCGCCTCCAGCGCGAGGAACCGCCGCACAGCAATACGCATAGCGATGTGTACAGTAATGCGCCCAGGCCGCACAAAGTGCAAGAGCAGCAGTCTCGGCGAAAGTTTCCTGGGGAAGCCATAAACCCCTTCCCCATAGAGCCACCACCACCCCAACGAGGCCTGCTGGCGGGTGGGGGTAGTAGCTCTCACCCACACACACAGACACACACGGCAAAGCAAAACCGCCCCCCCCCCCGTAGGGGCGGGGAATACCAACCTCCAGTGCCCTTTAAACAGAAGTAGGAAGGAATTATCATGGGGCACCAGCTCGCAAAGGGGAAAGAACAGTGGAAGGCGGCGGTCCCTTCGTGTGGGAACAGCAGCGGAAGGAGGGAGGTAAGTATTGCTCCAGAAAAAGAAAGATCAATAATTTTCTCCTCACCTCGCCGTTGTCACGCAGGGGTTCATCCTAACGTAATCCGTGAGCCCCTCCGCGCCCGAGCTGCAGCAGCTCCCCGCCGTCACATCCACTTCCCCCACTCCCCCCAGTGGTGAGGCCTGAGGAAATCGCGCCTCCACCCTCTGGCTCGCCGCCGCCCTAGAAATGCCTTTGTTTGCAGCTTTCCCCGCACCACACACCCACTCCTGGGGGCCCGCACTCTCTTTTAATTCTTTATTTTGGATCGAGGCCCCTTCCGCCCTTTTCCCCCGTCGTCCCCCTTCTGCTGATTCATTTCAACCAGCGGTTGTGAAGGGGGGGGGGGGGGGAAGCGGAGG
The DNA here is from genome assembly GCA_009764595.1 of Geothlypis trichas. Taxonomy (NCBI): domain Eukaryota; kingdom Metazoa; phylum Chordata; class Aves; order Passeriformes; family Parulidae; genus Geothlypis; species Geothlypis trichas. Next base: position 17,677,713 of record CM019934.1, on the reverse strand, counting down.
CATCTCCTTGCTATTGTGATTCGGGGTACGGTGATGACCCGGATTGCCAAATGTGGGGATCTGGAAGGAAGGAGAGCCAAACGGGATTACACGCTCTGCATTACATGGAGCGGGCACAACGCGTCGGGAAAGTTAAAGGGACAGGCAAAGGGCAGCGTGCCCAACCCTCCTGTCAGAGACCGGGCCGGCCGTTGGCGGCAGGCGTCGTGGATACGTCACAGAGCAGAGCGAAGGAGTTATTCCGTGTTCTGGAGCTGAGGAGGAGGAGGAGACTGGTAGAGGAAGTTGCCCGGCCCGAATTACAGCCTGAGAGTGAAGGCCGCACCGCGGGGAGAGCGGGAGGAGGGGGAGAGTAGCACACGCCAAGGAGGTGGGGTGGCTCCGGCCGCTGGGCCGCGCAGCAAGAGGCGGCTCCCCCGATAATAGGTGGGTGACAGGTCAGGGGGAGACCCACGTCTGAGGAGACCAGCAGCGCCCTACCCAGGTGTCCGTAGCCCGGCTCCGCAACGCGGTCCCGGCCGATAACTCACCGACTTGCAGGACATTATCGACATAGCCGCCATCTAGCAGAACGATGCCCCGGCGAAAGGGCAGGCGGTTCTCGTCGACGGCGGCGGTATCCGCGCCCCCACCGGGCGCGGTACCGCCGGCGACCCCCCCGGGGCCGGTGGTAAGGTCCTCGGCGCCGGTGTTGAAGGAGGAGTACATGCAGATTTCCCTCTCGCTGCGGGGGAAAGACCAGTAGACAATCCTGCGTTGCACCGGCTCTGGGATCCGTTCGAACCGCTCTTCCACCTGCTGGAAAGGCCACTTCTCCGCCACCTTGCGAGCCGCGATGTCCAGCAGGGACTCGGGGCTCTGGGTCTTGCCGAGCGGTAGCAGCTCCAGAGCAGCAGCAGCTACAGTAGCAGTTGCGGAGGAGGGTCCGGCGCAGAGCACCCCACTGCTGAGGCCAGTGCCGCCTGCCTGTTGGCCTGGCCTACTGGGCGAGCCATAGCCAGGTCTGCAGCAGAGGCGCTTAGCGGGGAAAGGGAGTTGACCACGCTCCGCCATGATCGCACCGCTTCTAAGCAGATAGCGGAAGTGGGTATACCGTATAAACGGAACCAAAAAGGCCGCGAGCCACCCCTGGGTCACGCCCCGTCTTCCTTTACATGGCCGCAAGGGGCGGTACCGGCTGCTCGCCCAAGGAGGAGTCATGCAAATCGACGCCATAAACGTAAATAGAACGGCCCGAGGAAAGCTTGATCTCTGTGTAGGTGGGGGATGGTGCGCATGCTCCTGTCGTAGAGACGCTGTGCTGACGTATAGGTCGCCTTCTTTTCCCCCGACGTCACGTGTACAAGCGTGGAGCACCTTTCGTGCCTGGTGGGAAGGGGGAGTGTGGAGGCACTCTCTGACACCATGTAAGGAATAGAATGCAGGGGTGGGGCCGTCGCGGTCTCAACCCGGTCACCTCCGCTGGGAAAACCGGCGGGGGTGGGTTAGAACTGTGCCCCGCAGCCGGAAAGTATAGTAACGACTGAGGCAGCCACTTTCGTCCACATAAAGGTGGGGGCTGGCCTGCCTCAAGCGCCTTTCCTGGGGGAAGAGAGCGACGCCCGCCTTTCACCGGAGCTCCGCGGAAGTTGAGGGCTGTTGGGAGGCAGCAGAGGCGCCTCGGAGGGCAGGTAGAAGGTGCCTATGGGCGGCTCCGTGTAGGGTTGAGTGGCCTGGCCTGGGCCCCTGCCTTAGAGGCGGGCTGAAATGGGCGAAGCTGGGGTGTTGCTGTCGGGGTACTGCTCATCTGGGGTGGCTGAACCCACGTGTCCCTGCAACAAGTCCTTGAGGCAGCTCAGTAAGATGCGACTTGCATTTCCCTTTTATTGGAGACTACGGTATCTACGGCCGTTGGGCCGCGGGGTGTACTCCCGTCCGTGGGGTATCCGACGTGTGCTGGCTCGCTGGTCGCGCGCTCGCTATGGACGTATTTGTGTGTGGGCTGGTTGTAGCCTGGTGTGAGCTCCACGCAGCCGACTCGCTTCACAGGTCCGGCTTGGAGCCGCTCTGGTAGCCCAAGATGAGGGGCTCCGTGCCATGACCCACGGTGAGTAAATTGAACGCTACTAACGCGTTTGCCCTACTGTTAAAAAAGTCTGTAAAAAGGCTGGTGTTGGCCATCTGTCCCGGTTAATTTTTTTGCAAGCGGTGCGGTGCATAATGCTCGCAATTGCTGCAGACCATGAAGTGATAAGTATTCTTTTTGTTTTTCAGGATTCATTAAAAAACATAGCAATATATGGGATCATACCGACTCCTTAAATCAAATGGTCTTCCTGAAAAAAAAAAGCTGATTACTCTCAGTAGCAGGCTGAGAATAAGACTCCTGCATAGCAACTTGCAGTTGAAAACACGTATTCATCTTGAATTTAACAATGAACAGCACTTGATAGTATACGATGCAGAAGCCGTCATTTGAGTGCCTAGTTGCTTCATTCACGTAGACTAGTTTACCCAGGAAGACTACATTTTCTATGATGTAACCCAAGTGTTCATCTGGAAAATGCATAGTTGGGAGATGGCTCCATCAGGGAAATCACCGAAAGAATGTCAAGTGTGTCAGGTGTAAGATAAAAGTACAAGTAACATTAAGTTGACTTGAAACTTGATATCTACTTTTTGTTTTCACCAAAACCTGAGACTGCACCAATAGTTTATTCTTTTAACAGGTGTTTAAAGAGCTATGCAGAAACTATTTTTCATTAAAACTGGATGGGAAATTCAGTGAACTGTGTAAGATTTGCAGACTGGCTTTTAAAAAAGATCAACAGAAAACCTGAATATTGTTTAAAATATGCAAGTATTTGCTTTTTTACATACTCCTAAGCTCATAGACAGTATCATTGATTTGTCATTTAATAGGTAATCTTTTTATATGTAGGCAAAGAACTTTTTCTGCTGTCAGTTGCTTATATTAAGAAAATGGCTAATGGTTTTTAATCAAGGAGTTTTAATTGCAAACTACATACAGGGACTCAACTGTGTTCTGCGGAGTTCATTTTCTGTATATGCTATAAGGTGTGTTTTTATTTGGGATCATGAGATCTATTTTCTGAACAGGAAATGAGTATAAACTGATGTTTGTGCTTCTGGGTATAGACGGTACAAAACAGTTACTCTTGAGGTACCAGTTTTGTAAGTTTACAGATACCTTGCTGAGATATTAACTTGCATTTTCATCATTTTAGGTATATACTTTAGAAGTGATCTACTGGATTTATAACTTAATTCCTACTAAATTTTGGAGGTATTTGGGAGCCTGAATGCTACAGAGAAGAGATAAGGATGAAGCACTTTATTTTACTATTAATATGGTATTGATTTCAGTATTTCTGAGAGCAGATGAATAGAATATATAGCAAGTAAAAAGGAAGAAATCAATGATTGCATGTGTAAAAGAGCAGAGGAAATTTATATTTAATTTTCACCCCATCACTCTCTGTTAATAATTGTTCACATCCTAAAGTATTTTTTTTTCTATGTCATTCTAGCACTATTTCTGTTTTAAACAAGTGTCTAGTAAAGTCAGTAAAAATGCTCTTCTAAATTGGGTAATGGCTTTTCTTTACCAGGTCTTAACCAGCTGCTGAAATAAAAATAACACACTAATGCCACTGGAAGAATTCTTCCTGTCATAATTAAGAAGCTTTATAGTGAAAATTGAGATCCACCTTTTTAATCCATCTACTACTCAGCAGGAATGTCTACATCCCGTGAAGTATGAATATTAATAGCTACACAGGATGCTCTTGAAGCATTTTTCATTTCTGGGCTAGAGGGTACATGAAGAAGTAATGGCATCTTTGATCTTAAAATTCTGCCATAAGTACCAGGTATGCTTCTCCTTGGGCTCCCTCTGCATTGGTGTAGCTCCATAATTATTTGCAAATTATAATCTTTAGTCTCAAATTCCTTTGTCCCACTAGTATTGCCCCTTGAGTTCTTTTAACTTTCTGAAAGCTAGTGGGAAGATGTGTTAATTCCAGGGAAGACAGTAAAATATATTAAAGCTATACCTAAACTATATTTAAATTTATAGTTAGTTTTATCTTTCAATGGATATTCTTGTGTAAAGACCTTGCTGAACTGAGCATTCTTCTTTTTCTGCTTCATGCTTTTGGGAGGTCTGTATTCCAGAGCTATGAAGAGAGGAAGGAACAGCTGCAAAACAGCAACCTTGACCTGGTTAGCTTCCTGCACATAATCAAGGCCTATTCTGTGAGCTGCTTGAAAAAATACTTGACCACCATTTGGTGAAATTGATTCTTAGTAGTTGTCCTGGGTTGGCTGTATGATGCTTTTATCCCCAATCGTCTTGTTCTGTTCATGCTGAATAGTAAGTTTTGCACCTTTAAGACTTATTGCAGAGAGTGAAGGGGGAGAGAAGTGCACTTTTTTTTTTTCCTCCAGACATTGCACTCCCCCACATTCCTCCTCCTGGCCTGTTGTTGTCTGCGGACAGACAGCGGGACAGAGCTCTTCTTTTGCTTTTTAGTTAGTGTTAGCTAGCTGAGGCAAAGAAGTTCCCTGGAGTGTGGTTTTTTTCCCTTTTCTTTGGACCTCTTGAAACCTGCTCTGGACTGAACACCCAGGGGAGCACCGGCAGCTCACATTTCTGGCCCACCGGGCCGGGCCTGGCCTGCGACAATTCCAGCACCAGAGGGACTGATCAGAGGCTGAGTGAGCTGCAACCCGGGGACGAGGTTTTCTCATTTTGTCATCTCTTTTTAGAGTGGCAAGGGGTCTCATTGTTTGATATTGTTTTAGTTTTATTGTTTAATAAACAGTTTTTTTCCACCTTTCTCCAAGGAGGTGTTTTTTTTCCTCCCGGACCAGTTGGGGGGAGGGGCCGATTGGATCTGTTTTCCCACCGGAGCTCCTTTGGGGGATTCTTCCCCAAATTTACTCTAAACCTGGACAGTAGTGTTTCAAAACATTAGGCCACTTGCATGCATTTTTGCTCATTCTAGTAATACATGCAGGGCTTAATCATTCTATTAGTTACGGTAATTTAAAAGGAAGATCATATACACCTTCACAGTTGTGTTTATATTAAACAAACCATGGTCTAAATGTAGAAAAATGGATTGCAGACAACCTAATGCTGGCCAACACTGTAGCAGCCTGAATTGCTGCTAGTAAAGTCCAGGGTAAAGAAGCAAAAAGGGCCTTTACATAATATCCACAGATGTTTACTTTAGCTGTGTGCTGAGATGTTCAGGTCCAAGGCACACACACATTCAGGGTCCAGCTTTTTCCCTCCCCAGGGGAACTCAGCCTCCACCTGGTCTCAGGGCAGTACCAAGATGAGGGCCAATTTGGGAATAGGGAGGGAGTGGCTCAGGGACACAGGAGCAAGAGAAGGAGCCAATGAGGTCAAACAGCTTTGAGGGAAGCTTCTTGTGTCTCCCTAACTTAGGGGATGCCCCCCAGGGCCTCCACAACACAAGTCACCCTGGTGGTAATTATCTGGAAATATGAAAACAAGAACCACAACCAACCATTAAGAGGAGACATGGCATTTAAGCTGAGTGCAGATTAATGTCCTGGAACAGTAGGGAGTTAGACATCTAGAAGAAGAAACTCAGGGAGGTTAGAGGGCTCTTGGAGCTTTAAGAAAAAACATAACATTATTCACAGTGTTAGCACTAAAATAATCAAATACAAAATGACTGATTTGTCTGCTGAAACAGGTGGTTTTAAAATACTAAAATGAATCCTTTTTGTGAGAAACAACTGCTCACTTTGAAAATTTTAAAAGGTTTATTAAACCTTAACAAAAATACAACAAAGGAGTACATAAGGAAAAAAAGCTGTAGCACTGGGAACTGCCCCTCGTGCATATCATGTAGCCAGTTCATCTTCAGGATGGATGCTCAGTCTTTTATACCCCTGGGGGTTGCATCAGCCAACCCTGGCCCCTCCCAAAGTCTGTCATTCAGCTCTTCTTTGCCATTTGTTGGTGGAGACTGCTTTCTTGTAACTTGATTGGAGATCAGGTGTTGCCATGCTGCCCTCCCTAAGCGACAAGCTTTTGCATTCCCAACTGTCCCAGGTAAGGGACACGTGCACACCTTCTTTCTACCTGTCCTAGACAACCCCAGCTGTTTGATGGTCACAATACAGGGGGGGAAAGGGAGCTATGGGGAGAACAGAGGACATGTAAACTACAATAACATAACTATACATCACTAAAGCTTTTCTTAATGTTCACATAATAGTTATCCCTTAATTGCAAAAGCCAATCATCTCATTATCCATCTATAACACTTTTTAACCTGTTTCTTTATGGAGTTTTTAGATAACTAAGCAGTTCTTATAAGAAAGCTATAGCTTTTATGGATTCCAAATGTATTCTCAGAGTAATCATTTGAAATTTTGGAAAACGCTGCTGTAGATAATGGGAGTGAATATCACTGTACTTTGCAGTGTAGTGACTCTGGAAATTTAAACACAGGAAAAATGGATAATAGTGATGAGTGTTGATGAAGTTATTGTCTTAAGATTGGGCAATGAAGAAAATGTGCTTGGTCAATATCTTTGGGTTTACAATGTTTTCTTAAAGAGTTTAATTTGTTATGTTCAAAAACTTTTTTTAATTTAAGGACTTTAAAATAGAATGTTTGGCTTTTAGTAGCCTTTAAAACCAAATACTCTAGGATAAATATTGCCAGCTCTTGAGAGTCTCTCTGTTAAAGTGAAAATAAACCAGCAGCAGTGAATGAACCCTTTCAAAGTGCAGGTTTTTATTCTAATTAAATTTCATGATGATTCTGAAACTGGTGTCAGGCTAGAATCTTAAAGCATTTAGGAAAATGTACTAAAAATACCAAGTGTGCTTTAAGAGTGTACTGGTTTAGGGCAGATTTGGTAGAGAATTGCCAAAGGAGGGCCCCTCCCCCCAACCGGTTCGGGAAGAATTCCTCAGAGAGAAGTGGAAAGAACCTGTTTATTTGACAGGCACAGCACCCCCAGCACACAAAATGAACAATACCGGATGACACCGCTCTGAAAAAGATGACAAATTCAGACAGTCTCTCTCGGGGGTGGGATGGTTGCTCTGTCCTCAGTCCCTCCGGTGCTGAGGCAGCTGCTGCAGCCACAAGGTGTGGATTTTCGGTGTTTCCCAGGTCCCAGTACGGAGCAGGTTCGGGATGGTCAGAGAAAAAAGAGAGGAGAAACAGTCCAGGAAGAAATTTGGACTGTTTAGCTAAACTAGCTAGGAGCAAAAGCAAGCAGGAGCGAAGCAAACAAGGGCAAGCAAGAGAGAGAGCGAAAAGCAAAATCAGCAAAGGCAAAAGCCACAGCCTCTGTGTCCCAGCCAGGCTGATAAGAAAACCAAAACAAAACTTTCACTCTTCAGAGCCAGTCTTAAAGGTACAGAACATAATATCCAACATTACCAGAACACATGAATGGGGATACAAGCATCATAACGTCACCCTAGGACAAGGAGTATTCTACAATAATGAAAATATACAAACATTCTAATTCTTGACATTCATTTCTGTCCTCTGCCTTTTTGTGGCTTGATACTTGCTGTATGAAGTAATTCTAAGATGGACTGAAGGAAAGGGCATTATGTGTGCCAGAGTCCCAGAGATGTGTGAATTAAGGCTGCTCTGTATTTTCTCAAGGAATGAGCACATTCTGTTTACATTTATTGAAAATAGACCCTGGGAATGAATTATTTCTTCCTTATAAGGATCCTTGTGCTGGGATATCTGTTGGGACAACTTAGCTAACTACTGAGTTACTAGGGATAAAAGCATCACTATTCCAAGTAAAATGATAACATGAAAATGGTTTCTTAAAATTGAACATGTTGAACTGATTTAGAAGATTCAGAATTTCAAAGTAAAAAAGCTTTCCTAAACTTTAAAGGATTGTATTTCCTCTTATATAAAAATAAAAGCAAATTTGACGAAAACTCAATGTTTTAAAATAACTCCTAGGTATTTTTTCTCAGGTTAAACAGTTGCAAAATACTACTGTTTGATCTACTGTCATAAACACCTCAGCACATATAATTGTCTCGGTTTAGAAACAAGTTTATGAGAAAAACGCTCTGGAATGACTGTATCCTTTAAAAAAGGGTTCCAACAATCCCTTTCTGCCAATAAGAAATTAATACTAGTGGATGAAAGTGAAAAAAACCCCAAGCGTTTAATGACAGTGCCCACACGCTACAGGAAGAAAACCTAATAAATGCTAGATATTGAATTAGCAGACCTTACCCACACACACACACCACGAAACAAAAAGAAACCCACAAAAAACAAACAAACAAAAAAACCCAAAAAAAATTAAATGCTAGGGAAAGAAAAAAGAAAAAAAAACCAAAAAAACCCCAAAAAAAACCACAATGGCCGGCACCGTGGTGGGGAGAAAAAAAAATGGCCCTGGCTCCTGTCTCAAGGGAAAAAAAAAACAAAAACATAACAAAAGGTTCACAGCCCAGCTCAGGCAAAACAGATGGGAACCTGGTGGATCGCTGGTGTTCGTCCCCTCTTCACAGCAAGTTGGGTGTCCTTTCTCTTGCCGGATTGGCTTTTCCAAGGTCTGGGGCCGGGATGCAGGTCGCCTTCCTGCCTGTCCCTGGCCGACTCGTCTCCTGGCGATTTTTTCTCTCTGATCTCGGACCAAAACCAAACCGTCAAATTCAAGAAATAAGCCGCTGAAGGATTGCTGTTGCAGTCTCCAAGCCCAGGGAAAGGGAAAAATGCCATACTTCTTGCTTGAACTAACAAAAACCAAGCTAGTTCAGCAAAAAAACCCAAAAAAAACAAAACCCAAAACCAACCAACCAAACAAAACCCACAAATAAACCCGAACCAGTCCTCCCCCGACACGAAGGACACCTGGGGAGTGAGGCTTTTAAAAAGCCCGCTCAGGAGCCCCAAGGCTTCCCCCTCCCCCGGACCCACCTTAAAGCTACAGCAACCTTTTCTAGGCATACAGCAGACAATCAGGGAATAGAAAAACCACCCCAAGACAATAATGTACAGAAAGCGGACCTTCGGTCTAAATGGAAACACCATTACACTGCCTTCTTGTGGATAAGCATTGTGATAAATATATTGCAGTGTTGGCTTTTGCAATTGTTAGAGTGAACACTGTGTTTTATAATGTTGACCTTTGTAAAAGAAGTTTTACTAAATCTTAGAGTTCTTTTAATCTGAATGTTGTGTTGTGATGCTAATGTTGGTTGGAGTTGTTGTAATGTTAACATATAACCAATGAAAGACTTGAGGCCTGTTAAATGTATCGAAAAGTAGCAAATGACCACGACGAGGATGACTGCACATGCTTTGAAGGGGAGGGATGGAAGAGGAACTATGTTAAAATATTTGAATATGTATGACCATTTATGAATATGTATTAGGCTGATGCAATATCCAGGGTATATAAGGGGTGTTGCTTTGTTGACTGGTGTGCCTCTGGCTGTGGCTAAGCACCGAGTGCTGTTGCTTTTGCTTTTCTGACTGTCCCCTACTGTCCCTTATTAAATTTTCTTTACAATCTAACTGAGGAGCGGGCTTTGTTTCTCACAAGTATCCTACACTAATGAATCTTTTTATCTTCTCTGACTTCCTTTCTTTAAACTGCATTTTACTTTAGCCTTCCTTGCATTAGGCCAAATAGCTACTTTGCCATGACAGGCAACATAGTAATTCTTGTGCAGAAACTGAGTGAAGACTGGCATTTATCCACTACTGTAAGGAACAAAAGGCATTGATTACTCACATATTCACCTATGACAAAAAAAAAGAGAAGCAACATACATTAAAAATTCTCAGAAGTGCATTTTCTAGGATGTTAAGTGCTGGTAAAATGATTTTAAAGTAAAAAGAAAAATCAGACAACCCCCCCCCACACACACACACAAGCAAAAAGAGAACCCTCTTTGTCCCATTTCAAAAAGTGTGAGACCAGATTCTTTTGTGAGGGTGAGGGAACTACTTTCAAGGGAACAGCTTAATATGCTAAAAACTAAAGCTTCTGCCTATGTGCACCTTTTTATTCTGGTACATCCTTGTCTCCACCAGTGCAGCTAAGACAGCAGTGCAAGGAAGAGTAAATCTACCTAATTGGCCATCAATTGCTTCAGATACTTGCCAGTCTTCTGTGAGCTTCTATGCCTTTATAAATTATAACTGAGAACCTGCAGAAAGTATGGGGGCAGAGATAGCTAAACAACACTTGAATAATTTCTGTTTTAAAAAAGCTGACGTTCTTTTAAGAAGCTTGGGTATGATGTCTGCTTCCTCTCAGTAACCAGTGATTGCGTTTAGCAAGCTCTGGAAATAGAGATGGACTTATTACTTTTCTTTTTTTCTTAGCAGTCCATTTAAACTTTGATTCCTACTGGTTCATAAATTCTTAGTTTACAAGTCTTCAAAAATATTACAAACCTCCCTCTAGATTTGCTGGGACTGAAACATCCAGTCAATACTTAGAGACCATTCTTTCCTTGGGTTATATTAAAGACAAACTTAGTAGGTAGTGGTCTAAATATGAGTGCTTCTGTATAATGTAGCCATCCACTTGAGGTTTTTCTCTATGGCAGAAAAATGATGCTGTGCTATCTGGTTAAGCTTAGTTTAGTCAAAAGAGGACTATGCACTGAGAAATAATTAATTAAGACCCAGTGTGAGGGTGTCATGGTTTGACACTGACACAATGCTAGTGTCTCCATGAAAATTCCCTCTCCCTGGCATCTGCTGTGAGGTGGTACCCGGAAATAAGCAAAGCAGGCTCCTGCTTAGGGAAAAAGAAAAGGAAAAAAAAAACTTTATTAACTAAACTACAAAAACTAAACCACAAAGGAAGAAAATTAAACACAAGGAAAATGAAAACTACACAGAAACACTTCCCCTTCCTCCTCCCACCAAAATTCTCAGTACATTTACATTTCCTAAAAATATCTACACTCGGTCTGGCACCACCCTTTAGATAATCAAATCTTCAGCTCATCAAGAAGTAGACGGAGTCCTTTCTTGTACTATGAACTTCTTTTCACAATCAGCAACTACCTGGAAAGTCTTTTTCTGCTATCATGTGATTTCTTCCTTCCATGCAGAGGTGCTCTCACCACCCTTGCATGGAGCAGAGGCCTGCTTTTTCAGGGTAGACTTTTGGATCTTTTTAAGGATGCCTCGTCTCGTTCCAAGCAGAGCACAGTCTCATCTCTGGGACCTTTGTCCCCCCTATTTTCTTCTACACCCCCTGGGCCTGAGGGGTCTCAACACTGAACTCTCTTGCTCTGAGCCCTTGCTTCCCCCTGCAATGCAGTCTCTGTATCACCAGGAAACAGTCCATGGATTACAACAAAGAGTCCAGCAGAAAACACCACTCCATCTTTTCTCCATTCTTTCAACATCTCTTCTCTCTCTTTGCCAGACTTACTCACTGGCTCATTTCTACCTTCATCCTCCACTCTTATCTCTTTTCTAGGAAGGGTAATGTTCTGTGAAGTTTTCATTATCCACAAAGGGTTAAAAACTCTCCCAAGCGGCTGGGCTGCTTCTCGCTGCCTCCCCCCTTCTCCTCCCAGCCATGCTGCCTGTTGCCGACACATGATATCAGGTTTCAAGGTAACTCAAGTTTCGAGCACGGGCTGCATTTTCCTCTCCATCTCCAAAGGTGGGGGGCGGGGAGGGGGGTAAACAGGTCGCTCGGTGCCCTCAATCCACCCTTCCACCGGGTCTGGCTTACCGTAGAATGGGCCTCGTGGCTTTCCCCTCCCCCAGCCCAGCAGCCGGGCCAGGGGAGAGAGAGAGAGAGCAGCACTGTCCCACCGGAAATTCGAAAGAGAGTGAGGGAAAAGATCCCTGCTTTTTTAACCCCTTGGGTTTGTGGTCTCAGAGGCGGATCCAATGCCCCACTGGCCAAACCAGATGCCCATCTTAAAATCCGAACACCCATTCGTTACCACAACATAAACAAAATATCCCAGATGTCCCATTTCCAGTCAAACCACGACAGAGGGTATGACATTCTGGGGAATTTTAAACTTTTTTTTCTTCTCTTTCCCCCAAATTCCATCTTTGATTTGTATCTGTAGCAGTATTTGGTGTCAACTCCATCCTTAAGCAAAGTTCCATTAAAAGGTGATAGTATTTTTGTGGGTTGGACTTAACTAAATAGAACTTAATTACAGTAAAACCATAATGCTCTGTCCTGACTAGTAGCTTCAGAGGTTTTGTTGGAATCCACTTCTTGGAGCAGGGATTTAATTTTTTTTCCTACTGGTCTGTTGCTAAACAACATCCAATTTTTGAAATTGTTTTGAACTGAAAGGGAGAATAGTCTTCCTTTTCCTCTTCTGTGCTCTAGGGATTAAGATGAGCTGAGAGATATGCTTCTGATGCACTTCTCCATTTGGAATAATAGTAGTACAGTATATTCTTGTATTTCTGGAAAGTTAGTGTGTGGTCATTTTCACAGGGGTCCCAGGACCAGGGAAGAGATAAGAATGTTGACTCCATGTTTCAGAAGGCTGGTTTATTATTTTATGATATATATTATATTAAAAGTAAATTATATATTAAAACTATACTAAAAGAATAGAATAAAGGATTTCATCAGAAGGCTAGTGTCCTGGTTTAGAGCAAATTTGGGAGAGAATCCCCAAAGGGGCTCCGGTAGGAAAGCAGATTCAATTGGCCCCTCCCCCCAACTGGTCCAGGAGAAAATACCTCCTGGGAGAAAGGTGGAAAAAACCTGTTTATTAAACAATAAAACTAAAACAATATCAAACAATGAGACCCCTTGCCACTCTAAAAGAGATGACAAAATGAGAAAAATCTCGTCCCCGGGTTGCAGCTCACTCAGTCTCTGATCAGTCCCTCCGGTGCTGGAATTGTCACAGGCCAGGCCCGGCCCAGTGGGCCAGAAATGTGAGCTGCCAGTGCTCCCCTGGGTGTTCAGTCCAGAGCAGGTTTCAAGAGGTCCAAAGAAAAGGGAAAAAAAAACAACAAAACCACAGTCCAGGGAACTTCTTTGCCTCAGCTAGCTGACAGTAACTAAAGACAAAAAAGAACTCTGTCCCGCTGTCTGTTCATCCAGAAACAACAGAGTCCAGGAGGAGGAATGTGGGGGAGTGAGAGCAGTGTCTGGAAAAAAACTGTGCACTTCTCTCCCTCCTTCACTCTCTGCTACAAGTCTTAAAGGTGGAGAACTTATTATTCAGCATGAACAGAGCGAGACGATTGGGGATAAAAGCATCATACAGCCAACCCAGGACAGCTAGCAAGGAAAGGAAGGGAATGGAATGATAATAAAATCTTGTGACTCTCAGACAGTCCGAACAGCTGGACTGTGATTGGCCATTAATTAGAAACAACCACATGAGACCAATCACAGATCCACCTGTTGCATTCCACAGCAGCAGATAACCATTGTTTACATTTTGTTCCTGAGGCCTCTCAGCTTCTCAGGAGAAAAAATCCTACTGAAAGGATTTTTCATAAAATGTGTCTGTGACATTAGTGCTTTGAGCCTCTTCTGGGGGGATATTAAGAGTTGCAAGAAGTTGTCAGTTTTACGGCTGGAAAGGAAGGGACCCCTTGATACTTAGTACTTATCCATGCTTCTTTTCTTCAATAAATTAGGCAGGACTCATGGGACAGCTGTCTTATTGCTAGACACTGTCCTCTGATGGCCTGTATTGGGGTCCTTCAGAAGGAATAGATAAAGGTGTGTGGTGTGGTTCAAATGCTCTAGGAGATACTATGTCAGGCTGACTGAGGTTGTAGGCAGATATTACCATCTGTCATCCTGTGGATGTTGTCATGCATGAGCAGGAGGGAGAGAAAACTATTTTGGTGTGTTTATGTAATTTTTTTTCTTCTAGTGGTTCAAAAAAATTGAGCCTTCGGGCAGGGACAGGTCACAATGTAGACTCTGAATTCATCCATTTGCAAGTGAAGATCTAATGCTACATTACTGCTCCCCCAATCTGAGAAGAAGGAAGAATCTCTCCAATACCCTAAGACAGAACTGCTTCCCAGTTAGTAACTTTAACGTGCTTCTCAGAGCTTTGTTACAGCCAGCACAAAAATGACCTCGTTCTGTGGTTTCAGTAATTCTGAGCAGCAGCAGCAAAGCCTAACAAATGTTGTCCAGTTCTAACTGTGCTCAGGGCAGTGGCACAGGCACCAAAGCTCTCTGTGTGCACATTTGGACAACCACTACTGAGTCAGTTTGCATTCTACTCTGACCTTTCAATTTATCTCTGCAATGATAAAAGTTTTGGGTTTTCTTTTTTAAAACAAAAGTTAATTGGCTGCACTTAAATGTCTGCTTTTTTTAATTCTCTAGGAAAGCTAGAGCTCTTTTCTTTAAAAAGAAAATAAGAAATCACTAGGATATGAGTTACAAGTGGAAGAACTGAGGAAGAGAAGAGCAGAACTAATGTAAGATTTGAAGGATTTTATAAACCCAGTCCCTTGTCAACTCCATCCTCTAAATGGCCAGGTGTGATGGGAAACTGGATCCACCCTGAACTGATTCTAGCATCAGGAAAATCCTCATAAAATAGTTCAGAGCTTTACAAAAGTTTCAGTTTTATATCCCAATAATTGATGCTGTGGTGACAACCTGCATCTGGTACTCATGAGTCACAGTCACCACATCTGCTAAGGGGAAGAAGCTAACTTTTCCCCTTTGCCCAGAATCTTTTTCCTTGTCTGCAATGATAATCCTAGGAATGAAAAATTGCTAAGTTTGAGCCCTTCTTGAAAGGGATGGTGTCCCATATACCGGCAACTTGGAAATGAAACTGCAATCTGTTTGCTCAGATCAGTCTGAGAAAAAACTGGTGGAACCATGTTCTGTCCTTCCTGAGACAGAAACAGGAACAGCCATCAGGAAAACAAAAACCAAGATCAAGGGGATCCTGTATCCTCCCCCCATCATGCTGAAGGCAGCAGCTTAAAGAAAAGGAGTGAATGGAGGGAAGTCCATGCTCAGGGTAGCAGGTGAGCCCCCTCCTTGCCCACCTTCACCCTCCCAGGTATGGAAGCCCAGGAGCCTACTGGGGAGAGGGCAACAGCAATGCCCTGGAGAGATGCACCTTAGGCTCTGGGCATTCCTCACGGCTCAGGGTGAGGAAAGAAGCTTCCCCCACGGTGCTCTGCAGCACTATGTTAATTTGTCCCAGTTCTGTCCTCCCCATTGTCCCACTGGCCTTCCCTACCCCTTTTACCCTTATATGTTCAAATTCTAGTAAGTTCTCCGCTCCCTGTTGTTCTCTGAGTGCCACTGAGTCCCTCTGAGTGCCACTGAGGGAACCCCATCCAGCCCCCAGATGGTGAACGGGGGGGAGAGGGGGGGGGGGTGTAGTAAATGCCACAAGCCTTCCCAAAGCACCGTGGAGGCTTTAACTATAAGAATGCTGACACAGCAGCAGAGACATGTTCCGACCCCAGACTCACAATGTATCTTTGTACTCTTATAAGGAAAAAGTCTTGTTAACCCTACTATTGGTCACTTGTAAACCTTCTAACCTTTGCCCATTGGTCAAGTTTGGAGCCTGGCCAAGGGTATAAAGTAGCTTACTGTACCCTACTAATTTAGAAGAAGAAGAACCGGGTTCTTTCACGTCCTCCTGAATAAACCATCTCTGTGGAACAGCCGGCGTCTCCCTTCTCCTCTCTCTCCGTCTGCCTGAAGCCTATGCCCGGGGAAGCCAAGCCTAGCAGCAGCTGAAATCCCAAAGAGCTGACAATCACTATAAGAGCTGTTATCACCCTGCTGGCTGGAGGGCTCCCCGTGGCTTGGGTCTGAGCGGGCTGGACTCCGGGACTCTGTCCCTTCCTGGGATAGAGGTCTCAGGCCAATGCTCAGCTAATAAGACCCCCTACGGCTTCATAAGGGGGGCACTCTCCTGTGCCCCTGGGGGTACAGAAGGCAGCCAGGCTGATCGCCTGCAGCAGAGGAGATGCTGGAACAACAGCGGAAGATGAAGGGGTTGACTCTTAGCAGAGGTTAATCCAAGGTTTATTTCAGGAGCTCTGGAGAGCCCCTACAACCTCAGGGGGCCTCCTGCTGAGAGCCCCGGGAGAGGTGCCAAGGTTTTATTTAAAGGGACGTGGAACCTAAACTAGATACCATTTTACTAACCAGTAAGAAAAATTAAGGTATGAATACTGGGACATGGACGTTTAGGACAGCGTATGGAGAAACAGTTGGGGGGTTGACCCCTAGCCTCTGGCTAATCACTTGATGTCCTGGACTGAAAGTTCTAGATGGAGGGTATGGGATGCTGAGTGACTGACAGAAAGCCAGGGTGGGGATTTGAGGATGATCTCAGCAAAGGAAAGGGAGTACACAGGTAGAGGGAAGGGGTACAATCTGGGGTAAACCATTTGGGGAAAATAAGGGGCTACAAAGACAAAACCATTATAAAACATAAAAACACTACAACACCTGTAATCCCATTGGTGCCTGTAACCCCACCTATCCACCCTGGTATTCCCTATTGGTCCCTTCCCAGTGTACTGCCCCTGAACCCTCAGACCATTGGATCCCTGATACTCTTCTCCATCCCCTCTTTTCCTTTAATTATACCCTGCACCCTCCTTTGTCTTTGGCCCTTGGACCCCTTCAGTGTCACCTGAAATAAAGCACATTGGAACTCCATGCCTGGACCCTCCCATGTCTTCACTGCCGAGCTGCTACATGTTTGTGTGTGTGTGTGTGTGTGTGTGTGTGTGTGTGTGTGTGTGTGCCGGTGTGTTGGGGAAGATGAAACAGGAAAGCCTTACAAATATGCTTGTCTGGCAAAAGATTTTGAGAATATAGAAACTATAAGAGAGATTGAAATGAAAGCAAGCTTTGAGATCCCTTAGTTACTGAACAACTGGAAAACAATGGTGTGGCCAGCTGAAGGTAATCCCCTTTTAAAGAAACAAGACCCTCTGCTTGCAGACAGCTCCAAGGGTCCAGCAGACCCTGCCAGCTTGGCAGAAGGGGTCCAAAGAGGAGTTTTTAGGGTTTAAAATGTAACACAGTATGGTAATGTAATAATTCTTATAGGCTGTATGTAAATGCTATAGGATTTGTACATTGCACTAGATTGGTTAGTGAGAGTTAGAATATTCAACACAGAAGATGATTTATTGTATTGTAACGGGAACCTCGCTCTCTTACCCTTTTACTCTCTTATCTTTTTACTCCCTTACTCTCTCTCCCTCTCATCCTCTCTACCCCTCTCTTCTCTCGAGCCTGCTCTGAGCTGCGGCTGGCAGCTCCCAGCAGGGCCCTGCACCCACGCCTTTTGCAATAAACCACAAGCTCCATGACCTGGCTGCAGAGATCTCTTGTCTCCATCTGTCCCAACCGTCCTACCCCCCGATGCTCCTACACTTGTGCCCTCGTGGCTCCTACCCGTTGGCACAAGACGCTCTCGGGGAAGGTTGCGTCCACCACCACCACAGACTGCAACACCCAGGTGCCTCTGTACAATAGGTATGAGGCTCTGGATGTGAAATGCCAGTCTGTGGACAATGTGGACAATTGTCCATCTCCACCAGAGGTGTTGCCAAGGCTAAAAAAGCCTACCGCCTGTATCACAACCACCTCCACAAGGAAAAAAAGATGGGTTATAGTTGTAGGTGACTCCCTTCTGAGGGGAACAGTGTGTCCAGTATGCTGGACAGACTCTCTTAGGGATCTCTGCTGCTTCCCGGGGGCCTGGATTAAAGACATCTACTAGGAAACTTCCTAGCCTAGTACTGCCCTTGGACTATTATAAATTACTGCTCTTCCATGTGGGTGGCAGTAAAGCTGTAACATGTAGTCAAAGGGCTATCAAAAGAAGCTTCAGGGCCTTGGGATGGTTGGTGAGGGAATCTGGAGCACAGGTAATTTTCTGTCCTTCCATTTGCAATCAGCAACATTTGAAGAAAAAATGGACCCAGTCTATTATTACATGGCTCTGCAGTTGATGTCACTGCCACAATTTTGTGGGTTTTGACAATGGGATGGCCCACACAGCACCAGGCATGCTGGCATCAGATTAGATTCACCTTTCTCAAAGGGGAAAGAGGGATGGGGTAAGGAAGGTCATGGCCTGTCTGGAGCTGAACTTGGCAAGGGATGCAAAGATTAACAAGAGGGGCTGCTAAAGGTCTGTTTATCAGAAAAGGAAGGTCAAAGAGGGTGTAACCCCCATGATTAACACAACTGGCAAACTGGTAGCAACAGATGAGGAGAAGGCTGAGGTACTTCACGTTTTTGCCTCAGTCTTCAATGGCAACCTCTCTTCCCACACCTCTTGAGTGGATGGACAGCAGAATGGGGACTAGGGGAGCAAAGTGCTTCCCACTGTAAGAGAAGATAGGGTTTATGACCACCTGAGGAACCTCATCATACATAAGTCCACAGGACCTGATGAGATGCATCCCAGAGTCTTGAGGGAATTGGCTGTTGTAGTTGCCAAGCCACTCTCCATCATATTTGAAAAGCTGCAGGGGAACGCCTGGAAATAGTCCCAGAAGAATTACAGAGGGCTCCCCTGAAAAGCTGATGAGCCCAGCTAAAGTGCCTCTACACCAATGCACACAGCATGGGTAACAAGCAAGAGGAATTGGAAGCCCTGGTGCAATTAGCAAACTGTGACCTAATTGCTATCACTGAAATATGATGGGATGAATCACACAACTGGAGCACTATAATTGAGGGCTACAAGCTTTTCAGAGGAGATAGGCTGGGAGGAAGGAGTGTTGCCCTTTATGTTAAGAAGTTGATAGATTGTGAAGAGCTACACCTGAGAAACATCCATGAACAGGTTGAGAGTTTGTGGGTAAAACTCAAGGACCAGACTAATAAAGGACACCTTGTGGTTGGAGCCTACTACAGGCTGCTTGATCACGGGGATCCTGCCCATGAGGCCTTCTTGCTTCAGCTAGAGGAAACATCATGCTCACAAACTCTCCTGATGGGGGATTTCAACCACCTGAACATCTGCTGGGAAAGCAATTGTGTTGGTTTGGCATGGCTTGATTTTTGGTTAGGAAGGAAGAAGGCAGCCATGGAAGTGATTTTCTGTGAGAAGCTGCTAGAAGCTTCCTCCGTGCCTGGCAAAACCAATCATTGGCTGGCTCTGAGAATAGGCACACTGCTAAGCCTAATAGAAAAGCTGGTAATGCCTTTATGATAACATATTTAAGAAAGAAAAAAAACTGCAAGAAACCTCTTTCTTCCTGCCCTCTAAGGAGTGGTGAGGGGGCCGTGGGGCCCCTTGCTGGTGGGGCAGCCGGGCCCTTTCTCGGCATGGCTGCCAGGGCCATGCTGCCGGGGGACCGTTCCAACACTTGTGAGCAGCCACATGACCAAGACCCTGTGGCCGCCAGGCCGCTTCCCGACTGGGCCAGCACCAGGATCACTCATGCAGCTGAGGCGGTGCAGCCTAGGAGGTGCCACACGGCTGCTACCATCTCATCCCAGCTCGCGATGAACTTTATTTGCTTAACCTCTTCTAGCCAGCCATGCTGCAAATGGAAGACCAGAAGTGGCAGCAGCAGCTTTTTCCATTTCAGTGCCCCACACGAGGAGAGGCACTGAGTGCAGCCAGCAGCCAGCATGGCTCACGCGGTGCCAACGGTGATACCTTGGAATGGCTACCTAGAACAGAGGCTAGACAGACTTTGAGAATAAAGTAGGTATTTTTTAAAGGCCTTCAACAGATCCACTTCGGGCAGTGCAAAAGCCTCGCAGGTATCCACCGTACCCTAGTATCTATGGAAACACATGCATACCCACAGCCCCAAGTGATAAGGTTGCACTGGCCCTCCCACTTATTAGTGGTTAGGTCCCATATCCAGACTTTCGCTCAAGGCAAGTGCGTCTCACCTGAAGAGTACAAAGAGAGAAAATGATTTAGAATGACAGGATTGTTTGAATTCTGTGGCACTGTAAGATGATTGATTGTATATAGAGCTTTTTCCAATCAACTGTGTGGGGTTTCTCCAGGCATTCCCCTTTTTTGTTTCTCCAGAACATGCTTTAAAGCACCATGAGTGCGTTCAACAATGGCCTGGCCCATTGGAGAGTGCAGGATACCCAGTTTGTGTGACACTCCCCATAAGCGCAAAAACTGCCATGTCTTCTTCGAGACGTAGTCGGGGCCATTATCAGTTTTCACAGAAGAAGGTATTCCCAAAATTGCAAAAGCCATCCTCCAATGGACAGTCACGTCGCGACCCTTTTCTCCAGTATGAGCAGATGCCCACATAGCAGAGAAGGTGTCAATAGACACGTGCACATACTTAAGTCAGCCAAATTTGGTGATGTGAGTAACATCTGTTTGCCAAAGCTGCAAGGTCCTTAAGCCTCTGGGGTTCACCCTCGCTGGTAAAGGTGCAGCAAGTCCATGACAGTCAGCACAAGAACTGACAATGTCACGAGCCTCGGGTGACGTCAAAGGAAATTGTTTCTGCAGGGTATGCGCACTTTGATGGAAAAAATCATGCGACGCTTTGGCTTGCCCAATCTTGTCAGGCTACCCATGCAGTGTTAGCTAACCTGTCAGCCCTGGCATTACTTTCTGTTATGAAACCTGGTATATTGGTGTGACTTCTAATGTGCAAGATGTAATACAAACGAACTATGGTCTGTATTGCACTCTACAAGGCTTTCAAGAACTGAAACAGAACTGCGTTACTGACTTCCTTCAGAAGTGAACAACCCAAACGCTTGGTTATGTCTGCGACATAGGCAGAATCAGTGACCAAGTTCAGAGGCACCTGAGAAAATTTCTGGAATGCCATGGCAATGGCTTTTAACTCAACCAGTTGGGCCGAGCCTGATTCATGGCCCTCCAACATTTGCTACCCAGATTCATCTTTCCAAGTAACAATGACTTTCTCCCTTTTTCTGGAACCGTCAGTAAAGATGGTGGGTCCTAGCACTGGCACCCAGCTACTTTCTCGCCGCAAAGACAGGTTGGTTGTTTTTGCCAACTGCAATAATTTATGACTGGGCAGATGATAGGCAATCAGTCCGGAAAAGTTTTGCAGTGCACTTTGCAAAGGACTGATGTTAACAAAGCTCCATTCAAAGTCTTCCCGTTGTACTGGAAGAATGATTTTTGCGGGATCAGTTGCCATTAATTGAAAACACCGTTGACGGTATTTGATTATCAAATGAGCAATCAGTTCAAATAATGTGGGTCCTGTCTTATCTGGTTGATGGGGCAAGAAGACCCATTCCAAAATGTGCAAGGGATCAGACTGTTTGTCACTCCATTGGCCAATGATACCTTTAGGATGAAAATCTGGATTGGAAATGAAGACGGTGATATCAATGGAAAGATCTACTTGATGAACCTGACAAGCAGAAACAGCCTTTTGGACTTCCTCCAGCACTCGTCATGCCTCAGGAGTCAATTTCCGAGGTGATCTCAGGTCAGAGTCCCCCTTTAGAGTATCATACAGTGGGGACAGTTGTTTTGCGGTTAGTCCCAAGTAGGGATGCAACCAATTGATGACACCCATCAATTTCTGGGCATCGTTCAAGGTCTTAATAGAATCAGTGAATTGCACCTCCTGATGCTGAATGGTTTGGTCCAGAATTTTGACTCCCAGATATTTCCAAGGAGGATGCTGTTGAACCTTCTCCAGAGCCACTTGCAGGCCATAAGAATGCAGAGCAGCAAACAGCTGAGGCTGTATCCTCAGCAACTCATCTGTGGTGGATGCTGCCACCAAGATGTCGTCCATGTAGTGATAGTAATATGCATCAGGAAACTGCTCGCGGACTCTGGACAAGGCCTGAGCCACATACCACTGACAAATAGTCAGGCTATTGCAACAGCCCTGCGGCAAAACTTTCCATTGATATCTCTGCACAGGTTCAGCATTGTTAATTGAAGGCACTGTGAAGGCAAGCTTTGGTTTGTCATCAGAATGCCAAGAAATTGTGAAAAGACAATCCTTGAAATCGATGATCAAGATTTCCCATCCTGTAGGGAGCATGGTGGGTGAGGGCAAACCAGGCTGCAATGCCCCCATGATTTCCATCACTGCATTAATTTTCCCGAGGTTCTGTAACAGTCTCCATTTCCCAGATTTTTTCTTTATCACAGAGGAGTATTCCAGGGACTAGTGGAAGGTTTAATATGTCCCTGTTGAAGTTGTTCCTGAACCAATTCACAAAGGGCAACCAATTTTTCTTTCATCAGGGGCCACTGGTGTACCCAAATGGGTTTGTCCACCAGCCACCATAAAGGCAGCATAGGATATTTTCTGCCCTTTAGCACAGTGGTCCCAATTTGTACCCCCCAGGCTGCCAATACATCCCACCCCCAGAGATTGATCAGGGCTGTAGTGACATAGGGCTGGAACTGCAGGCATCTGCCCATCTATGTTTTTGATCAGCACAGACTGTTGGCTTACAAAGGTCTGTGCTGCATCCCCCAACGCTTCGATGGCCAACCCTATGGAAGCCAAAGGCCACGTAGGAGGCCACACAGAGAAGGAGATGACTGTCACATCCGTCCCTGTGTCGATCAAACATCGAAGCCAGATCTTCAGCAGGCAGGCACCTGATAGGATCAGAGTACATATCATCTGGGGTCGCTGAGCAGAAATATCTGCAGACCAGAAGACTTGTGGTAGTCCTGTGGATTCAAAGCCACCACCCCCACGAGTCCACTGGTCAGTCCTGGGGACACATAACTGAAAAGGCACAAGTTGAGCAATCCAAGTCTTTGCCGGAATAGTGACAGGGGGGTGGGTGTGGAAACCATGGCACAAATTTGACCCATAAAGTCGGAGTCAATGAACAAAGATTCCTTGGTGGGTGACGCTAGATCTTCCCACAAGCAGTGCGTTCAGTCCTTGTCCTAAAGGTCCAAACACATCCAAAGGAACCTTATGTTCATGACAGGATTCTAAGATGACTGCGGTTGCAGTATGTACATCCACCCTGGCGGAGCCGTGGGTACTGCCCCTGAGCTGGCTGAGCAGGCCTGTGCCGGTACCATGTCCTGGCGAATCACTTGTGTCAGAGCACATTTCCTCTGTGTGCTCATTCTCCAGTTTCCTTGGCCTACCAAAGGCTGGCCATTGGCATGATATTTAGACTTACATATTGACCTGCCTTTAGACACTTGGAGCACAAGAAATTGGTATTTGTTTCTGTCTGCTTGTGTGTTCCCTGCTTTTTCTTGCCCTTATTTTTGCCTTTTTTCTGTTGTCTGTCCCTTGAGGATTTCTGACCTGGATATAAAGCAGCTGCCACAGCAGACATTTTGTAGTCTACAGTACCTACTTTGGAACATGCTTGGACCATGTCTGTTAGTGTCAGGTCACCTGGAAGAGCATCTATGATCTTCTGGTAATCATTGTTTGCATTGTCCCGTGCTAACTGCTTGCATAAAACCTGCCTCAAGTTATCATCCTCAACCTGCTTCTCCAGGGCTGCTGCAACCTTCTCAACAAATGGTAGAAATGGTTCTTTTGTTCCTTGAGTTATTGTCACATATCGTGACTTGGGAGTGGCCATTTCTATAGTTTTTTTCAATGCTAAAAACCCTACCCTTTGACTCTGCTCAAGAATGGCAGGTTCCCAGGTAGGCTGAAGATCAGGATTAGAAAAGGCATGTTCACCCATGAGAACATCCACTCCCACGTAATACCTAGGATATTTCTGAGGCACTTGCATGTTCTCTGTTGCAACCCTTTGAGCGACCTGCCTCCAGTTGTCCTGAAAAACTTTAAATTGCACAGATTGGAACAATACTTGAGCTATATGTCTAATATCAAATGGAGCAAGGAGGTCTGTGTTTAGTACTCTGATAACTTGCATAACTTGTGTATAGCCAAGGCCATATTTTGCTACCTTATCTTGCAAATCTTGGACAACCTGCCAGGCAATCACGTTGTGCCTGTCAGCTTGTCCTGTATTTGGGACAGCTTTATACATAGGAAAAGCTTGAATTACCCCTTGTGGCGGAACATTGTCTCCCTGAACCACCTGTGTCCCCTCCTCAGATGCTGGATTAACTCTTTGACTGTCATCTGTGGCCCCTTCCCCTGGGTCTGGTGTGGTGGCAAGTCCACACTTTGGCATTCCCACTTTTTCTACCAGGTCCCAATCCCCATTTTCTAAAGCTCGCATCTTAACTGATTCCCAAAAGCAGCAAGGGTTCGTGGGTCGCACAGTCACCTGACAAATAGGCACAAAGTCCAGAGATTACTCAGGGATGATGTCGCTGCTTGTTGGTGCTGGCGTTCTGCTGCCAGGGCACGCCCCTGCCAGGGGGCTGGCTATTGACATTCATTGCTGTCACTGTTCCCATCCTGGGATGGGGAGGACAGTGTGCAGGCAGCAGGGGGTGGTGGGTTGGTCGGAGGCTCCGAAATTGAGGAACCAACTGTGGACTGCGGAGCTGAGGGGCTGGTTGCAAGCCCCAACGCAGGGGCGTCGTCCGCCAGTGCTGCCACGGCCGGGGTCCCAGCTGTGGCAGCCGCAGCTGACTGCGCAGTGGCAGGCAGCTGCGCGGCTGCTGAGTCACCCGCTGCACAGAGAGGAGGAGGAGGCAGTTGTTCCACAGCTAAAGGTGGGAGGGCGAAAGGGATCACAGCCCCTGTTGTGTCATTTATCGATAGAGATGCTGCCGGTGCCACTGTCACTGTCATCTGCGCAGGCGTCATGGAAGAAGAGGGGAGAGCCGGCGGGGGATGCGATGTTAGCTGGAACAAATGCTCACCGGCAGGGTGTGGCCAGTACATCTGTGCAGGCTCCATAGCTGATGACAAGGAAGCTGACGGAGCAATCAGTCCAACTGCTGCACCCGCCGATGATGGAGGCAGTTCCAACCTCACCCGTGGTGCGGGGGGCGAATCAGCAGCGGGGGCAGCAGCTCCTGCTGGCTATGAAAGAGCCCTTCCCTGGCCCACTGCAGAGGAGGGAGAGCGGGTCAGCAGGCAGGGCCAAGCGGCTTGTGGAGCAGCGAAAGGCAGCCTTGCCAGGTGGGACGAAGCTGGCCAAAACACAGACATGTCTGCTGCTTCCCAGAGAGCAGAGGCGGGCATCACCAGTGGCTGGAGTGGGGCCAACTGTCGCAGTGGCTCTCGCCAGCTGCTCTTTGCAGAGCAGGGAAAACCCGATCTGCTGGCAGTGGCGGCAACACTCCCAGCACCGCCTGTGGCACTGGAGGGGCCGAAAGCGGCACAGAGAGGGGCCGTCCTCTGGGCACGGCCGGGACACAGCTATTGCACTTGGTGGTGCTAGTTTTTCAGGAGGAGGATATGTCGGCCTCAAAGAATCATAGGGATGAGGATATTTTGGTGGAACATAGTCTCTAGGCAAGAGATAGGTTCTGCAGGGGGCCCTCACATCTCCCACGGGTTCGCGCAGAGCCAGGGGAAAGCCGGCAGCTGCCCGGCCCGCCAATCTGCCCCCTGGGGTGTCGGTGCTCACAGAGGCAACCTCTGTGCCCTACGAGGTCCCCATTTCTGATTTGTTTCCCCTTGGGGTCTGACCTCACAGGGCTCTGGACAGGACACCCCATAAAGGTATAAGTCAAGACACAGTGGTATCCCCACTAGCAAACTCTTCCACAGCTGATAGCCCAATGTGTCCCATGTCTGTGGACTAAAAGCGGTGTCTAAATATACCGGAAAATCATGAGATTTGGCCCAGGAAAGCAGAGTGCAGAGTGAATCATCTGACACAGAGATACCAATAAAAGGAATCATGTCCCTCCAAACAGAAATAATTGCATGTTCTTCTGTAGAGAGCTGACTTCTCATCATAAAAGCACCATCCCCAAAATTCCAGCAAGACTACCTCGGGGTAACGACTCTCTGCTTTGCTGGCGAACTCATTCCCACCCTAGCTTTGAAGCTATTAGGGCCAAAACCGCGATCTCAGTCCTTTCCAGGAGGACACAGGGAAAAGTCACTGTTACCTCTCTGGGGGAACAGAAGGTGGCCAGACACGAGTGGGCTGAATGGGCGCCGCGGGGTCCCGGCGGGGTCCGAGGCTTCTTCATCCTTCCCACGGTCCATGAAGGGTCGATAGATGTAATTCTACAGCGTGGTCACCAGATGTCACTGTTTAATAAGAAATAACAGAGTCGTCAGAAGACTAAGTGGCATAAGCGCCTCCCGTTATTATTGAACAGATTCTTTTTATACACTCATCCGATACAGGTGGACCTGATTGGTCATTTAATCAATACATTTCACCTGATTGGCTAATTTACAAGATGTCCATTTGTAAACAATCCTATGAGAATAATAAGAAAACAGATATTAGAAAAACAACACCTGCAGGTTGTTTATAATAATTTGCCATTATTGTTATCTCCAGCTCCCTAAAGTCTCTGTAGGGGTTTTGGTTTGCTGATTTAAGATTTTTCTAATTTTGAGATTTTTTTTGGCTAACGCACTAAAGAATGTGGCAGGTTTGGTGTTGGCTAATCACCAATACACTTCCATATTGTTGTGAGATAGGATTAGGAGGAAGGCAAAGCAGGCTCAAAACTTTAAGAGGGTATAAAGAAAATTTTATTGAAAGTAATTAGAAAGATAAAAAGGTAGTAAGAATCAAAACAAACCCTTCAGAACACTTCTCCTCCACCCACAACTTTTTCTTTCTTACTGACAATGTAAAGAAACTAAACTTAAGATTTCTAGTCAGTTTACTACTCCTAAAATAGTCTTTCTTTAGTTTACTGAGGGAGAGAAGTTTATCTTGTTAAGGTTATGGAGGCTTCTCTACAAGAAGAAAAAAACAGTTCTCTCATGGTTCTCAATTTCGTCATGAATAACAGCTGCTTGGGGAACTTTGCCATCGTGAAATCTTTCCCATTTCTACAACTTTCTCACAGCTTGTTGATGGGCCATGTGGACTTATGGGGTATTGTTTTAAAGATGAGCTGTTTAAAGGTAAAAGTTCTTATTATCTATTTCTAAAATCATGTTCATCTCAGAACAGAGATCTTTTTCTTCTTCTCTTAGAAGCACAGGACTACTCTTCTCTGTCTGTTTAAACTTCTTATAGGATCACAGCCATTTTAACATCTGCTTGCTTTAACATGGAAGCCTTTACTTGATATTAATTTGAAAATTTTAATCTCTCTATAGTTTTATGCATTATAAGGAAAAAGAGTCTTTTCTTCATAACTTACAAGATTTCAGCTCTAAAAACAAGGCATCTATTCACCCCTCCCATCTGAGACTTAACTTCTTTACTGACTTTAATGTCTTCATGTTGTTCTTTTACATACTTGCATCTTGTTCCTTTCTCTCACTTAAGAGAAGATTGAAGCATTTAAGGGGTTAACATCACGCCTGAAGCTTACGCCTGAGACCTACGGCTAAGTTGTGTCAGGATTGGCTTTATAGTTAGTCTTTAGTTTTCTGCATAGGATGTAGAAGTCTCTAGTCTCACCTGTGCTAGAGGGAAGAGGCCTGACAGCAAAATCTTCACAGCCACAGCCAGCCCTGCTCTAGCCAAGGCTCTACAGCTTCCCTCGCCTTCCTGCCCGACAGCTGCTGAGGCCCAGACCGGCCAGATCAGAACCGATGGGAGGGGCCAGCAGGTGGCCCGGGTAGGGGAGAAGAGGCCCTGCCTGCAGCAGAACTGCCCAGCCTGGCCTAGCCGAAATGAAGGGAGGGCCAGGGCTGGAGCCTGCCACCTCCTCACCAACCAGAAAGAAAAGGGAGAGTTCCCGGAGTATTTTCATCTTTAACATGTGTGTGTTATGAGTAAAAAAGTTGCCCATATTTTTAAAAGTTTCAGAGTTCACAAGTTAAACCAATTGCTGCCAAGGTAGAGTTCTAACTATTTATTGTTTGTAATAAGTAGCATTACGTTTGTTCATTAATTAAATCAATAGCTAAATAATTTAGATTTTAAAAGCAATAGCTAAATAGCTAAAACTGCTTCTTCAGCAGGATATACAATATGTAACTATGTGCAGCCACATATGGTAACAATCATGAACCTCGCAAGAGTTGCTTGGCTTGCAAATTTCACCTTATAGATATGCCTTATAAGGGAAGGTTCACCCAGCGGCCAAAGAGGAAGACTCGGAGCCTTCATCCCACGACCACCAGAAGGCAGAAAAAGACCCCCTAGTAACAGGAGGAGCAAGCGCAGAAGACAGACCACGTCATCCAGGAATCCGGAAGAAGAATGGAATAAGAGGCGAGCCTTGGGGGGGAGGGTGCGGGCGCGTGTACAGAGGAGCGGAGACTCCTGGCCGCCCCCCCAGCGCTCTGCCTTGCTTACTCCTGCTTGCACAATAATAATAAAAATAATTATACGATCCTTAAATTCAGAGAATTCGTTTATCACATTGTTAATAATTTGATGTTGTAATCTCCTGTTGTTAATAGTTTCCTTTTAATTACCTGTTCTTAATGGTTGCCCCGACCCAGCCCGCCGCTGCCTTTCTCAGCCGTGCTGGGGGAGCCCCGGGGGGGGTAGCCCGAGAGTGTCCCAGGAGCGGGGGCGGCCCCGGGAGCGGCGACCCCCCCCCCCCCCCCCCCCCCACCCTCGACGCGGGTCCCGGCCGTGCCGGGAGACTGGCCCGAGTTGCCGTGTTCCGCAGGGGCAGCCACTGGCCAGCTCGCCTGCTGGTCCCCAGCGCGGGTGAGTGTGTCCATGCCTACTGCTCAAGGCACCGACGCGCAGGGGTCCCGCCTTTGCCGGATGTCGCTCTGCTACTTCCTGGAAGATAGCACCCGACACTGGGAGGAGGAGGGGACATCGGAGCCGGCATACAAAGGAAGAAGTCCCTGACCAAACCTAGCACAAAACCCCTAAAAACAGCGAGCCAACACAAAATTGACGACTCAAAGTGATGTCTAGATGTGAGGAACAGAATCCAGTATCCGCTAATACCCTTTTTACCCCTCACCCTAACCTAAAAAGATGTCGGCTAGACAGAGGACCTCGAATGTCAAACTGAAAATTTGGGAATCTTCTGATGCCCTCGTAAGGACGGAAGCCCCAGCTCTGCCTGCAAAGCAGGGGACAAAGCTGTACTTTTCATCCTCCTCTGTGCCACTCCTGGAAGCAGCAGTGGCAGGAGAGTGACCCGTCGGTTCTTCCCACCTGAGCTGATTTTTAATAAAGGCATTAAAAAGGGGAAAGATCTCCTGCCCTGTTTATTTCATGTGCTTCACAGAAGCATGTCCAGCTTCTCAGTAGTTCAACAGACTGTCAGTTACACAAAAAGCTTTGCATCACTTCCCTGAATTTCCTCCCATTCCAAACCAAGTCTCCCAGGCAGATTCTGAAAAAACTTATTTAGCTTTCTCACTCTCTGGCCAGGCTGTCACATCCACTTTTAACAACAGTAAATATCTAACAACAGTAATGTTTACACAGTTGTCTATCATGCAAAAAAGAATTATAACTATTAGGAAAAGTTCTTTAAGCACAAAAGAAGAATCATTTAAATCACGTCATTGTTTGCATCAGTCTGTTTTTCTGGTTGTTTCAGGAGCAGAAGCCTTCTTAACCCTGGAGTAGTGAATCCAGGGTCCTTTGCCCGTGACTTTTACTGTGATGAGGGTATATTATTGACGCTTTAATTGAAGGGATGGAACTACTGTTGGGCTAAAACTGATTTATTACTCAGATAAACATCAGCCTCAAAGGTTGTGAGATTTTAGAGGAATAAGAAGTCAGCTATAGCTCAAGGTAGTTGCAAGTTTCTTCGTTACAAAGCAATATATAACATTTTGATCCAATAGAAAGTTGCCACAAAGTTTATTTTGCTTTTCTAACATATCACCTTTACTTAATTCTGCCGCACTACACATACTTTTATCCAACGGGCTACTATTATGCGTACACCCATATGCTTCTCTTATAACATCTAAACTCTTAGCTTACTCTATACAATTACATTACTATACTATAAAACCCTTCACCATCTTACCCGATGCAGTTTCTCACTTACTTAAGGCATATTCTTACTTTCAACCATAGAAACATAAGTTTACAATTTTTCTGCCTAATGTCTGTGTACTTTTATTTTTACATCAATCCAAGCTTCTTCCAAGACTGCAAATCAAACCCATCAGTATCTGTGAAAGTTTCTCTTTCCATTTCCTACAACTCCCCTCTCTCCCTGCACCAAAAAAATTCCATTAGAAGATTTGTCATTCATCCACTGTCTTCATTGAAGCAAACAAGGCACCATTATTAGCGCTACTACTATAACAACTAAAATATATAAACCTGTCGTAAGACACTTTTTTAACCATGGTGTTAAATCCCATCCACTAAACAGATCATCTAGCCAAGTTCCATCATCTACTCTTATTTTTGATACACCTTCTTTTAGCTGTTGAACTGTTGTATGCTTTTATGAATAGAGTCTGAGTGATCAGATAGATTCATATAACACATCCCTTCAAAATCTTCACATCCATGTCCATGTACTAACAAAAGAAAGTCTATTGCTGCCCTGTTTTGTAAGGTTACATGCCTAACACTTTTGACATCTGCCAAGAAAACACTTAATGCAAGTGATGTGGCATTAGATTGTTTACTCAGCCAACATCCCAACTTATCTAACTGCTTTAGTGCTACTGCTGAGGCAACAGGTGGTATAAAAAGTGATGGATGTTGCAAACCTTTTTGAAAACCCCAAGGTTCAAAATCATCCTTACACTCTAATCGGTATTGATGGATAAATTACCTTTTTCCTCTATGTTTCATACTGGCAATCATTCCCATACTAGGCGTCAACAATGTAACCTTCCCTAAGCTGTATGGACCACCTTTAATGTTTGATGGAATTACAGGCCATGCTCTGTCTCTGCAAACAAAAAATATCCCTTGTGGTAATTGAAGAGAAACAGAGCTAAATGTAGATGGAATTTCAGAAGTGTCATTACACCAAAAGGTTTGGTTCTTATATATAGGTTGATGTGGAGAAACATCTCTCACTACTGTCTTTTTCCTGAGTAATAAAACTTGACACAAAACTGCTTTTACAGAACCAAGGAGCTCTAATTCCTGAGGTTCAGCAGATGTTTTAGGAAGATAAGGAGTCTACTATTCCCATGTATGAACTGTATTGACCCAGCGAAGGTGCCTCACATAGCCCTGTTGATCTTTCTTGGTATAGGACAGGTTTCTACTGGTACACTGACTAAGCAAGTGGAGAATGGATTTTCTGGAGTGGTAGTAGATAAACACAAGGTATCTAACCCTGAAACATTAGCTAAAGTCACCCAAACATTTGTTCTAGGCTGGCTAACTGGCAAAGCTGCACTACCAAAAGCAAACAAAACAAAACAAAAACTTAATATTTGATTGAACTTCATGTTTCACTAAAATTATTTATAGGCAAGAGATTCTTTTCTCAAATTTTAATTTTCAGGTGAATTTTTAAGAATATTATTTTTTTTTCCTTTTCCCAACCTTGTTGAAACATTACCCAAGGATAAGGCACAAAAGTATTTGGTGCACATTCAATTTTTAAAATTTGGACATTTTCTGATTCTTTTGCAAATTCCTTTCTACATTCTTTTCTAAGAATCGGAAGGTGAGAGTTATTTTTCTCTTCACGGCCTACTACGACCAAAAAATCAATGGCTGCAATTCTTTTGTTAAATTTAGGGATATAACATGAATTGCACTACAATCTTGCCTAAAAAGCTTTACAGTACACTCTTTGCATTGATATAAAACCCAGGGGTCACAGTTTTTGCAACAAGGGCAAGAGATTGCAGGCATGAATAGTTGTTTCTGCGTAGTTGACACCTGTGTGCCTTCTTCTTTGCTAGTGGGGTTGTCAGTGTGTTTTCTCATGTGATATGGTTTCACAATCTTTGCTGGAATCCACCTGGGTCCTGTACCTGTAGAAATACAAGCAAATCCTTTGCCCCAAGTTACTAGAGGAAATGGACCTTCAATTTGTTCTGTTTCTGGATTTCTAATTAGAGCTAAAGGATTTTCCTTTAATTTTGCATGTGTACTATTAGAAAAATGCCTAAAAATTGGGGGTTCAGGTTTTGCAAAATAACTGTTTTAAAAAAGGCAAACATATAAGACTTTACTTAGTTGCATCAATGGTGTTCCCTCCACTGCATCCCCTTTTTGTTGATCTAAAATACATTTTAAGGAAAGATGTGTCCTTTTGACAATTGCCTGGCTTGTGGGAGATTAAGAACTTCCAAATGTATGGTGAACACCCTGATTCATTAAAAATGTGGCCAATTGTTTGGCTGCATAAGCAGTACCATTATCCGTTTTGACTTCTTGAGGCACACCTAGCGAAGCAAATGCTTGTAAAAAATGCTGATGAGCATGCTTGGTTGTTTCTCCTGTATGTAGGGAGGAAAGAAACTGCGTCCAAAAAGGTGTCAACTGAGACATAATTATTTTTCAATTTCCCAAAAGATGTGTATTTGGTAACATCTGTTTTCCATATTGTAGGCTCTGCAACCCTTGTGGGTTAACTGTTCCCGTGGAAACAGGGGGTTTCACCAGCTGACAGTTGGGGCATGTACTTAAGATTGCTTTAGCCTGATCTTTAGAGACAAAACATTCCTATGAGTGCTTGTTCATTTTGATGAAAGAAAGCATGACTCAGCTTTGCCTGTTCAAAAATATTGGGCAATGGGCTTGCAATAGTTACTGTCAATTTAACTGCCCTGGAATTGTCTTCTGTCAGAAATCCTGGAAGCGATGAGTGGGCCCTGCTGTAGTTAACAATCTTGCTCTAGCTTTGATTATAATCTGAGCTGTCATTTCCATTGTTGTAAAGATTGGTTTTGGTGATCTGTAAGGTAAAAAGACCCGTTCTGTTATTAAGAGAGTCTTTTGCAGAGGCATCCCATTGGAATATGAGACCATACAACTGCATCTTTTCTCCTAGTACTGCAAGAAAGAAAGGCTGTGATACTACACAATGGTCTGCTTGTCTTTGTTGAAAGGTTTCTGCTACTTTCTCAAGAGCCTTCAGGTGTGAAAGTCCTTGGAGATGCAATGTTACAGTCCCGTCTTACCAAATCAAAAAGCAGAGAAAGTTAAAAATTTTTAAGTCCCAGGACAGGTCTAACCCAATTGGTCTCTCCTAGGAGTTGTTGCAAATCTTGTAAGATATTAACTTTAATTCAAAACTGTGGTAATATTACTCATTCTGTCATTCTCCATCCCTCAATGCTTTCCTCTTAATTTCTGGCCAATTAATCGTATTTAAGCTGTTTTTTGAATTAGCCCTTGATTTAGAATTTGAAGAGTCTCTGGTATCTGGAGGAAATAAATTAGGTTCTTTCTTTGGATATGGTTTGTTATAAAGAAGAATCTTACCATGTAAATTTCTTTTTCCAATCAGAATTTATTCGATTATAAAGCAAGCAGTGACAAGCAAAAGTTCAGCGCTGGGCAACTGAGAGAACTCTGCTCTCGAAAGTCCGCACCCCCCGTTTCTGGGGCTGGTCTTTTATTTCTTCTCCTCTTGGGATGACGTATCCTGTTCTGGTGGTCTTGAAGCGGGGGGGGGGGGGGGGGGGCTCCGCTTTGTTTGCTGGGTGGACTTTTCCTTATAGGACATAACCATAACCATATGTTTCCAAAAGCACTACATTTTCTGCAAGCTAAGCAATTCTTGCCAAGTCGGCTATTGTTACAGTCACGAGCAGTTTTAACTATTTAGCTATTGCTTTTATATTGTAAGAATTATTCAGCTATTAATTTAATTAATGAACAAACATATTGCTACTTATTACATGGTTGAGCTACATCCTGTAAATCTGCTTCTTCTGTGTTTCTCTATGGAACTGTAATACTGTTTCGTCTCCCCCGTCCTTGCAAGAATAGAAGCGGCCAGAGGTAGCGATGCAGCAGATGGCCAGCAGTCTCAATGGTCACAAAATGGCGTCTGCGGCATTGCCCCTGCTCAGAACAGGGGGCCGCCATCTTGTTGTACGGAAACTCCCTGTAAGGCACCGCCATGGTTTGGAACCAGGAGCCCCGAATATTCACGCGAATTTTCAATTGGGGGTTCAGAGGGGCTGCTATCTGGATCAAGACTGGTGTTCCTCACGCCGTAGAGTTTGCACATGAGGTCAAGGGAACTACCTGTGGGCTTAATATCACTGGCTACGAGTACGGTGAAGCTTGCCTTCCCTCTGCTTTCTGGGCAGAGCTCCCCTCCCTCTCCCGGTGCAATATTACAAGCGGCCAAAGGTGGCGTTAGCTCAGTAGGGAGACCCTGCAGGATTAAAGATGATGCCTTGCTGCGGCGCAGTAGAAATTCCAGAGATAAGATTCCAAGCATTACAATCGTTAAGTATTTCAATTATTACACAGCACGTAGGAAGCAAAGAAGTTGCAACCATATTTCTCTTTGTAGCAAGATCAAAAAGGCAAATATCAACAGCATTCCAAGAGTGATTTATGAAAAGCAGAATCGACTGTAGGTTCAGGGAAGTTCTTAATTACCCAAAGCATTAAATCTTTGATTTCTTGCTTAGGAACTGAACGGGAATGTAATCTTTTCAAAGTTTTTAATTTATCATAAACATCCCTTTGTTTTTTTGAGATATTTTGGCCCATCTCTGTACCCCAGCACTCGCCTGTGTGAAAAATGACCAGATAATATTGGCTTTCACATTTATGTATGAGCTTATGCACGTTGTTAGTGATTGTAAGTATTTAGAAATAGCATCAATTATAATTATTCTTAGTTGCTTGTTAATATAATATAATCTAATCTATCAGCTTAAGTATTGTCTTGGTTTGAAAAGACAGGTCTGCTAAGAAGGCAGGAGCCCCCCCGCCCTGAAATGAGAAATGTAAACCCCCTCCCTCCAAAATGTTATAATTTTGAAATTAAGGGGGGCTCTCACGCAAAAATATGGGAGCAGGAATAACAGTTCTTTATTAGGGAAGAAAATAAAAATAAAATGAACAATACAGTAAAACAAAACCCCACTGCCAGAGTCAGAATACGACATGACACCCTGTGGGTCAGGGTGTTGGTAGCAGTCCCATTAAATGGTGGCTGCAATTCTCCTGGAGTGACAGGTGTGGTTCTGTTGAAGTAGTGATCCTGTAGAAGGGTGTATTCTTCCTCTGAAGATCCAGTGGAAGAACCAGATGCTCCTCTGGGAATCCAGTGGAAAGTCTGTGCTGGTGTCCCAAAACTCTCAGTTTATATCCAGTTCGGAATGCTTCAGTCCTCCCTCTGCGTGGAGCATCTCACAATAAGATGCTGCAATTTTTATCAGTCATGCAGTGACATTCAATAGCCCATTAAAAGCAGATGTCTCCCGAGGGAGGATTGGTTTGTGGAAGAGATAAACTGCCCAATTAACAGAAGATAACTGCCACACCTCTAACAGATGGCAAATAGAGTAGACATTGCCCTGCAATCTAAGACAAGTATGCACTGTGTTGCTCATAGAAATAGTAGTGTAATGAATACAATATCTATGTATCACTTATGGAAATAATAGTGTGATGAATGTATTGCGATATAGACATAAGGATAACATAAGAAAAAAAGGGCTTTTGTGTAACTAAAAACAGTGAAAGGCCATCCACTGACCAACCTGTCCAAGTGATAAGACAACCGTGACACAAACCAGAGCACTGGAGGACAATTAGAGAATACCATGTTAAATTTAGGGAGGACATGCTAAATCCTTATCAGAGGATGTGAAACAGCAAGATGGAGACACAAGAAGAAATAAAATATATTGACCTGACACACAGGATGTCATGCAGATAAGCTGGAGTGTGAAGAAGTCCAGGAGTTCCCAAAACATCAGAAAGTTTGCAAGAATGTTTGAATAATGCATGAAACACATGAATATGCATGTACCTCAGTGATGTAACAGTATAAGGATTACACTGAATACACCAGAGTGTTCTTTGGCTATTGGCCAGGAGCACCATAGTGCTGGAAATATTGGCCTTTTTTTATCCTATTATTATTAAATTTTAAATATTCCAAGCAGTGAATTCTGGTTTTTACAATTTGGAGGTTCCACCGAGATATACCTCTAGTCTCTCTGGCTCCAGGGGTCCCAGGCGGAAGGTGCCCTGCTTAAAATTACAGCAGCCCACCTGGGCTTTTCCTGCTGCTACTAAGAGACCGCAGGTTAACTCTCAGTCTGTATGATAAAAAAGGACAAAAAGAGAGAGGGGGTAAACCTCCCTACAAAACCGTGGCAAATCCTAAACCAGTGCGTGAAGAACCTAGACAGGTGAGTATATCACTAAAAGGGGATTGTGAAAAATCCAAGAGAGTGTGTGTGTGTCTGTGTACATGCGTGAGACTCAGATGGGGCAGGCCCCGATCTGTGACATGAGTAAAGAGTCTTTCTAATCGCATTTCCATCTCCCTGCAAGGGGCCGGCCAGTGACAAAACAAAGCAAATGTCAGAGGCTGTGTAAGAACCTGGAATAAGGAAACTTTTGCCACTTTGGGGTTAAAACAGGGATTAAGTGTTTGAAGAGGGGAGGGATTGCCTGTAATTTCAACTGCAGAAATCCTAATTCCGAGGTAGTACTGCACTCGAGCCATGTCTGATGGCCTATAGGAATCTAGGTTATATTGGGAGTTAGGATGGTTAAAAGGTTAACACAGAGCCTGCAAAGGTGAGGGGTGGGGCCTAGCCTCCATTATATCCTTGAGGCATGACTGGTTTGGCTGATCTGGGGTGTTTAGCTGCTAAGTAGAGACACAGGGCCTGAGAGATCTGAGGAACTTACTAGGTCTGCTTGACAACAAGACTTTTGAGAACCTTGTAGCAGGACTTTTGAAGTTTGTTTATGTATTGGGGTTCTTATAAGTATTCCAGTAGCAGGGGAAAAAATTTTAAGTTAGGGGAATCTTAGAAGGGTTTAAAACGATTTTTTTAAAAAGGGCATTGTGTAATTAATAAGCAATGGTACAGGAATAACAGAACCTAACTCAACAGCAAAAATACTTTATTATGGTGTAAATGTGTGTGAGATGGATGTGTATGTCCCTCATTTTGTGTGACTGGCCAGAGAAAGGCAGAGTGCTTGTTGTATTGCTTTATAATACAATTTTTGTGTCATTTGTATGAGTGCAATTTTTTGTTTGAGTTGTGGACCTGAGTGTGAGCCTTGGGTCGTGTGTGAGTGTAAAACCTTGCAGCGGTTCGACTTTAGAGAAGCTGCCATGGCTAGCCGGCCAGCAACCGCTAGCAGCACAGGGGGCACTCAACCCGATAGCTGCGCTTCGGGTCAGCGCCTCAGGCAAGTGTCTGGTGATATTGTCAGCGACGCTGCCAGGTGCAGACGAGGCCGAATGCAGGCTGCGGTGGACAGGAAATAAAGAGCGCTCTCCGACTGGGGCAAGTCCAGGTTTTATTGTAAGTCCCAGGGAAGCCAGCAATCGAAAAGAGGGGGGTGGGATTACACGGGATTATAAAGGGAGTGGGAGATGGGGGTGGACCCAAGACAAGAACAAATGGGGGTCCGGGGGGGGTGGGGTACACACGACTGACATTAGGGGAAAACCAATGGTAACAGCATGAAGGAATGGCCCTGGCCCCAGAACCAATCACCCCAAGCCTTGGAGAGAAGTTTCTGGAGGAGAAGGTAGTGGCTGGGAGTGACTGGCAGGCAGCCAGGGTGGGATTACAAAAAAGATACATTGGGTTTCTAGGGGAACCAGGGAGACAGGCATTTAACGAAAAGAGGAGGGAGAACTGGGGCAGAACCATTACAACATGGGGGGAACAGAACAATCCAACTTAAGCAGGGGAGAACTGTGACAGGGACAGGCGTTTCGGAAGATCACGGGCTGTCACGGAGAGCTGCAGAAACCCTCATCCCCCCTCTTCCCCAGAGATAAAGATCACCCTTGGAATGCTGCCAGGCTGGCAGCCCCCCTAGCTTAGAAGATACCAGTAACTTTCCACTCCTGTACTAACCCCCCAGCCCCTTTTCTGACGTAGGAAACCCCCCAAACTATAAAACCCCTAGAGATCAGAGAATAAAGGCTTTTGAACCGTCCACCACGTTGGTGTCAGCGTTATCATTGGCCCGAGTGACCCAAGAATGGTTTGGGATCACCGTGCTGTTACTCGGACCAGGTCGCCTGCCTTCTGAAACAGAGGGCAACAGAGAACAGAACAACACAACACAACAAAACCTGTCATAAGAGGTGGCATTGTACTGCCTCTTGCAGGAGTGCCTGGTGTCGGGAGTGCCGTAGGGCAGAATTGAGAGCCAGATTTCAGGAAATAAATTTTTTAATTTCTGTAAGACACGAAGAAGTCAGTAGCCCAAGGATAGGAAAAGCCTGGATGGAAGCAGAAATCATTAAAGTAGTGTGTGGAAGAAGGTATTTAGTTCCCAGGACCTAGACTGTATCTGAGGAGAATTGGGAAAAAACATTTAAAGAGTGCATAGTTAAATTCTCTTGTAAGCTAAGAAAGAAGGAAGACTGTGGACAGTTTTTTATTGAGACATAGTCGATGGAAAAAGAGACGTGAGAAAGTACATCTGAGAAAGCAACAGCTGCCTAATTCAAGGACATAGTTTCTTTGAGCAAGAAGTTGTTTATGAAAATATGTGATAACAGGAGGCAAAAAAGAAGTCACAAACATCTTGAGAAAGGTGGGACTGACTTTTTATAGCTGACCAATAGTGAGCACTATTTTTGCAATATGTATGAACCTTATTACTGTGATTATAAAAGTGTGCCTATTAATCAATAAATTTGAGACTTGTCGGTCATCAGCGGATGAGCAGGTCTCCCGTCTACCTTGTCAGAAGACCACCAGGGTGGTGCAGGAGGTGCTGGGACAAACAAAAAAGAATGGGAAACAAAGCAAGGAAAAAGAAAGCACCCATGGATATACCTCCCCTTAGCTCCCTTAGTATAAAGTTGGCACAGTAGGAACAGAACTATGAAGCCACGGAGGGGTCTTAATAGCAGAGCGTTGGTTCGAGATCTCTGTCCTCAAGGACAGAGTCCCGGAGTCCAGCTCGCTCAGACCCGAGCCACGGGGGAGCCTTCCAGCCAGCAGGGTGATAACAGCTCTTTATAGTGATTATCAACTCTTCGGGATTTCAGCTGCTGCTAGGCTTGGCTTCCCCAGGCATAGGCTTCAGGCAGACGGAGAGAGAGGAGAAGGGAGACACCGGCTGTTCCACGGAGATGGTTTATTCAAGGGGTGCACGAAAGGACCCGGTTCTTCTTCTTCTGAGTTAGTAGGGTACAGTAAGCTACTTTTATTCCCTTGGCCAGGCTCCAAACTTGACCAATGGGCAAAGGTTAGAAGTTTTACAAGTGACCAATAGTAGGGTTAACAAGACTTTTTCCTTATAAGGGTACAAAGATTCGCTGCGAGTCTGGGGTCGGAACACTTCTCTGCTGCTGTGTCAGCATTCTTATAGTTAAAGCCTCCACGGTGCCTTGGGAAGGCTTGTGGCATTTACTACAATTCCACTTTCTGTTTTTACAAAAAAGGCGTTTGCTATGGTTCTTTTGAAACAGTGGACAAGGCACGAGAACATAGCTAGTACAATAACAATTACAAGGAGAATTAACAACATTCCTTTAACCAAAGATGCAGCCCATCCTGTTAATCCCCATTGCCCAAAAGTTTCATTGACCCAGTCTGGGATTCTTTCTACTTTCAAGTCCTTCACGAGATCTTTCAGTTTCTGGATGTTCACATGGATGGATTCTGAGCGTGAAGAGAGGTTGAAGCAGCACATTCCTACGAAGTCTTCACATCCGTGTCCATGGGCAAGCAGCAGGAAGTCGATTGCTGCTCGATTTTCGAGCGAAGCCTGTCTGGTGGTTTCTTCTTCCTTTAAGAGATCACTCAGGGCTGCAGATGTGGCATTAGTTTGTTTGCTGAGCCAGCACCCAAGGTGATTGATTTCACCGTGGGCTTTAGCAGCAGCGACCCAGGGTAAAAACAGTGAGACAGCAACCTTTTATGGTTTGTTCCAATCATATAATTTAGGATCACAATTTTCCTCAAATTCAGTGTAGGACCTTTTTAGGCGTTTTGATTCATTTTCCTTTTTCCACTTATGTAGTAGAGTGATATTTGGAGTAAGGGTAGAAAGTCTTCCAAGGGTACAGATCCCCTCCCTGGAGTCGGGAGGGGATCTCAGCCCATGCTCTGTCACCACAGATGAGAAACATTCCCTTGGGTAATACTTTGGGATGGAGGGAAGACACAAAAATCTCACTAGCTGTGTAATTGCACCAATCATGAAAGTTATAGGCTCTGGTAATTGGTGACACATCTTTTCGATATGTGTTTTTGTGTTGGCCAATGTGGTGGTTTGACCGGAAATGGGACATCTGGGATATGTTGTTTGTGCTGTGGTCACCAATAGGTGTTCGGATTTTAAGATTGGCACCTGGTTTTGGCCACTGGAGCATTGGAGCCGCCTCTGAGAACACTGACCCAGGGGTTAAAAGCAGGGTTCTCTTTCCTCGGAGTTCTTTTTGAATTTCCGGAGGGAAGCAATTCATCTCTCTCCCCTGATCCAGCTGCTAGCTGGGCGGGGGAGGGGAAAGCCACGTGGCCCATCTAAGGTAGGCCTGACCCGGAGGGATGGAAGGGTGGAGGAGCGAAGTACCAGGAAGCACAGAGCAGCCTGTTCCCCCCGCCCCACCACCACCTTTGGAGACGGAGAAAGAGTGCAGCCTGTGCTTGAGACTGAGTTACCTTGAACTTGATATCATGTGCCGGCAGCAGGCAGCACGGCTGAGGAGAGAGAAGGGGGGGCAGTGAGAAGGTCTCTGGCCGCTGTGGGAGGCTCTGGGCGGGGCAGCGAGAAGCCCAGCTGCTTGGGAGAGCTTTTAACCCTTTGTAGACAATGAAAACTTTACAGAACATTACCCTTCCTAGAAAAGAGATAAGAGTGGAGGATGAAAGAAGAAATAGGCCAGTGGGGAAGTCTGGCAAAGAGAAAGAGAGATTTTGGAGGAATGGAAAAAGATGGAGTGGCATTTTTTGCTGGACTCTTTTGTTAAATATCCATGGACTGTTTCCTGGTGATACAGAGACTGCATTGCAGGGGGAAGCAAGGGCTCAGAGCCAAGAGAGTTCGGTGTCGAGACCCCTCGGCCCCAGGGGTTGTAGAAGAAATGGGGGGGACAAAGGTCCCAGAGATGAGACTGTGCTCTGTTTGGAACGAGACGAGGCATCCTTAAAAAGTCCACCCTAAAAGCAGGCCTCTGCCCCATGGAAGGTGGTGAGAGCACCTGGCATGGAAGGAAGATGTCACAAGATAGCAAAAGGATACTCCAGGCGGTGCTGATTGTGACAAGAAGTCCATGGCACAAGGAAGGACTCCGTCTACTCTTGATGAACTGGAGATTTGGTTATCTAAAGGGTGGTGCCAGACCGAGTGTTGATAATTTTGGGAAATGTAAATGTACTGGCAATTTGGTGGGAGGAGGAGGGGGAGTGTTTCTGTGTAGTTTTCATTTTTCTTGTGTTTATTTTTTCTACCTTTGTGGTTTAGTTTTTGTAGCTTAGTTAATAAAGTTTTTCTCTTTTTCCCTAAGTAGGAGCCTGCTTTGCTTATTTCCGGGTACCACCTCACAGCAGATGCCAGGGAGAGGGAATTTTCATGGGGGCACTGGCATTGTGCCAGTGTCAAACCATGACAGTCAATTTCTGGCCAATTGTTTCTTGGACGTCTAAAGTAAAATTTGACACAGTATGTGGCCTTGGAGGACCCCAACAGTTCCAATTCTTGGGGTTCCTCTCGAGCATTTGTTACAATTTTGTTCCACTCATCCCAAGTATCAGCCACATTGGGTCTCTTACCTGTGGTGCGGAGGAGCTCTGAGTTATAGACAGGCCAGTCGTCTGCTACAAAGGGAATTCCTACTAGACATGTAGAAAGTGGATTATCAACGCTTCCCATGGACAAGCACATGTTGTCCTGTTTTAATGTCTTTGCTAAGGTTACCCAAACATTATGGCTGGGCTGTGGGCTAATCCAGCCGAAGGCACACGGTACGGTGACGAGCATCCAGGCGGCGGTAACAGCACCGACGGAGATATTTTTCATCTTTGGGCAGGAATAGGGCTTCTGATAGGGAATATAAGCAAAATTGTTATCTTTATGATGAGAGGGATTTCTGCCTTGTCCTTTTCTGTGTTCCCCCCCCCAATCCCCCCCCTTTTTCTTTTAATTTCTAAGCTACACTAAGGGAGGAGGAGTGGGTTGGGGGTTAGGGGTTTTAAAGGTCAGGTAGAGGGAATTAAAGGATTTTTAAAAATACAAAAACCACAGTGTAATAACACATAATTCAGAGAACACTTCAGTGTTAAGGCTATCTATGGCCTGGTACAGCAGACTATTTTTTAGCTTTCTGTCTTGTCTGTTGTCTTGTAATGGGGCGGTCTGTTCTTGTGTTTGTGGATGTTCAGTGACGTCTTCGTCTCCAGGCGGAGCTGGTTTGGTTTTGAGGTGGTCTTGTGTTTGCCTCAGGAGAGTTCTTGTCTCCATCTGCAGAAGTAGTGTTCGCAGTTCCTAAGTATGGTTTCACGTATTTTCCTGGGTACCACCTTGGACCAGATGGTAGTAGCACGCATGCATACCCTCTTCCCCAGGTAATCAACTGGTGAGGCCCATAAATTTGGTGTGTTTCAGGGTCCTTCATGAGCACAGGTGGTTTCTCAGTGAGCTTTGCTTGGGTGGTATTTGCAAAGTGGCGAAGAATTGGGGGGTCAAGCTCTGATGCTGTACAGTTCAGGAAGTTGATGACATAGAGAGCCTTGCAAAGTCTTTCCACTGGAGTTGTGATTTTCATGTCCCTGTTCTGTTGATCGAGGACTCTTTTGAGGGTTTGATGTGTCCTTTCCACGATGGATTGTCCTGTGGGGTTTACAGGTATGCCAGTCTTGTGCACTATGCCCCATTCATTGAAGAACTCCTTTAACTTGTTGGAGGTATAGGCTGGTCCATTATCTGTTTTAATCTCTTTTGGTACACCCAGGGTGGCAAAAGCGAGGAGAAAGTGTTTTATTGTGTGCATGGTCTTCTCTCCTGCATGTGATGATCAAATACTGCTCCTGAAAATGTGTCAACCGATACATGCACATATTTTGACTTTCCAAACGGTGGAAAGTGAGTTACATCTGTCTGCCACAGCTGACAACTACTCAGACCTCTGGGATTGACTCCCGTTCCCCTAGATGGTATTTGGTAGTTTTGACAATTTGGACATGTAGCTACAATAGCCTTTGCCTGCTCCTTCGAGAGCTTAAACATTTTCATAAGGGCAGGTGCATTTTGATGGAAAAACGCATGAGACAACTTTGTCTGGGCAAAGATGTCGGGAACACTAGCAGTTTGTACTGTCATTGCTAATGCATCTGCTTTCCTGTTGCCTTCTGCAACAAAACCTGGGAGGTCCGTGTGTGACCTCACATGCATTATGTGGTAAGATTGCTTTCTGTTGGAGATCAGTTGTATTAATTCACAGAGCAGTTGGTACAACTTTGGATTAGAAACTTCTTTGAGAAGAGCATGTTCTGCTCTCATAGCTATTCCCACAACATAAGCTGAATCTGTGACCAGATTGAAAGGTTCGTTTTTAAATTTTTCAAAGGCTCTGACAACGGCTGCTAATTCTGCAATCTGTGGTGATCCTTCCACCACTTGTACATCAGACTGCCAATCTTGTGTTTGGGGGTCTCTCCAAGTAATCACTGATTTGTGAGAAGACCCTGAGCCATCCGTAAAGAGGGTTAGAGCCTTGAGAGGCTTTCTGCTTTGGATTTGCTTAGGAATCAAATGAAAAGTTTCATTCTTGTTAAAAAGTTTGTGTTCTGGGATATGTGCTGAAATTCTACCCGTATAACTGTCCAAGGCAAACTGCAGACTCGCATTGGTCTGGAATAAATCCTCAAAGTCCTTAAGAGTTATAGGCAAGTATATGCATTCAAAATCACATCCTGAAAGGGAGCAAAGGCGAGTCCTAGCCTTTTTTATTAAATGTGCTATAACCTCCTGGTAGGTGGTAAGAGTCTTTGTAGGCTGGCTGCTTATAAAAACCCATTCCAGTATCAACAAAGGGTCTTGCAGCTGATGGTCCCATTGGAAAATCAATCCATGGAATCGGGGTGCTTTACCCAGAATGATGAACTGTAAAGGCAGACTGGGCTCGTAGCGATGGGCTTTGCGTGAAGACAGGGCTTCCTGGACTTTGACGATGGCACCTCTGGCTTCTTCTGTGAGAGCGCAGGGAGAGTTCAGGTCCTTGGGTCCACGAAGGAGATTGAACAAGGGAGCAAGGTTCTCTGTTGTAAGTCCTAGCAGTGGACATACCCAGTTGATTGATCCGCACAGGCTGTGTAAGTCCCTCAGGGTTTTTGGGTTGTCTCTGATTACAATCTGCTGGGGTACGATGGTCCTTTCCCCGATCTGGACTCCAAGGTAAGTCCATGGCTCCGTGTACAGGATTTTGTCCTCACGAATCTCCATTCCTGCCCTTTCTATGGCTTCAATAGTCTTTTTAACTGTGGTGTCCAAATAAGCTTTTTTTGAAGCACACACCAGAATGTCATCCATATAATGATATATTATAGCGTCTGGAAATGATTTTCGAATGGGAGACAGGATGTGAGCCACGTACCGCTGACAAATACTGTTGTCGGTGTTCACAGGGGTTTTTTAGAGGATGGATGAGACAGGATCTTGATTCCATTATCAGAAGGCTAGATTTATTATATTATGATATATATATACATTATAACTATACTACATAGAGA
Organism: Geothlypis trichas; assembly: GCA_009764595.1. NCBI lineage: Eukaryota > Metazoa > Chordata > Aves > Passeriformes > Parulidae > Geothlypis > Geothlypis trichas. Next base: position 17,632,939 of record CM019934.1, on the reverse strand, counting down.
TAGAAAGGAAAGGAGCTGCTTCTGAAGCTGGCTAAGCTAAGAGAGAGAGATAGAAAGAATGAATAACAAAGGTCTGTCCGTCTCGGCAGAGAGGATAGCAGCCCTTCCTGTGAGTGGTCAGTAGACACAAACATCTACGGGGACCAATCACAGGTGGACCTGTTGCATTCCACAGCAGCAGATAACAATTGTTTACATTTGTTACTGAGCTTCTGAGCTCTAGAAGGAAAAATCCTACAGAAAGGATTTTTCACAAGGAATGTCTACGACAAATACTTTGGCCATTTTTTACACCTTGAGGACGATAAAGCCAATGATATCTTTTAAGTGGGCCCTCCTTGTTAATAGAGGGAATGGAGAAAGCAAACCTTGGAGCATCCTCAGGGTGCAGTGGAATGCTGAAGAAACAGTCCTTAATGTCTATGATAGCAAGTGTCCAGTCCCTAGGCAGCATCGATGGGGAGGGTAGGCCAGGCTGGAGAGGGCCCATGTCCTTGATGACCTCGTCGATTCTGTGAAGGTCGTGGAGAAGCCTCCACCTGTTTGTCCCAGGCTTTGGTAAAATGAATACAGGGGAATTCCAAGGGCTGTCGGATTCTACTATGTGGCCTTTCTGGAGCTGTTCTTCCACAAGTTCATTTAGGATGTGCAGCTTGGCTTTTTTTAGGGACCACTGCTCCTGCCATATCGGGACTGTGACTTTTCCAGGTGAGACGAGGCTTATCTGGCAGTGCGCTTACCTCAGTGGCCCCCGTTACAAATCCTGGGTGGGAATATGTAGAGAAGCTCCCCACTGGGATAGAACGTCTCGGCCCCAAAGGGTGATGGGGGCCCTTACCACAAATGGTCGAATGGTTGCCAGCTTGCCTTCAGGCCCTTCAACGAGGAGGTTGTTTTTGCTTCTCATGGATACTGTAGTTCCACCGATCCCGGTAATCATGCCTGCTACAGGTTGTAGATCCCAGTGTGCTGGCCAATCTGAACGGGTGATGATGGTCACGTCAGCACCGGTGTCCAGTATCTCTGGCAGGTGGGTCTTCTCTCCTTTGCAAGAGATGCCACACTCGATTGTAGGCTTGAATGGTCCCATGACTTGTGCCCACATAGCTGTAGGGTTGAGAGGGATCTGTTCCCTGTGATTCTTTGGGAGCAAAAAGGCCTGTGCAATCGGAGTTCCCTTAGAAAGAAAAAATGGTGAGTCTATGCAAAGAACCTGAACCAGGATCTCTTGACCTGGCTGCACTGTCGGCACTTCCGGAAAACAAAGATTTCCTTTGGACCATTAAGAGAATCGCCTATAATTAAAATGTCTGAGGGACTACCTTTAGGTCCATATTTGCCTGTGGGCACACGGTGAATATTCTTATTATTAAAGTCAATGGACAAAGCAGATACCAGTTGCCCCCGTGTACCGCTCTTGGAGGTCCTGTGGGTTGTTCTGTGGGTTGTCCCGTGGGTTGATCCCTCTTCCTTGCGTCTGGAACAGTCGAGGCTGGTGCGAGATTTGGTCTGGGTGGCCTTTGATTTGTTGTCGTCGCCCGGGTCTTGACCGGACTCCTCCAGGCGTTTCCCGGACGCTGCTGGAAATGCTGCTGAAAATGGAGGTGATTCTGGGGTCTTTGATAAGAATTACGATGGTATCGGGGGGGTGACCTCTCTGGACAGTCCTTTATGTAATGTCCAAAATCACCACAGTGATAGCATTTAGCTTGATCTTTAGAAGCTATTACTGCATATGGACCAGAAACTCTTTCAGCAATACCCTTAGTGACTGCTTGTGCCACTGTGTTCTCAGTGGACATGTGGCGTGTACAGCATTCCAGCATTTGCTCGATAGTTGGGTCTGATTCCATTGTCAAGGATCTCCGAATGGCCTTACATTTTTCATTTGAGTTACTCAAAGCAAGCTTACATAAGAGTTCTTTTCTAGCCTCAGTGCTTTCAATCTGTTTCTCAAGAGCATCTCTCAGCCTGTCCACAAATGTTATAAAGCTCTCGTCTATGCCTTGCTTTATAGTAGCAAAATGCATGGTAGGCATGGCATCATCCTGCATAAGAAGCAAGGAGGTTTTTGCAGCTAGAGTAAGGTCGTGCAGGGCATCTTTATTCAATGTTTCCATTTGTTCAGCTGGATTTTGCAAATTACCTTCACCTGCCAGCTGTTCTACCATAAAGCTGGTCTTATTCTCATCAGCAGTATATGAATCTGATAACGTTTTCAAATGTTTTTTCCAATGCCTGTCCCATAACAAATATTCTGCTGGGGATAAGAGGCATTGTGCAATATTTTTTGCGTCATGAGGAAGCAAGACGTGTGCAGAGAACATAGCTTCTAAGAGATTTCTAAAGATATGTGACCCACGTCCATGTTCTTTTGCTATGTTTCGAAATTGCACTAGTGCTTTATTCGAAATGGGCTTCCATGACTTATTAGAGGACTCGCCTCCGTTGCGTCCCTGCTTGTATTCAAAGGGGAACGCAGTAATTTTCTGTGCCAGGTCCCAGTCATCTGACCTGGTAGCTTCTATCTTTATAAGAGCCCATGGGTCTGTATGTATTATATCAGAATCAGATTAATCGGAAGAGCTGTTATCGTCTGAGGCAGGGTTGGCAAAGCTGACAATGCGTGGCTTAGGTTTTTTTAATTCAGTGATTTTTTCCAAAGGTTTCGGTGGCTGGCCAGGCGGTGGCGCCATAGGAGCAGGGATAGAAATGCAGCAGGGATGGATATCGCGGGGGTCTCTAGTTTGGTCGGGTGACAGGAGGGTCGGGGGAGGGGTTGGAGGGATGCATGGGGGCAGGGGAGCACGCATGGGGTGTTTTGGGGTGAACAGGTTATTCCTCTGGTGCAGGGTATCTCGGACGCAGGGTGAGGTAGTGTTGTTGCGCAAGTGTGGGTGTCCTGTGCCGTAGGCGGAGCGGGAGGAGCAGGATTTGCGGCAGGGGTGTGGCGGGTGGGAACGGGGGTGGTGGAGGCGAACGCGGGGGGGCGAGCGGGGTTGGGGTGCCAGACGGTAGTGGGGGGGCGGCCGGGAGTGGTGGGGGGCATGGCAGGGGCACGGGGCTGGAGAGGAGCGGGGAGACTGCGAGAGGGGCGTGGGCGGGGACCGCAGGCGCGGTGGGACTGGGATGGGGCGCGGAAAAAGCTGACGCAAGAGTGGGAGGGGCCGGGGCAAGGGCGGGCTGTCCCGTAGTGGGGAGCGGCGAGGAAACGGTGGGTGCTGAGGCGGGGGGGGGGCGGGGGTGGGGGCCAGGGCGGGGGATGGCGAACCGGGGTGTGGGGGAGGGGAGACCGAGGCCGGGGAGGGGTGTGCAGCAGGAAATGGGGCCCCCAGGACCGGGCATGAGGGGGATGCAGAGGCCGGGGAGTTGGAGCAGGTGGAAACCGTGACACAAGTGTCAGGGTCTGTGTTAGATAAGCTGCATTCTTTGCTGGTCTTATCAGTGCTGGTTTTCGATTCAATAAGATCCTCTGTGTTAACCCTTTCAAAGGTTTTAGTTATAATGTGAAATAAAGGTAAGAAGTTAGTAACAGAAAAGTCTTGTTTAGTTTGGGAGAGATAAATAGAGTTTCCCACCCTGTCCCAGAAAGCATTTTTGGTAATCGTGGACATATTAGTATTGGGAAATTGTTTAATAATCCAGCTTACGAACCTTTTAAGATTTCTTTTTGAAAGTCTACCTTTGGAAAAGAGGAATTTCTTATCAGATAAGTTTTCTACAATGGTTAAATATAACTCTCTCTCAAGTGTGGTTAGCTTTAGGGTACTGAAACAGCTACCCATAGTAAAGTATTACCCTTCCAACAGAAAAAACAAGAAAAAAAAAAGGAAAAAGAACAAAACAAAAAATAGAACCTCGAAGGATTTGCGCGCAGTGTTAATTCATACTTACGTCCTTTGGGCTCAACTTCTGAGAAAGGGGGCCTGCCGCTCAATTCTCCTGGAATGTATCTCGTTCTAGTGTAAGTTTTGAGGTTCGAACTGAGCCTCCTGCAGAGAGTTTTTCTAAACGAAAAGTTCTCTTGCTGGGAGCCGGCGTCCCGAACTGGCAATCAGAGAATATCCCCTGGGGGAATTGTTCGTTGCTCAGCGTCGGCTAAACCCTTGGCGGGGTTTGGATGGACTAGTTGGAGCGCCAAGTTATGAAGCCAGAGGGGGTCTTATCAGCGGAGCATTGGCCTGAGACCTCTATCCCCAGGAGGACATATTACCGGAGGCCAGCTCGCTTGGACCCAAGCCACGGGGAGCCTTCCAGCTAGCAGGGTGATAACAGCTCTTATAGTGATTGTCAGCTCTTTGGGATTTCAGCTGCTGCTAGGCTTGGCTTCCCCGGGCACAAGGTTTCAGGCAGACGTAGAGAGAGGAGAAGAGGTGACACCGGCTGTTCCACGGAGATGGTTTATTCGGGGGGTCGTGAAGGGACTCAGTTCTTCTTCTTCCGAAATTAGTAGGGTACAGTAAGCTACTTTTATACCCTTGGCCAGTATCCAAACTTGACCAATGGACAAAGGTTAGAGGGACAATAAGCACCCAATAGTAGGGTTAACAAGACTTTTCTCCTCATAAGGGTACAAAGATGCGGTGTGGGTCTGGGGTCGCAACACCTCTCTGCTGCTGTGTCAGCATTCCCATTGTTAAATCCTCCACGGTGCCTTGGCCAGGCTTGTGGCGTTTACTACATGCAGATGCCAGGGAAGTCAGCAATCATGGCCCAGGACGGTCCCATTCATAAGTTAATAGACCTGATATTATCTTAACGTTGTCCAGGAACTAGTTGAATAGAAATAAGACTGCTCCCAGCCAGAGTGGTCAAAGACATAACTTTGGACTTTCACAATATTTTATACACCTATATAGCATGAATAATCTCCACCATATACTACACAAGCCTTAAATACTTATGTAAATGACAAGGAAGCTGTCAGCCAAGAATTAAGGTATTATGCCGCTTGCTGGAGGAAGGTAAACTCTCTGGGAGAAGTGAAAGTGTTTAAATTAGAAGACAAAAAAATGGGACCATTTAGACTGTCTTCTGCCCCCATATCTGCCAGCACCTAATGCACCCCCTCAGCCCCCTGACCAGCCCAGTCAGAATACCAGGGAAGAGCTGCTCAGTGGGAGGAATTACAAAGGGAAGACCAAGCAGCATGACTATATCCCCTCCGTGAAGTTCCATTGGGAGGGGCACAAGGAGCGATTGGGTTTGTCACCTTCCCACTCAATTCCTCCAAAGTAAGAGCATTCAAAAAGGAATTGAGAGGTCTACTTGAAGACCCTATTGGATTAGCAGAACAAGTAGACCAATTTTTAGGGCCTAATATTTATACTTGGGAAGAAATGCAATGTATACAAAACCTTTTGTTTATGTTTGAAGAAAGACAGATGATTCGAGCTGCTGGTATTGAGACAGGGGGTTGGAAATTTAACTCAGGGTAGAAACCAATTTTGGATTTAGCTGAAGTCTGCTGTTCAAGCTTGTGAAGTCTGTTAACTTGTGTGCTTGCAAAAGGGCCTGCAGAGAGAACAAAGGAGATTCAAGGCTACTTAGAAAGGAATGCAAGCATCCAAGCTGAAGAGAGATAATGAGAGGGGCCCTCACTGACCTTGGGGCTGAAGCAGACTGAAAAACTGAATCTGAGTTACAAACACCACATTACGACTACGTGACTGAAGAACTGCGCAGGCTCATAAAATTGATAAGACAGTTTAATACATATGTGTAATATATTTTATAAAATAATTCGTGCTAAAGGAAATTAAAAACCACAGTATTTTGTGTTCTAAAGCCAGTGTCAGGCAACAAGCAGTAATAGGCTAAGTGATAAGGATGGAAATTCAAACACCAGGAGGACGACTGCCTCCAGAGATGCATATTTCAAGGGATTTTTTCGTCTGACAAGACCCCAGCAGTTATTCACCAGCTCCAAGAAACACGGCAGCAAGAAAAAAAAAAAAAATTCGATAATATGCTAAAGAAGGGTCCCTTCCAGAGCCCAAAAGACTGTGTAAAACGAACCCCTTAGAAATGACATTGGGAGACCCATGGGGACTTCGGTGCGATAGAAGCCAAATCCTGGGTATCCCTGACTCTGATCGCTTGGCTCAGAGTCAAATTGCTTGTGGCTTTTTCCAAATTTATACTTTGATTATTTAATAAATTTCCTTAATTATTAAGTTGGAGTATTAATTTATAACAATATGCATATGTCTTTTATGCATATGCAACAGGTTAGGGGATAAAATAGACTTGGGAATTTTTGGTGGTGCGCATGTCCTTTGGGGAGCTATCCCACATGCGTTCAGCACTGAAATAAATCAGACTGGCTTTACAACTTCTACAAGTTGTGGAGTTTTTTCCGCAAATCAGTATGTGAATATGGGAGAGGGAACATGTAAATGGACCCCCTGGGGAGGATAAAATGACACTACAGCACCCGATGTGGGATCATAATAACCCCAGGGGAAGGGAAAACATGGAAGAGTACAGAGCATTGATTATCAGGGGAATTAGGGAAGCAGCTCCCCATAATCGGAATGCCCACAAAGCATTTGCAGAGCAACAAAAAAAGGACAGAACCCCAACTGAATGGCTGGAGAGGTTTAAAATGAATATGAGGCAGTACTCCGGAATGGATAATGATATGGAGGCTGGACAAACTGTTAAAAGTGACCTTTGTCACCTATGCCTGGCCAGGTATATGAAAGAAGCTTGAAAGATTAGAGGATTGGCAAGACAGAGGGTTGAATGACCTGGTAATGGCAGCTGCTATTGCTGAAGGAAACCACCTGGCAAAGACTCACTCCTTTAGGGAGGTGAGGCCCCAGTCAGGCCACAGCAGGAGGGGCTGGGAGGAAATTAAGTGGAACGGAGCTGCCTGGGAGTGACACCCTAGAAGGGAAGAAGGGGCCCAATCTGCCATTTTTGCAAGAAAATTGGACATTTAAGACAAAACTGCCCACAGAGAGAATAGGATCTGAAAGTTTTCAAGGAGGTTCAAGAAACAGACAAATAGAGGGGTCAGGGACTCTATCTCCTAGGGGCAAAATACCAACAGGAGCCCTTGATAACTTTAAAAGTAGGCCCCCAGGAGGAGGAATTCGAGTTCTTAGTAGATACAGGGGCAGAGAGGACACGTGTGTAAAATCCCAACAGGGTGTGAGAAAATCCAAGATACAATTCAAGTAGTAGAGGCAAAAGGGGAAGGATTTAGAGCACCAGTTATAAAACATGTGGTATTTGAAGAAACCAACAAGATGGGAATGGGAGATGTTTTATTTGTACCAGGAGCAGGATGTAATCTGCTGGGAAGGGACTTGCAACTACTTAGGCATAGGGGTCCTTCCAGAGGGGGATAAAATGGTAAACTCCTCAGGTTAAAAGAGGAGGATGAAAAGCAAATGGAAGAAGTAATTTGGGCCAAATCTGGAAATAGGGGTAAGTTAAATGAAATGAACAGGGCAAGGAGACTTTTGCTCCTTTTTCATGCCTTTATTTAAAGTGATCAGCTCAGGATGGGAAGCTCGATGAGTCTGCAGTCTCTATCTGGTCTCCCAGGGTGGCTCGCAAGAGGAGGATATGCACAGCATTGTCCACTGGGGACAGAGTCAGGGGGTCCAATCCTCGTGAGAGCGTTTTGGGCGGGACCCTCAGATATTGTCACTGTTTGCAGCTTCGCCCCCATTTGAGACCCGGCCTGGGGGCTCTCTCACTCAGGGTGAGGAACAACGAATATTTTCAGCATCTCTGCAGGTCCAGCACTCTGCTCCTCACATCCAGGCAACACTCTAACTTCTCAATTTTATATTGGCTCGTTATTTTAGGGGTTTTCTCAGTACGTTTGGCACAGTAGCTTCCCATGGCATGCTGGTCCTGGGGTTAATTTGCATGTCTCCCCCTCCATGTTTCGTCTTTTCTCTTCACTGCTGGGTGGGGGGAGAGAACTATTACCCCGCCTTGGCCAGGGCCTTTACTGATACTAAGAGAACCATTAACTATAACGACCCGCGATTATCACGACAAACAGTATCTCAGCAGCAACCCTGGTCTGATTAGTTTTTGTAACTTTTTTTTCTCTCACAAAAGAATTGGCAGATTTTTGTTCATAACATTAAACATAACCCCTATAGTAATTGAAATAACCAACAAAGACTGCCCGATTGGGGTACGGCAATATCGATTCTCTCTCTCGAAGGGAGAAAAGGGTTGAAAACTGTAATTCAATAATTAATCAAAGATGGGACTTTAGAGCCATGCATGTCTCCCCACAATATCCCCATATTACCAGTAAAAAAATCAAACTGGACATGCAGGCTGGTCCAAGACCTGAGAAAAGTAAACAAAAAAACTATAGATTGATACCCAGTAGTACCAAATCCCTATACACTGTTAAGCAGAATTCCTCCATTACACCAATGGTTCAGTGTAGTGGATCTCAAGGATGCCTTTTGAGCCTGTCCCCTCACAGAGGAGAGCAGAGATATATTTGCTTTTGAATGGGAAGATCCTGATACATGGGGAAAGCAACAATTCAGATGGACTAAATTGTCCTAAGGATTTACTGAATCCCTTAACCTATTTGGACAAGCCTTAACAGAGGTACTACAAAGTTTCACCATAGTACCAGAGGAAAAACTTATCCAATATGTTGATGACTTCTCTCAGGGGAGGATGAGGAAAAGGTCTGAGAATCCACCATATTGTTATTAAGCTTTCCGAGGAGCCAGGGGCTTTGGGTAACAAAAGAAAAGCTCCAATTTGTAGACAATGAAGTAAAATACTTAGGGCATAAATAAGCCAGGGGAGCCAGCAATTAAATCCTGAAAGGATCGCAAGAATAACCTCACTCCCCCAACCAAAACCTAAAAAGGAAATCAGAAAAATATTTGGGTTGTTAGGATATTGTAGAATATAGATCGAAAGATATACTCAAGCTCTTAAAGTCCAGTATGAAAAACCAGTAAAGGAAAAGATTACATGGGAAAAATAAGATGAGCAGAGATTTAAAAGTTTAAAACAGAAGTTAATTACGGCCCCTACTTAAAGTCTTCCTGTACTAGACAAGTCTTCATACCTATTTGTAGATGTGGAAAATGGGGTAGCCCATGGAGTCCTAACTCAAGAATGTGGGGGATCCAAGACACCAGTAGTTTATTGGTCAAAATTATTCGACCCTGTTAGTAGAAGGTGGCCAACCTGTATCCAAGCAGTAGCCTCCACTGCCCTATTAGTAGAAGAAATTAGAATATTGATTTTTGGGGGGAAATTAAAAGTGCACACCTCACATGCAGTTAGAAATATTCTAAACCAGAAAGCTGAAAACTGGCTCACTGATTCTCGAGTGCTAAAAAATGAAGCAATTTTGATAGATAAAGATGACCCAGAACTAATTATAGACAAGCATCTCAATCCTGCCTTGTTTTTGTATGGGGAACCAGTAGAAAAACTAGTGCATGATTGCTTAGAAATTATAAACAACCAGACCAAAGTGAGAAAGGATTTGACAGACCAACCCCTGCAGGGGGGGAAACATCTATACATCGACAGTTCCTCGAGGGTGATTCAGGGGAAGCGAATGTCAGGATACGCTATAGTAGATGAAGGATTAGTGACCATAGAAAAGAGAAGGCTATCCCCCAGTTAGTCAGCTCAAGCATGTGAATTGTACACCTTGAAACAAGCCCTTGAGATATTGACACAAGAGAGGGGGACTGCATATACTGACTCCAAGTACATCTTCAGAGTAGTACTTAGTGGCATGGGCAGTCGCTAGGTGATCCTCTGGCTAGCCCTCACCTCCTGGCCTGTGCCAAGAGTGGCTGCCTCCTATCCGCCCCTCAGGTCGGTCTGGGTGGCAGTAGAGCAGGGTTGCCTAATTCCCAGAGGCAGCAAAGCTGCTCTGTGTGGCTGCTGATAGGAATCCCGAGTCGAGGAAGCCAGAACAAAGGAGACGAGAGGGGCCACTTGTATAAGTTCTCAAGAGGGTTTAATCTCCAAGAGGGTCCAGGGACAAGTGACAAAGCTCCAACAGGGTAACAGCAACTGAAGAACAGGGGAGGGTACTAGGGGAGGATGACCAATAGTAGAACAGCAGGGGAGGAACATAGGGCAGGGATCAGATTCTAGGTAACCAATAGGGGATAACATGGGAGGGGATCAGGCTTGGCACACCAATGGAACTTTGAGGGAAGGGTTGATGCCGAATTTTGCCCCAAAAGGCGAGAATAACTGCCTAAGAGACTCAGTTTAAGTCAAATAAGCAGGAGGTATTTTATTGCGACGCGTCGGAGAAATCACAAAATGGATTTCTGATTTCTGGTAACAAGAGCAAGCCTTTTATACAGTTTTGGATGCAGGGTTACATCAGATCATATACATAATCATATCTTTGCATGAATATTCATATGGGGCGTGGTGTAGGTGGAGCGTGGGCGGAGACATCTCTTTTGAGGATCATCTTGGTGGTCATTCCGGTGGCCTTCATCACGGGCGGGGGTCTTCTGATGAGTCTTCCTCCTTAAACTTTTGAACTGCTTTCCTAATATGGCCAATTCCCAGTGTACTTGGCTTGGTCCCCATGGCTTGGCAAAGCTCTTAGGGTCAGTTTGACATTGTTGGCTCTGAACATGCTTAGCCTTGTCTCTGAACATGCTTAGCCCATTAGTTCTTATCCCTATCTTCCTTTCCTGTCATTGTGTTCCATACCTTAGCCGATTTATTGCTCTGTGTGTTTCCTAAATGCTATGCTTTCTTCAAATGCTTCACATTCTATGCTTTAACTCATTATTTCTTGAAGGCTATCTGTTTTGGGGCTTCAGGGTGATAGACAAGGAAGGTTCTAGAGAAAGGGATGGGGTTACATTTGATGAACAAGGGAAGAAGGCAGTATTTCCAGGATTGGCAGGGAAGGGTCTGGAAATCAGGGAGGTGCAAGGGAGATTGACATGGGGACTGACAAAGGATTAGGCAGCAAAATAGTAGTAAACAACTTCAGGGCAAAACCATTGGGGAAACCAAACGGGGTGCATGGAGCAAATGACCATAAACTCACAATAAGGAACACCTTAAGATTACAACAGAAAAACAATCTACCACACATACATTTAGGAAAATCTAGGAAGAAAGAAGATTATTCAATTCTAAAGGGAAAGAACTAATTAATGAAAGACTCATCTCAGATGTGTTAGAAGCCTTACAGTTGCAGAGGAAATTGCTGTTGTGCATATTCGGGGGCATCAGAAAGGGACCACTTTAGAAATAAGAGGAGATAACTTAGCAGACTTAGAAACAAAAAAATGCAGCTAAGTCCAGAGAAGAGAAGGTGATGATAATACTGACCCCTATTGGAGAAATTCAAGATGTACCAGTATTTAGTAAAACTGAAGAAGAGGATCTTCTTAGAATAGGAGCAAAAACGAACAATGAAGGGAAGTGAGTGTTATCTGATGAGAGGCAGCTTTAAAATAAATCATTGGCCAGGAAAATATTAGAAAGTATGCGGGGTAAAACTCACTGGGGTGCCCAAGTGTTGAGTGATCATTTCTTGAGAAACTGAGACTACATAGGAATTTATGGAATAGCTAAACAAATAACTGAAAAGTGTGAGATATGTCAGAAAGTAAACTGAAACATCATGAGGAAAGCTTGCCAAGGAGGGCAAGATTTAGCCTTACAACCTTTTCAAAGCATCCAATTAGATTTCACCGATCTCCCCCAGGTGCAACAGTGGCAATTTTTTTGGTAATAGATCATTTAACCCATTGGGTAGAGGCGGTGCCAGTAGTTAAAGCTATTACCAATGTAGTATGCAAAACTCCTCTAGAACTAATCATTCCCCACTGTGGAATGGTAAATCACATTGACTCAGATAGAGGGACACATTTTACTTCAAAAATACTACAGCAAGTAGTCCGAGCTTTAGGTATAGAGTGGGAATTACACACTCCATGGCATCCACAGTGCTCAGGGCGGGTTGAAAAGATGAATCAAACTTTCAAGAGAACTCTAACAAAGCTTAGGTTTGAAACCCAAATGTCATAAATCAAGTGCCTACCCCTAGCCTTGTTAAGAATTAGAACACAGCCTAGATCAGACTTTAAAGTTTCACCTTATGAAATGATGTTTAGTCTACCCTTTTTTTGACTTCATGCAGTAGTATGACCACTTATGAAGGGGAGGACAGTGTCAAGAAATATGTGCTGTCCATAGCACAAACTTTAGAGGAACTCTGGGAAAAGGGAAAAATCCCTCAGACTGCTACCCTAGATTTCAAAATTCGTAGTGTTAATCCTGGGGACTGGGTAATGGTTAAATCATGGAAAGACCAACCTTCAACCCCTGACTGGGAAGGTCCTTTTCAGGTACTGCAAACCACCAAATCAGCTGTACAAGCTGTAGAATGAAGATGGACTCAGGCTAGCAGGATAAAAGGACCAGTAAGAGAACCCTGCAATGGGAAAATTGTCACTTCCACAGAAGGACTGAAAATGACTTTAAAACAGAACGCACAAGCTCAGTGTAGCAAGTAAACCATGAGCAACCACACATCAATCCAGACTGGGGGGGAGTTCCCCATGGGCTTTATTGATTCATTTGTATTCCCAAAGGCCAGAAGCTTTCCATACTCTGGGGCAGTGGTTTACTACCTCCCCAGTTAGGGGGATCAGGTATATACAAATTAACAAACACTGGGTCCATAGGCGAGCCTAGGGTTTTCGCTTTTGCCAGTGATGTGCAGAAAGAATAACGATTAGCCCTCTCTGCTGAGACATTTGCCAGATTTATTCCTGATCACATACCCTGCTTAAAGCATCCCGGAACGAGACACTCAAGTTGGGTACAATGTCAGTGTGAAAACTGTGGCCAGCTCTGGCGTTGTGGCTCGCCCAGGCGGCAAGTGTGTTGCAAAATTTACCAAGATAAAGGGAAAAGTTCCAATACTAACTGAGGGCAGGTACCAATTCTAACATTTTGTTGCGGAGTTGAGTGGATGTTCCCTGATACTCACGAGCTAGTAGAAGCTGAGTAGGAGGCTGTAGTAAATAAAAAACAAGGACCATATTTTGAATGCAGGCAACTACTCTATATGATGGGGAGGTAATAAGACCCTATTCTGAGAGTGAACTTAATAAAAACTGACTTATTAAGGAACTACAGAGAACCACAGTATAAGAAAAGCAGGTGACATAGGTAATTTTAGGATAAGGACACCAGAAGGCAAGACCAGATTAACCACTATACCCACCACCAAGAAGATCACGTTCACATGCTGTGGGCAGCAACCCCATCAGGCATGGAAGGTGAGGGTACATGTTATACTGGGCTTCTGTTACTCCTTCTTAGTCACGTCACCTTTGGGAATCCAGATGATCCCTGCCACAAATGCTACAGACCACTATACCATGGGAAAACCCAAGGTTCTTACTTTAGCTTTCATACCTTCATCAGCCACCACTACTATAACTCCTCTCAGGTAGACACCTGCAAACAAAATGACTGAATGTATCAAGTTAGGAAAATTGTAGGGTCAAAACAGAAGTGCCTGCAAAGAGACAAATGGGTTTGTTTCTCCATGAGTCAAAACCAAGAATAGGAAAAGGAATGAGATTTGATACAAGATTTAATACGGGAATGAATAATGATAAATAAACAAAGAAAACAGACACAGCAACCCACCACTCCAAAGCTAATTCCACACGGAAATTTATATGCAAAACTCAGACAACAACTAGAAAATGAAATATAAATACTGAAGTTAAGAAAAACTTTGTTTGTAGATCTAGGAAAAAGGTTTAACAGAGAACTAAATGTTACTAACTGCAAGGTTTGTGGGGGAGCTTTAATGTCCAAAGAATGGCCATAGAAGGGTAGTAGCCTAGGCCCAGTTTAACTTCTCCAATGAAACAGAACCAAAATAAAAGGGGAAAATCGGCCAGAGGGGTAGATATTAAGTTCAGAAATAATTGCAGAGGAGTACCTCTGGCTTATAAGAAGAGGATTTTCAGACAATGTAAGACAGATCACCTGTAAAAGATATAAAGTTTATAATAGAACTTTCACATAGTGGATCCCTGAAAAACCCACACAATATTAGACCCAGAAGAGAAAAAAGAACTGTAAATATGAAAAGGAAATTAAAGTTTTCCAGTGCAATTACCCTGGGAAGAATCCCTATTATGGGATCCCTGAAATGTCTAAATTTTGGGGAAACACGAATAACCAAAGGAATGAATACTGGAAAGCACTCGATAGCTTATTTTGGATATGTGGGAAAAGAGCTTATCCAGAACTTCCTCCCCTATGGAAAGGAAGTTTCACTCTGGGAATTATGCAATCAGGATTTTTCCTGTTGCTAAACCAAGATGGAGATTATCTGGGAATACCAGTGTACAATACTATTGGTGAGCCTTTTGGGGGTCTCAGTAGCTGGGCGTTGGCCTGGGACCTCTATCCCAGGAAAGGACAGAGCCCTGGAGTCCAGCCCGCTTGGTCCCGAAACCATGGGGAGCCTAGTAGCCTGCAGAGTGATAACAGCTCTTTATAGTGATAACAGCTCTGGGATCTCAGCTCTTTAGGGTTTAGCTGCTGCTAGGCTTGGCTTCCCCGGGTGTAGGCTCAGGCAGACGGAGAGAGGAGAAGGAGACGCCGGCAGTTCCACTGGAGATGGTTTATTCAGGAATACGTGAAAGGTCCGGAGCAATTCTTCTTCTAACTTAATAGGGTACAGTAAGCTACATATATACCTTTGGCCAGGCTCCAAACTGGACCAATGGACACAGGTTAAAGGTTTCATAAGTGACCAATAGAAGGGGTTACAAGGTTTTTTCCTTATAAGGGTACAAATATACGTTGAGGGTCCAGGGTTGGGACATCTCCAGACTGCTGTGTCAGCAATCCTATTGTTAAAGCCTCCAAGGTGCCTTAGCAGGGCCTGTGGCATTTACTACACAATACCTTAAAAAGAAATTAGAGAGAACTAACTAGAGAAATTGGGAGATACCAAAAATGGGACAATGAAGAGTTGCCACCTGAATGGATAATACAGGCATATGGTCCAGCTACCTGGGCACAAGATGGGAGTTAGGGATATTGAACCCTAATTTATATGTTGAATCGCATGATAAGACTCCAAGAAGTTGTAGAAATCATCTCTAATTAAACAGCCGGGGCCGTGGAATTAATAGTCAAACAGCAAAGGCAAACTAGAGTTGCAGTGTATCAAAATCGTTTAGCACTAGACTATTTGTTAGCAGAAGGGGGAGGGGTTTACGGAAAGTTTAACACATATGATTGCTGTCTACAAATTGATGATAATGGGGATGCAGTTTTGGATATAGCCAGAAACATCCAGAAAATACCCCAACTGCCAGTCTAAAAGTGGGAATCTATAACGAATAAAGGATGGTTAGAAGATTTTTTTAGAATATTCTAGTGGAAGACGGCCAGATTTTTAGTGCTATGTAGAATAACAGGTCTAATTTTTCTTCCATACTTGATCCCATGCTTTATTCAATTAATCACTTATGTGATCCAAAACATGCAAATAATGACAATACCCACCAGTGCAAAGTTGGGAACCCTAAGACAAAAGCAGAAAATTATAGTATTGAGAAAAGAAAAAGATTATGAAAACAAGGCATTTAAGATCTATGAAAAGTATCAGTATGCCAAAAGTGCAGAAGTGCAAAAGTTGTAGCTCAAGCCAAATACAGTAAGAAGAAAAAAGAGGAGGGATTGTGAAAAATGACCAGATAGTATTGGCTCTCCCATGTATTAGCTTATGCACATTTTTAGTGATTATAAGTATTTAGAAATAGCATCAATGATAACTCTGTTTAGCTGCTTGTTAATATAATATAATCTATCAGCTTAAGTATGCACTGTGTTGCTCATAGAAATAGTAGTGTAATGAATATAATATCTATGTATCACTTATGGAAATAATAGTGTGATGAATGTATTGTGATATAGACGTTAGCAAAACATAAGGAACAAAAGGGCTTTTGTGTAACTAAAACCAGTGAAAGGTCATCCACTGACCAACCTGTCCAAGTGATAAGACAACCGTGACACAAACCAGAGCACTGGAGGACAATTAGAGAATACCATGTTAAATTTAAGGAGGACATGCTAAATCCTTATCAGAGGATGTGAAACAGCAGGATGGAAACACAAGAAGAAATAAAATATATTGACCTGTGTCTTGGTTTGAAAGGGAAGTGAGTTTTTTGGGAGTTTTTTGGTCAGACCAATAGGTGCTCAGATTTGAATATTGGCACCTGGTGTGGCCACTGAGGACATGAATATGCCTCTGAGAACACAGGGGGTTAAAAGCAGAGAACTCCCAGGAAAACTTTCTCTTGGTTCCAGTCCATGAAAGAGGTCAGACCCTCCTCTCCACCTCCCAAAGCTGGCATTTTTAACTAAACTACTTCCTGACCCTTCCACTAAACAGCCCGAATCGCCCCCCAAGACAACCCCTGCACAAGCTCCAACACCACAGAGTCAACAACAACCCTCACCCCCCAATCAAAAGCAACCCCACTCCCTCTGAATACAACACAGCCACCCCACTAAAATCTGATCAGACCTCCCCTGCCCAGCTGCAGGGGGAGCCATGCGGCCAAGTGAGGTAGGCTGGGGCTTTGGACAGAGAAGGGAGGTGAAGGCCCTTGCAGGATGGAAGGGTGGAGGAGCACTGAGAGGCATTGGGCAGCTCCCCCCAGAGAGACAGAGAGAGTGAGACCGAACCTGTGCCTGTGCTTGTGCCACCTTGATATTTGATATCTTGTGCTGGCAGCACGGCTGAAGGAGAGGAGGGGGGTGTGGTGAGGGTGCAGTGAGAAGGTGCCCGGCAGGGCAGTGTGGGAGTTCTGGACAGGCAGAGCCTGAGATTTTTAACCATTTTCTTGGATGATGGAAACCTTACTAATGCTGATCCTCCTGGATCTGAATGAGGAGAGAGAGAGATGGAATAGCAGGAAATGGGCAAGTGTGATGAAAGTCCGTGCAAGTGAAAGATGTCGGAAGAGTTGAAAAGAATTCTAGATGGGAGGAGATGATGGAGTGGCCTTTGGGTGGAATTTTCTTGTATAGCCATGGACAGAACCATTTTTCCTGTGACACAGAGACTGCACTTAGGGGGAGGCAACGGCTTGGAGCCAAGAGAGTGCAGTGATGTTATGTGAAGGAGTGCGTGAACAGAGAAGGATGGTGGTGCCCTCCGTCTTCAGGGAAGAAGATCTCTGTTTGCGAGACCCCTCGGCCCCAGGGAGTGAATTTGGGGGGGGGGACAGGTGTCCCAAAAGTGAGAGACTGTGTTTTTTTTGGAACTGGGCAAAGCATCCTTAAAAGGGGAACCCTAGAAGCAGCTCTGGTCCATGTGCAGTGGTGAGAGCACTGTACATGGAAGGAAGAGGTCATGATGGCAAATGTTCTCAGGACGGTGCCACGTGTGACATGGAAACACAAGAGGTCTCAACTGTGTTTCCAGGGGAAGCCTATGGTACAAGAGGGACTCCTCTCCTGCTGATGGACTGAGAATTGATTATCTGAAGGGTGGTGATGGACTGAGAGTTGGTGATCTGAGGGGTGGTAACTGAATTGAGAATCTAAGGTTTTGTCTCACTGCTGTGTTGGAATTTGGTGGGGGGAGGAGGAATGTTTGGAAGGTTTTCATTCTGAGTTCTGTGTGTTTCTTGTATATATTGTAAGTTAATAATTTTTTTCCCCTTATTCCCAAGCTGGATCCTGCTTTGCTCTGTTTCTGATCACATCTCACAGTAGACACCAGGGAGAATGTATTTTCATGGGGGCACTGGCATTGCACCAGCGTCACACCATGACAACCTGTCACACAGGATGTCATGCAGATAAGTTGGAGTGTGAAGAAGTCAAACGAAGGAGTTGACAAAACATCAAAAAGTTTGAACGTTTGAATAATGCATGAAACACATGAATATGCATGTATCTCAGAGATGTAACAGTATAACGATAACACTGTATACACAAGAGTGTTTTTCAGCTATTGGTGAGGAGTACCCCAGCGCTCGAAATATTGTCCTTTTTTATCCTATTATTATTAAACTTTAAAAAATTCTAAGCAGTGGATTCTGTTTTTTACACCTGCCTCAGCTTTGCAGAGTGATTCTTCTATGGTGACCAGAATTGGTGTCAAATCAGTGACCATCGTTTCAGCTTCTTTTCAGCTGCCAATCGGCCCCAATGACCTTTCCTTTCAAGGTTGTGATTAATGAAATAAGTAATGTCCATTGGAGCGGCGCCGACTGCCACTCTTGAGGATTCATCTCATGGAGGCACCATTTTTATTGATGCCTTACAGAAGGAAAGGGACTACTGTTGGGCAAAAAACTATTTATTACTCAGATAAACATCAGGCTCAAAGGTCGTGAGATTTTAGAGGAGTGAGAAGTCGGCTATAGCTCAAGGTAGTCGCAAGTTTCTTTTTTACAAGGCAATATATAATATTCTAATCTGTTACTGGATATCATATATGGGCTTGCTACCAAGCCCCAGGATTGACTGACAGGGGCTTCTCCCAATCAGATCTCTTATGAAGCTGCAAGAATTTTACTGGCCAGATCAAGGGGGTGGGAAGTTCAGACCAATGAGAGCATCCAGACCGCTCTTTCAAAAGTCTTTATAAAGGGTAGCCTGGCAAAATAAAGCTCTCTGTGCCACATGAACTTCGGGGGTGATTTGTGTCTCTGTCTCCTTGCCCCTCACACCCACGTGCAACCTAACACTAATCCAATAGAAATTTGACACAAAGTTTATTTTGTTTTTCTAACCTATCGCCTTTATGTAATTCTGGTGCACTGCGTATACTTTTATACAGTGGGCTACTATTACACTTACACATATATGCTTCTATTATAACATCTAAACTCTTAGCTTACTCTATACAATTACATTACTATACTATAAAACCCTTCACCATCTTACCCAATGCAGTTTCTTACTTAAGGCATATTCTTACTTACAACTATAGAAACATAAGTTTATAATTTTTCTGCCTAATGATTCTGTACTTTTATTTTTACATCAATCCAAGCTTCTTCCAGAGCTGTAAATCAAGCCCTTCAGTATCTGTCAAAGTTTCTATCTTTCCATTTCCTACAAGGGTAGTTGCAGCGGTTCGGCTTTATAGAGAATCACCCAGGCTAGCTGGCCAGCAACCGCTAGCAGCACAGGGGGCACTCAACCCGATAGCTGCGCTTCAGGTCAGCGCCTCAGGCAAGTGTCTGGTGATATTGTCAGCGACGCTGCCAGGTGCGGATGAGGCTGAAAGAAGGCTGCGGTGGACAGGAAATAAAGAGCGCTCTCCGACTGGGGCAAGTCCAGGTTTTATTGTAAGTCCCAGGGAAGCCAGCAATCGAAAAGAGGGGGGTGGGATTACACGGGATTATAAAGGGAGTGGGAGATAGGGGTGGAACCGACACAAGAACGAATAGGGGGTCCAGGGGGGGAGTGGGGTACACACGACTGACATTAGGGGAAAACCAATGATAACAACATGAAGGAAGGGCCCCAGCCCCAGAACCAATCACCCCAAGCCTTGGAGAGAAGTTTCTGGAGGAGAAGGTAGTGGCTGGGAGTGACTGGCAGGCAGCCAAGGTGGGATTACAAAAAAGATACATTGGGTTTCTAGGAGAACCATGGAGACAGGCATTTAACGAAAAGAGGAGGGAGAACTGGGGCAGAACTGGGACAGAACCATTACAATATGGGGGGAACAGAACAATCCAACTTAAGCAGGGGAGAATAGAACAACACAACAGGTAGTCAGCAGGACTTGAAATGCTCCTCTTCACTTAACTTGTAGAGGATCACTGTCCCTCCACTTAACATAGACCCAGTTGCCATGTTGGAACAGATGTGCAGGTGTGTCCAGTCCTATGGGTCTGGATAGCACAATGTAATTCTGGAGCTTCTGCAAAGTGGAACCTAAAGCCATTACATATTTCCGCAAATCAAGTTTTCCCTTCATGTGAATTTCACCTGGAACATGTTGAATTGCATATGGCCTGCCATACAGTATTTCATAGGGACTGTTATTATCCCTTTGCCTTGGTTGTATTTGGATTCTCAGTAAAGCTATAGGTAAGGTCTGAAGCCATGCCATGGATGTTTCCTGACAAATTTTGCTAATTTGTGTTTTAAAGGTTCTATTCATATGTTCAACCTTACCACTTGCTTGGGGTCTACAAGGTGTATGCAGATCCCAATTCCCAAATTCTGGCTAGCTTCTTTAACCACTGTTGCAACAAAGTGGTGTCTCCTATCTGATGACATCCCTAATGGAAGCCTGAACCTTGGAATTATATGATTGAGCAGAACTTTCATCACTTCCTTGGCTGTGTTAGTGCAACAGGGGTAAGCTTACAGCCATCCACTGAAGGTGTCAACTAATACCAATATGTGCCTTTATCCCTCTTTGTGTGGTAACTCAGCAAAATCTATTTGCCGGTAATTTCCAGGAAGATCCCCAGCCTTTGTTACTCCTAACACAACTCTTTTCCTCATATCAGGATTGTTTTTACAGTAGGTTCATATATATTCATTTTTACGAGTTTTGCGTGACATTTGCCGCTAGTTCTTCTTTATCAGAAAGAATTCCTAGGTCAGGCTGACCTGCTTTCACAGCAGTCTCTCTGTCCCTCTTTATCACCCTCTGTCTCCCTCCCCCCCCTTATCTCTGTCCTTCACTGAATCCCTGAGCCTTGCAGACAGGCTACAGACTACAGGCTTCAAACTACAGACTTAACTCAAAGATGTACATTTCACCTAAATCAAAATGGATTTCTACTCTGGAGAATTTCTACTCTGTCTCATTTCCCCCCTTTTCTAGAAAATAAGTAAATTCTTTTACTTAATGCAAGCCCCATATGACAATAAGTGTCTCTTAATGCGTTACCATGTACGTTTGATAAGGAAGTTAACACAGCTACTCGCTGTAGTTCCAAATTAGCAATATAATGGATAATCCTAAACTTATTTCAACTAATATTAACAAAACTACAATGGGATGACACAACTTATTAAAGATTCCATTCGCAGTTGGTTACCACCCAAAGATCACATCTCACCAGTGATGATCCACATTTTGTTTTATTCTTTGTAGAATTCTGGTTATTTCTTTTGTATAATGTTGGACAGTAATTAAGGTTTTCTTTCCACTTTCTTGGATTTCCTTCAAGATCCTCAGTAGGTCTAGGTGCTTAATTAATTTTTTTACTAATGTAAGGTCCATTCCAATAGGGGTAGGTGATAGTCTGTGGTACATTGTATAATTGGTTTTAATCAGTTGGTGGGATGTCACTGGGGCCAAGTACGAAAAATCACACCCGACAATCTTAACAAAATTACAAATACAGAAATTAGAATGATTTTTACTAGACAATATAACATCATTGCTATCCATTTTTACAGCAGCACAGGCAGTTCTCAGGCATACACACCCTTTTCCAATATATACGAGCACAGTTTTCTGGTCAGTGACTGGAGTAACTTTGAAGTGGCAAATACTCTGTTTAGTGTCTAAACACACATTATAGGCATTAATAGTATTGCTTCCACAAATGAATCCCATCTGTTCTCTAGTAATACAGGATTCTAAGTTTACTGTTTGCCACTTTTCATTCACCTTTCGTGCCCACACTCTATGTTCTGAAGGGTAGAGTACTGTTTTTTTCATGAATTAATCCTAGTGCAGTGATGGGATGGATAACGTAAACAGTGGCATTACGTATGGTAAGCACAAAGGCAGTGGCCACATTAGAAGCAGGATCATAGGTGAAATTTACCATAGTCCACCAGGATTGAAACTTCTTTTCAAAATCAATCGCATTATCCCAGACAATTTTCTGAATTTCAGCTGGAAAATTACCTTCACTCCCTTCCCGTATGATCAGAGCTGCTGTTGCCTGCATCCATAACTGTGCTTGTATACAACTGAAAGCTAAAGACACATTATCTTGAACTGTACTAAGTGCTTCTACTATTAACTTATGGTCTTGGTCCCCGGCTGTTTCCCACTTTGGCAGTACTTTTGAAATCTGCCACTGGCTAGTTCCTAATGCCAATAGAGATGACTGTAAAGGCTGCTTCAATTTGGTTAGGCTACCTGCTGCAGTGGCCAGTTTATTCATCAGTATTTCTGAATCAATTCCATTTAAAACTCCTAATCCTGTCCCTAATATCCCAGTTAGATCCTTTCTTATTCTGCTCCTGAGATATATCTGTCTTTGTAACCACGTTGTCCAGCCCTCAAAGGATGTTCTTAGGAAAGAGGAGCAGGCTGGTTGGATTTTTGAGATGTTAATTTGCATTATCAACTCAACAGTTTGAGAGACCATTCTGGATTGAACAGCAGTTGTTATTCACCCACATTCCTTTACTACGTAGGGGCCTATTTCATACACTTCAGGTTGAAGTTTGGGTTGAGTCTGAACTATTTGAGTCCTAGTGTGGGTTGTATAAGGTCCTGCTGTTGTAAAAAGTGCAGTGTCTAAATTTAAATGAGAGTCCGATAGCATCTCAAGCCCAAAGGCAAGTCACTTCTACAGGCTGTATCAAGGTGAAATTACACCAACAGTCCGATTCACTTAGGCTATCACAAACTTCCTGGTGTTTGTATACACCAGGAGAGGTTGAGACACTAATTTCATCTGGTCTATCATAAACCGTCCCATTACCCATCCAGCACCCTACCTTGATTTCTTCTCCTCTGATCCCTTGAAGTGTCCACATTTCCCGTTCCTACCATTCCTGCTCCTCATATACCTGATTCCCGTGGATTACTGCAGTGGATAGGTTTAAGTCTTTTATCTCAGAAAGTTCTCCCATGGATCCAGTATACTGATTAAACGCCTGGGACCAAGGTCATCTAGCATTGCTTTGGATAGAGGTGCTCTCTAGTTCTAAAGCTTCAGTTATAATTACATATAAAACAATTCTGTGAACCCGAGTATGAACTAACCCCAACCGCAATATACTCATTTTGCCCGAGTAAGTTATAGTCTCCATTCATTGTCTCCTGGTGTCATTCTCCAAGGGGCTTCTGGGGCCTTCTTCAATTGAGAGTGATGGATCCAGGCGTTCTGCTCCTTGATTTTGATTGCAGTGAAGGTGGTGAGAAGCACTAGCAGTGGTCCCTCCCACTGTGGTTCCAAAGTCTTCTCTGCAAGAGACTTAACATATACATAATCTCCGGGGTCTATGTTATGTACTGGCTCATCTAGCTACCTGCTCCGAGTTCCAGCCACGTGTTTCTCAATTTCTCTGAGCTGTTTGCTTGAAGCCACCATGTAGGTGGCCAGTGTTACCTCCCCAATGTTGGGTGGATATTCCCTTTTTGTATTCCATATGGTCTTCCATAGAGTATTTCAAAAGGACTCAGCTTTTCTTTAGCTTGAGGTTTAGTTCAAATTCGCAAGAGTGCCAGGGGAAGAGCTTGGGGCCAGGGTAGATTAACTTCCTGCCCCAGTCTTATAATTTGCTGCTTAATCAAATGATTCATTTTCTCCACCTGGCCACTTGATTGGGGCCGTATGGAGTGTGAAGTTCCCAATCTATGCCTTAGTGGCTACTAATCTGTTGCACTATTTTGGAAATGAAATGTCATCTTCTATCCGAGGATATTGTGGCTGGAACTCCGAAGCGTGGCATTATTTCTTGTAATAATACCCTGGTCACCTCTCGAGCTTTGACAGTTCTAGTGAGGAATGCTTCTGCCCACCCTGAAAATGTATCTGTCAATCCTAGTAAATACTGATAGCCCCCTTTCCTTGGGAGTTCTGAAAAGTCAATTTGCCACTGCTGTCCAGGCCCATGGCCCCTCCCAATCTGACCAATTTTTGGCCTGGGGGTATTTTTGGGGTTAGTCTGGAGGCAAAGATCACACTGTTGGGTCACTTGAGTAATAGTGGCATATAAATTCCTAGCAATAATTCTTTCAATCAGGTAGATGTATAGGGCATCTATTCCCCAGTGTGTTTTCTGGTGTTCTTCCCTTACTAGTGACCACAATAAATGGGAAGGGATTACCAGCTTCTTTTCAATGGTAGCCCACCCTTCTTGGTTATACATCCCTCTTTGATCTTCAATTAATTTTCTCTCTTATTATATTCTGGCTTACCTTCAAGAGAAATTTGTCCATCTGGAATTAGGACTCCTTCAGTAGTTACCTCACCTTTTGTTGCTTCTTTTGCCTCTCTATCCTCCAGCTCGTTTCCTTCTTCCAATTCTGAGCTCAGTCTTTTGTGTGCCTTAATATGCATAATTGCTACCTTCTCAGGCAGCTGAACTGCTTCCAACAGCTGGATTATCTCTTGTGCATGTTTGATGTTCTTTCCCTGTGAGGTCAGCAGTCCCCTCTCTTTCCAAATGGCCCCATGTGCATGTATGACTCCAAATGCATACCTCGAGTCTGTGTAGATGTTTATTCTCTTCCCTTTTGCCATTTTCAAGGCACGGATCAGGGCAATTATCTCGGCCTTCTGTGCAGAGGTACCTTTTGGTAAGGGTCCAGATTCAATTACGTCTCTGCAGGTGGTCACTGCATACCCAGCATGTCGCTTCCCATTGGCAACGTAGCTACTCCCGTCAGTGAACCAGGTCCTTGCATCGTCCAAAGGAGTGTCCTTTAAGTCTGGGCGGCTGGAGTAGGTAGCTTCAATGGTCTCCAGGCAATCGTGGTGTACTGCTTCTCCTTGATTTCTACTGAGAAAGGAAGCTGGGTTGACAATAGTAGTTACCACTATCTCCACATCATCTTGCTCTACCATGATGGCCTGGTATTTTAGGAACTTCTGTGGTGAAAGCCAGTGGCCACCCTTTACTTCCAGTACTGTGGACACTGTGTGGGACACTAGCACAGTCATTTTTTGTCCCAGGGTAAACTTGCATGCCTCTTGAATATTCAGCACGACTGCTGCTACAGATCGGAGTCAACCTGGCCATCTCTTGGCTGTTGCATCTAGTTGCTTGGAGAAGTAAGCAACTGCCCTCCGGTATGGACCCAAGTTCTGAGCCAGTATTCCCAGGAAAATTCCTTGTCTTTCATGGGAAAATAGAAAGAATGGTTTACTTACATCTGGAAGTCCCAAAGCTGGAGCTGACATGAGGGCACTCTTTAGCTGATGAAAGGCCTGTGTGGCTTCTTTTGTCCACTGGAGATCTCTGTTTCCATTGGCAATAAGAGCATAGAGAGGTCTGACGAGCAGTCTATAATTATAAACCCACAGCCGGCACCACCCTGCCATGCCTAAGAAGGTTTGGAGTTCTTTTATTGTCTGGGGTTTCGGGGTTTGGTATATGGCTTCCTTGCAAGCCTGCCCTAAAGTCCATTGCCCAGCACTCACCTCGTACCCCAGGTAGATTACTTTCTGTTTCACTACCTGTGCCTTTTTCTTTGATACTCTGTATCCTTGGAGTCCTAGGAAATTCAAAAGGCTTACCGTCCAGGCCACACATGCTTCCTTCATCCGAGTGGCCACTAGAAGATCATCCACGTACTGCAACAGCCTTCCTTCTTCCTGTGGACCTTCCCAGGACTCCAGATCTTTTGCAAGTTGCTCCCCAAACAGAGTGGGGGAATTTTTGAAGCGTTGGGGAAATCTCAACCATGTGAGTTGGGTTTTGTGCCCCCTTTTAGGGCTTTCCCATTCGAATGCAAAAATTTTCTGGCTGGCTTTGTGGATGGGGAGGCAAAAGAAGGCATCTTTTAGGTCTAAAACGGTAAACCAGGTTAGCTCAGGTGTTAGACAAGTTAATAAAGTATATGGATTGGCTACCACCAGATGCAAATCTTCTGTTACTTTATTGACAGCCCTCAAATCCTGTACTATCCGGTAAGAGCCATCAGATTTCCAAACAGGTAAAAGGGGAGTATTGAAATCAGATTGGCATTCTTTCAATAACCCTAACCGCAGAAAATTTTCGATTATTGGGCTGATTCCTTCCCTGTCTTCTTTCTTTAGGGAGTACTGTTAAATTCTCACTGGTTGTGTCCCTTCCTTGAGTTTAATTACTATAGGGGAGGCATTTTTCGCCCTCCCCAGTACATCAGAGGCCCATACCCTGGGAGATACTTGACTTAGTATCTCATAATCAATTTCTTCCTTGATTTCAATAGCTGTTAAGGTTAAACTTAATACTTCTCTGTACTTTTGATCATTCACCTCCAGAGTAACTTCCCCATTTTTGAGTGTAATGGTTGCTTGTAACTGCTCCAATAGATCTCTGCCTAAAAGTGCCTTTGGTGAATTGAGCATGTACAAGAATTTATGAATACCCCACTGTTTTCCCAATTTATACCTCAAAGATTTGCAAAAATATGCCCTTTCAGACTGGCCAGTTGCTCCTTGCACTACAACATAATCATTTTCCACAGGTACTAAAGCTTTATTTAAAACTGAATATGTGTCTCCTGTATCAACAAAAAATTCTACCCTTTTCCCTTCTTCCCCCAGCCTCATTGTTATAACCAGTGGATCCGCTGGGGCAGAATCCTCCCGTCCTCCTCAGTTGTTTTGTACGTGTGCAGCCACTTGTTGGTCACTCCGTCCCCATTCTGGGCACTGATCTTTCCAGTGACCAGTTCTTTTGCAGATTGCACACTGGTTCCTGCCCAGCCAAGGTGGTCCTTGTCTGGGTGGTCCCTGGTTGTGTTTTCTTTGCCTTTCCTCCTGTACCACTGCCACCAACATTTTCATTCCTTGTTTATATCCTTCTTCCCGGTTACTAAATATCCTCCAGGCCTCCTCTAGCAAGACTTCGAGATTTCTCCCTTCCGGTCCCCGAATTTTCTGAAGTTTACGTCTAATATCTCCAGCAGACTGCTCCAAAAATGAATTAACTCGTTGATTCATCCCTATCTCAGACCCTGGATCCAATGATGTGTGACGATGCATAGTATCCCTTAAACGCTCTAGAAATTCAGATGAAGTCTCAGAAGGCCCCTGCTTAAGGGAATATAAGGCAGACCAAGTTATGGTTTTTGGAATAGCTCTTTCTACATCTGTTGCTATCCACTCTTGATAATCTGCTAATTTCTTTACCTCTGCTGATACATTAGGATCCCATTCTGGGTTTTGGAGGGGGAAATATTCTTTTACATCAAGCTGCTTGGTCTTGCAGTAATCCTCTGCCAAAGTTCCTGCTGTCTTTAAGATCAGCTGTCTTTCCGTTTCAGTGAAAGCATCCAGTAGTAACTGGATGTCAGCCCAATCTGGATTGTGTTGCTTGATAACATATCGTAGATGTTTGGCAGTAACTATCAGATCAACACGATAATTGCTAGCAATCCTTTCCCATGTCTCTAAATCAAGAGTGGTAAATGGCACTTTAATCATTAATCTCCCTCCTTCTGGTCGCACTGCCTCTCGCAGAGGGGCCTGTAACACTGCTTGCCTCCTAGTTCTAGATGCAACTGGACTGTCAGGGGGGGTGGATTCTAGTGGATGTGCCTTCCCAGCCTGAGTCCTCCTCCTTTTTGGGGAAGTCCCCTTCCTCTTCATCCTCATGCTCAACCTCCCTCCTCCTAGGAGGAGCTTTCATCCACTCAAATTTATCTTTCTTGTTCCTCAGAATGATAAACTTTGTCTGATCTCATATACCGTTGTCCTATACTGCATGCTGAACAACAACGTTTGATTTGCCCTCTCTTTGCCTTGTTTTCCTTTTCAAGGGCCAAGACCAGTGGGTCCGAGGGTGGTCTGATCCCACAGTCCCTTTGCCATTCTTGGTGATTTCTTAAAACAAAAAACATATCAGCATACGAAACCTCATCCCATTTACCTTCCTGTCTTAAAACCAACATTAACTGCAGTAAGTTATTATAATCTAAGTTTCCAGTGGGCGGCCACTTCGCTCTGTCCTCTAACCTGTACAATGGCCACCAGCGTGTGCAATATTGGATTAGATCCTTTTTATTCTCAGAGTCCCCCCTACTGGTGGCTTCCTTCCAGTGGGCCAAGATGCACCCCAAGGGGCTAGCCTGAGGGACTTCCTTGCTCTGGTTAGTTCCCATTATCTCCTTCTCCTTGCCCTATCTCGCTTCCACCCAAACCTCTCTTCACAGAGCTTCACAGTAGTTTCCCAGTCTTCCTCCCACACACAGCTCCAGGTGGCAGGTATCAGATGTGATTTCCAACACACAAACTTTAAGATCTTAGGTTCTGAATCAGCTTGATCAGGAAACTTTAATTCACACTCGGGGCATGCGCCCTGACACTTATTAGAACAGCAATACCAGCGTCTCTCACAAACTCCGCACTGCAATAATACCCACGCAGCGTGCCAGCCTCTTGATGCACCAAAGGCTCCCAGGAATTTCCCACAAAGGCAGGCTATTCCGTTTATTACAGGGAACTCTAAATCCTCTACGGCAGGCTGTTCCCAGTCCAGACTTACTATAGTACCAGCTGAAGTCCGGTAAAGCCGCTCTAAATGAACTCTTTTGTGTCCTCTATCTATGCAATAATTAACAGGATTCACAAACTCCCAGGGGTCGAGTCCAAACCACTAGGGCAGAGGAACCCCTTGGGTTCGTCTAGCCACGGTGAAAGCGTGCACGATCTACACCACAATTTACCACCTTTACTCAATGAACGTCCTCACCCACGCTTCTCCACTACTTGCTCTACTTCTCTGCCGGGCGCTCCCTGCCCCCACAGCCTGCCCTGGCCAGTGCCTCAGGCCCCACTCAGCCCCTCCAGTCGCGGGTAGAAAACCCACCCCCCGCCCCGCACTGTAGATATACTCTCTTTTATACACCATAAACTTGCACAATTACAAACACAATGCACTAACCACACAATGCATTAACCATACAACGATACAGTGTCCGGACACCACACACACACACACAAACACACACGGCTCCACTCGACCCACCCCTAGAGTTGTTAGCAGCTGCTCTATCAGACAGTGAACCCCCGTCCCTTTAGCCATTCGATTGGCTGCAATCACAGGCCAAGCACTCAGACATCTCTGAGTGACTTATTCAGCCATCCTATCTCTCTTTTTCCCCCGGGAGACCCTCAATACATACCGTATCCTCCGCACGCCAGCAGGTCCTTGTCTGTCCTAGCAGGAGCCAAGCCTAGATGGGCGGAGCTCCTCCAGGAAAATCCCGGGGTGTACCTAGGAGTCCGTCTGTTCTCCCCTGCCTCTGTGGGGACAGAGACGGTTCCTCCTGGCTGGCTCGCCAGAATGTTTTGCGGAGATAGCCAAAAACTCCACAACTTTGTGAAAGTTGTAAAGCTGGTATGTTTATTATTTCAGCGCCAGACGCATGTGGAGATTACTCTCCTTAAAAGACATGCGTACCTCTGGGAACTTCGGGTCCCTTTTTATCCCCCTCTCAAATACATATGCATACAGTTTCACAATAGGTTCATACATATTCATTTTTACGAGTTTCGAGTGACATTTGCCGCTAGTTCTTCTTTATCAGAAAGAATTCCTAGGTCAAGTTGACCTGCTTTCACAGCAGTCTCTCTGTCCCTCTTTATCACCCTCTGTCTCCCCCCCCCCCCCCCTTATCTCTGTCCTTCACTGAATCCCTGAGCCTTGCAGTCAGGCTACAGACTACAGGCTTTAAACTACAGACTTAACTCAAAGATGTACATTTCACCTAAAGCAAAATGGATTTCTACTCTGTAGAATTTCTACTCTGTCTCACTATTATTAACTTTTTAAAAAGTTCCAAAATATTTTCAACCCCCAAATATGTGTTTTCATGTTCTCTCTGAGCTAGTTCTCGAAGGATCAGGGGTGGGAGTACAACCTGATTCTCTGGTGTAACTGCCCATCCACTTTCTGTGATCTCAGCCTTAAGGAACTTAATTAGTTTGTGGTCTGCTTGATCATACTTTGGAGCAAACCCTGACAAATTAATCTGTTTTTGTGGAATTACTGTAAGAATACTTTTTTCTTCAATTCTTCTCGCTGCTTCATTAGCAAAACAAATTCCCATTTCTGGAGTGCTTTTCCCTTTCCGATGACTCCTAAATGCATGATAACTGCTTCTGTGGTCTTTGTGATGCCCTCCAAGAGGGGAAGTATTTGCTCAGCATGTTTGGTTTGATTTGATTACCTTGAGCATTCAGAAGTCCTCTCTCCTTCCAGATGGCTCCATGGGTGTGGGCAACACTAAATGCATATTTGGAGTCAGTCCATATATTTGCCTTCTTTCCTTTGCTCAGGTCTAGGGCCCTCGTCAGTGCAATCAGTTCAGCTTTGTGTTTGTCCTAGGGTGACTTTATGATGCTTGTATTCCCTATTGTCTGTTCTGTTTATGCTGGATAATATATTCCATGCCTTCAAGACTAGTTCTGAGAGTGAAGGCAGGGAGAAGAAAAAGCACAGAGTTTGTTTTCAGAGACTGCACTCACTCCTCTAAAAGTAACACTCCTCCACATTCTGCCCTTGACTGTGTTGTCTGGGCATGGATGGAGCAGAACCGAGTGCTCCTTTGCTTTTTAGTTAAACTAGCTGAGGGAGAGAAGTTTTCCCTAGACTGTTTTTTTTTTTCTTTCCCTTCTCTTAGAACTGTTCAAACCTGCTCAAGACTGGAGACTCGGGGAGCACCAAGAGCTTACACTTTGTAGCCTACCAGGGCCTACTCTGGGCAGCAGACTTTCCCAGTGCCAGAGGGACTGATAACAGAGCGACCACCCACAGGAAAGACTTTCTGAATATGTCATCTCTTCAGAGCAGCAAATAAGTTTTGTCATCTGGTATCGTTCATTTTGTGTGCTGGGGACTACCGTGCTTTGCCTGTAAAATAAACAGGTTTTTTCCACTTCTCTCCGAAGAAATTTTTCCAGAACTGGTTTGGAAGAGGGGCTGCGTAAGTTTGTTTTCTGAAGGAGCCTCCTTTTAAAAGTTTTCTCCCAAATTTTCCCTAAACCAACACACTGTGATTACACATCAGCTGGCAGAGTCTTCACCTTGATCACTTTGTCCTGGGTGGTTACTGTGTAACCTGTCTCTTACCATTTCTCATTAAGCTGCTCCCATCTGTAAAATGTTCCCAATCTGGATTTTCTAGGGGCATGTCCTTCAGGTCTAGTCTGGAATAGACCCTTTCAACTGTCTGCAAGCAGTCATGCTCAGGCACATCATCAACAAAGGTAGAGGACAGAAACATGGCAGGGTTAACAACAGAAGTTTTTTAAAAGGTAACATAACCCTGCTCTAATAACTTTGCTTGATATTTAACATCTGGTTGCCAGACAACCAATGTCCCCCTCCCCCCTTTTGTTCAAGTACAGCTGCTATGGCATGGGGTACATACACTACATTGTGTCACCCAAGGGTGAGTTTTTGGGCCTCCTGAATTAAGATGACCATAGCCACCATGGCCTTCATGCACCCTGGCCAGCCTTGGGCAACATTGTCTAGCTGTTTGGAAAAGTAGGCCACAGCCTTTCCTTGGTTCCTGAGGCGCTGTGCTAGTACACCCAAAGCCACATGCAGTCTCTCATATGTAAAGAGTTCAAAAGGTTTCGTTAAATCTGGCAATCCCAGTGCTGGAGTATTACGGTCTGTGTTCTCGGGGTCTGTCTGACCCTGGCTGCCATAGGTGTCCTGGTATAGGTGGCCTTTGAGTAATAGTATGTATTGTATAGGTGGCCTGTGAGTCACAGTAAAATATATGTATTGTATAAGATTGTATAAGTGGCCTTGCCCCAATAAGTCCCAGTTGTTCTAATTGGGCTGCAGCTGTGATGTCCTTAATTGTGTGGCAGCTGTGGCTAATGAAGATAACTGGGATAAAAGGGGGTGGGTTGGCCAGTCAGGGAGAGTCTTGGAGGAGCCTTGACAAAGAAGACAGAACAACACCCCTGTGAAGAGCTGCCTGTGAGAAAACCACCCAGAAGGTACGAGACTTTAGAACTATGAGAACAACTATGTTGGCAACATCCTGGATAGTGAAGTCCTGCTAAGCAAAACCTGTCCAGGTTCCCCAGGCAGGCTCCCAGCCACAGGTGAACTTAGCAAGCAGCTTAGCTCTTTACATGAGATCAGCTCTTTGGTGAATTCAGCTCTTTAGCGATTTCAGCTCTTTGCTTGCTAAGTCCCTCGGCAGATGCAGGGATGAGAGAGGAGAAGAGCTGTGTGAAGTTCTACAGATGTGTCTTTATTGGCAGCCTCTGCCAAGGGTGACAGTGACAGTTCTTCTGCCAAACTGAGCAGAGGTAGGGGTTTATATAGGGGGGTATGTGGGTTTTGGGAAACAGTCCAATAGAAAGGGTCAAAGGGTATATATGACCAATGGTCTTACAGAGAGATAACAAGTGTCCAAGGCAGAAGAGGGGTCTTTTGGTCCAGTCATCATGACTAGGCATTTCTTATCTTAGGCAACTGACCGACAGGGAGGCCTTGCAGGCCTTGTGGCTGCTACACTGGAACTGACATTAAACAGTGTTTCAACTGTTTAAAAGCTGCTCTAGTGTTTTCAGTCCATATGATAATTCATTTTCCAGCTGCTTTTAGTGCTCCATGTAGGGGTTTTACCAGCAGTCCATAATTTGCTATGCACAAACAACACCAACCTACCATTCCCAGGAAAACTTGCATCTCTCTCACGGTATGGGGCTCTGGAAGTCTGCAGATGGCTTCTTTCCATTCTTTGCTGTGATGCTGGTGTTCAGAAAAGATCTCAAGCCTCAAATAAACTACTGCTTCCTTGGCAATCTGTGCCTTGTCTTTGGAAACTCTGTACCCACTTAGTCCCAAAAAGCTTAATAAACCTATGGTAAGTTGTATACAGGCATCTCTGGTTCTAGCCACAATCAAGGTGTTGTCAACATTTGAAGAATAATCCCTCCTGGCTCTTGTCTCCTCCAGTCCTCCAATTCTTTTGCCAGCTGGTTTCCAAATATTCTTGGGCTATTCTTGAAACCCTGGGGTAGGACTGTCCAAGTAAGCTGACTTTTTCTCACTGTTTTGGGATTCTCCCTCTCAAAAGCAAAGAGTTCTTGGCTGGTTTTATGCACAGGAATGCAGAAAAAAGGCATCCTTCAGGTGTACAACAGTAAACCACCTTAATTTGTCTTGTCAGTGTGGTCACAAGTATGTAAAGATTGGCTACCACTGGGTGTATGTCCTTTGTAATTTTGTTAATTGCTTTTAAATCTTGCACTATTCGATAACTCTTACCATCCGCCTTCTTAATGGCAAGTATGGGGATATTGTATCTTGACTCACATTGCACTAATAACCCATGTTGGAGGAATCCCTTAAAACTTTCTAATTCTAAAGGGTATTGTTTTTGCCTTACTGCTGTGGTCCCTGGTTTGAGTGCAATACTCACTGGTTCTGCCCACGCACATCTTCCTGGGATATCACTGGCCCGCACTATTGGATTGACTGCATTTTCAACTCCAATAGGGATTTCACCACATTTTTCCTGTATAAAAAGTGCAGCAACTTTGACAAATTTAGATTCAGGAATTACAACTCATACACCCTTTCCCTTTTTAAATTTAATCTCTGCTTCAAATTTCTCTAGCAGGTCTCTCCCCAGCAGTGGTTTGGGGGAGTTAGGCATATAAACGAATTAATGAGTTACCCAGTGCTTTCCCAGTTTGAATTTTAAAGGTTGGAAGAAAGACCATGTTTCGTTTACCCCTGTCATCCCAACAACATGTATAGTATCTTGACTCAGTTTCCCTTCCAAAGTATTTAATACAGAATGCACTGCTCTGGTATCTACCAAAAATTTGATGTCGTCTTTCCCCAGCTTAGCTATAACCATAGGCTCTGCTGTGGGAGAAGCCTTCGGTCCCCATTGTTCTGAGCATGAATCTTGTCCCACTGTGAGTTGGGAAACCAGGGATTTTTGTATCAACATTGGGCAGTCATTTTCCAATGTCCTTATTTATTACAATATGCACACTGATCCTTTTCTGTAGGGGAAGTTCTCTTGGATGACTTCTCCTGAGTCACCTTCTTACTAGGTTGGTGTCTAACCTTGTCACTTGGGCCCCTATCCCAATAAACCTACCACGCCACTTCTAGAAATTTATCTATGTCTTGAACCCCGTCTAGCTTTTGCAGCTTTCTCCTTATATCATTTGTAGCTTGACCAATGAATGAGAAAAGTAGATGGGCTTTTCCATCAGCTGAATCAGTATCTAGGTTTGTATATTTAATAGCAGCTTTTCTTAATTTATTTTAAAAAATCAGCGGGAGAGTCATCATAATTTTGCTTTACTTCGTAAAGCTTTGACCAATTTAGAGCTTTAGGGACACCATGTTTTAACCCATATACCATGAGATTTTGATATCACTTTAGTTTTGCCATCTGTTCTGTCACATTTGGATCTCATTTTGGATCATCTGATGGAAAAACCTCTGCAACGCTGCCCTGGATCAACTCACTTGCTATATTTTCCTCTACCGAAGTTGTAATACCTTTATGAACCATCTGTTTCTCAGTGGGATCAAGCAATGTGTCCATCATAGATTTCAAATCAGTCCAGTCAAGGTTTTGTGCGTTAATTGCCCTTTCTACTAAATTTGCTACTTTATCTGGATTTTCTTTATATTTGCCTACAGTAGCCTTCTACTGTTCTAACTCCACAAGGGAGTACGGAACCTTTATATATATCGGCCTCTGATTTCCAACTGCTTGCCATAACGGGGCTTTCAGAACCAGTTATTTTGTTTTTTTTTTCCTTTTGACCAAGTACATTTGGCTATTGGACTGCATTCCCTTATGGCTCTTCTGGCTATTTTTCCCCTCCTTTGCCTGCTCAGGGTAGCTGTGATCTCATCTTCCTCTTCAGAAGAGCTACCTGAGCAAGAGCTGTCTGCCTCTGTTGAATTTGCTGTGTCAGATTTACCTCGACCAGTGCCGGTACTAGGGATTGCTGTCCAGGATTTGCTCCGATGTAGGGAGTGGGCGGCAGGCCTGCTTGCTTCGATGATGTCATCTCCTGAGACAGCTCCCCAGCACACGATGTTGCTATGGAAACTCACGGGCCTTAGAGAGGGAGGGGTGCCACTCCCCCTATGGGACGTCCCCTCTCCGCCCTCTCTGTTAAAGGCTCTGCCCCCTGGCTCCACCCCTAGGGGTGGTGCCATTGGGTGCACATGCTGGCTGTCCTCTCCCCCCGCCCAGCCAGGAGCGAGTTGGAATGGGAGGGGGAGTACAGGCGGGGTGGGCATCCGTGTCTGCGGCAGTGGGGAAACAACCGTAGCTGCCGCCGCCACAGCTGTGACCACCAGGGGCTACGGAAGAGCGACAGAAACCGCAGCGGGAGGAGGGGGAGAGAGCGCAGGTGGGGGAGGCATCCAGCCGGAAGTCGACAAAAGTGCCTGTGCCATTCCCGGCTGCCAAAGCCAGCCTCCCTCTTCCTTTACTGGCAGGGATCCCACCAGAGCTATGTTCCCCGCTGCAGCCGCCTTCCCCCTTAGCTTTAGTGGCAGCAGTGACCGCGGAACTGGGACCGGGGTCACAGCGGCTAAAGCTGCGGCTGGCGGACTAGGGGGAAATAGAGACAGTCCTGTGGGCGGCCACACAGGCGGGACCACGAGCAGCACTGAAGGCAGCAGCACGGACAGGGCTGTGAGCCGCGGGTGGAAGTGTGCCCGCTGGCGGTGCAGGCAGCAGTGTGGGCGGGGCCCAGATCTCAGAGGAGGGGCTACTAAGTCTGACTCCACCTCTTCCCTGCCCCCACACTTGGGATTTAAAATGGGCTGTCTCTTTTCATCCTTTTTCTCTTTTTTCCTTAAATGCAGTATGCACTCTTTCTTGAGTTTTTATAGCTTTTCATCTGGTGATATAACTAAAAAAAGCCTCATATATTCAAATTCTATAAAACAGTGTTGTTGACACAGGCAAGACATCAAATTGATTATTAATTCTTCATCTAAGCTACCAAACTGTCCTAGGGTCACATTATGATGCTTGTATTCCCAATTTTGTGGTCTGTTTATGCTGGATATTATATTCCGTGCCTTCAAGACTGGCTCTGAGAGCGAAGGCGGGGAGACGAAGAAGCATGGAGCTTTGTTATCAGCCTGCACTCACTCCTCCACAGTCTGCTGGAACACAGAACTCCACTGTGTTGTCTGGGTACGGATGGGGCAGAACACAGTGCTCCTTTGCTTTTTAGTTAGTTTAACTAGCTGAGGGAGTCCAAGTTTTCCCTTGACTGGTTTTCTTTCCCTCTTTTTGGAACTGTTCAAACCTGCTCCAGACTGAGACCCGGGAAACACCGAGAGCTCGCACTTTGTAGCCTACTAGGGCCTACTCTAGGCAGCAGCCCTCCCCAGTGCTGGAGGGACTGATAACAGACCAATCACCCCCAGGAGAGACTTTCTGAATTTGTCATCTCTTCAGAGTGATGAGTTTTGTCATCTGGTATTGTTCATTTTGTGTGCTGGGGACTACTGTGCATTGAATTATAATAAAGCCTCGATCTTGGCCTTATTATCGAGCAATGCAAGGATGGTCTGGGAGCCCAGTCCCTCAGAGAGACAGAGTGCCTGAAAGCTCAGCTAGCTCGTGGCCATCGCCACAGGCTACCCCTTAGCAAGCTTGGTGACTGCCAGCTCTATAGTGATATCAGCTCTCTTAGGATATCAGCTCTTTGCTTGCTAGGTAGGGAGCCCTTGGCTGAGGCTTGAAGCAGACGCGAGAGAGGAGAAGGAGCGGTCCTGGCGTTCCACAGGGATGGTTTACTGGGGGAGTCTGTGAAGGGTCCAGCGACAGCTCTTCTTCTGTCAAATGGGCTAAAACAGGCCCTTTTTATAGGGGGATTCAAACTTGACCAATAGTAAGGGTTAGAGAAAATGACCTATTAGGTTACAAGGATAAGCTTTGGGGCGGGAGGTCAGAGACAGGAACTTATTTTGCTGTCTCATCGTGACTCAGCAGTTCCTCCTGCCAATCCTCCGTGGAGCTTTCCCAAACTCCATGGGGTTTGCTACACTGAATGAAGTGACTCCACCACTGAGCGCTGCTGTGCCAGACATATTAGTGCTCCAGTGTGAGCTTGAGTCCAAGGCAGCGAAGTGGTATGCCATGATTGACATTGCCAATGCATTTTTCTCCATTCCTCTGGCAGCAGAATGCAGGCCTCAGTTTTCTTTCACGTGGAGGGGAGTGCAGTATACCTGGAACTGACTGCCCCAGGGGTGGAAGCAGAGTCCTACCATCTGCCATGGGTTGATCCAGACTGCACTAGAAAAGGGTGAGGCTCCAGAACACCTACAGTATATCGATGACGTCATTGTGTGGGGGAATACAGCCGTAGAAGTGTTTGAGAGAGGAGTGAAAATCATCCAAATCCTCCTGGGAGCTGGATTCACCATCAAAAAGAGCAAAATAAAGGGACCAGCTCATGAGATT
Organism: Geothlypis trichas; assembly: GCA_009764595.1. Lineage (NCBI taxonomy): Eukaryota > Metazoa > Chordata > Aves > Passeriformes > Parulidae > Geothlypis > Geothlypis trichas. Next base: position 17,595,546 of record CM019934.1, on the reverse strand, counting down.
CAGTTCCTAGGAGAAAAGTGGCAAAATGGATGGCGTCAGAGTCCTATGGATGACGCCCAATTGTGGAGCCCCTTTTGGAAGTTTTCTCCCAAATTTACCCTAATCCAGGACACAAACTTAGGCCACTTCTGATTGTTATCCAATTTATAAATTTGCCAGATTAGTCTAGACAGCCTTATAAGCTCAGGTTTTGTAAGGAGTCGGTGTTCATCAATTATTTCTTTCCAGTTTTCTAACACTAAACCTAAAGTTGAATTCTTGGGTATTTGGGAGTCATTGGAACAAGAGAAATTACAGCCCATTGTCTATACTTATAAACAGAAAGATAACAGAAATTAAGCAAAACAATGTAAATTAACACTAACAAGCCAAGAGAAAGAGAATTAGAGGGAAGGAGGATTCAAACCAATAAGCTTAGAGTCAGCAAGCAGCAGCTTGAACCACTACACCACCACTGGCTCCATTCCAAATCACGGGTACTGAAACACTTAGCTCTCATAAGCTAGCAACAAATGAAGGGGGAAGCAACAAATGAACTAGAACTCCCTTGGACCCTTTCTGGTGTCCCAGATATACCAAACAAAACTATAAGAGATCTCTTAACTCCCAACCCATGTGCTAAAACAAAATACCACCTTTACTCACCTACTGACGTGCCTCTGTGTTGGATCTGAGTATTCTTGGGCTCTGATACCGTCTTGACCGCAGCTACAGCTTCCCCCTGAATGCCAGTGAAAAGGGAGACCGGGAGCAGGATGTTCCTCTGATCCAGGGGGTTTTCCAGATGCCTTCCTGTCCCGGCGAGGTCCACCAAAAACTGATCCCTGCAGAGGCTACCTAGAACAGAGGCTAGACAGAGTTGGAGGATAAAGGTAGGTATTTACTGAAGGGCCTTCAAAGGTGTCTTGGTTTGGAAAGACAGGAGTCTGCTAAGGAAGGCAGGAGCCTCCACTGAAATGGAGAATGTAAACCCTCCCCACCCCTTCGAATTGCTATAAATTTTAAATTAAGGGGTTCTCAGGCAAAAATATGGGAGCAGGAAATAACAGTTCTTTAATAGCGAAGGAAAAAAATTAAAAGGATAAAATAAACAATGCAGTACACTAGAACAACACTGACAGAGTCAGAACCCAACCTGACACCCTGTGGGTCAGGGTGTTGGTAGCAGTCCAATTGGAAATGTGGCTGCAGTCCTCCTGAAGTATCAGGTGTGGTTCTGTTGGAGCAAGGGGATCCTGTAGAGAAGGATGTATTCTTCCTCTGAAGATCCAGTGGAAGAAGAGACAGCTGCTGTTTCTCTGGGAAATCCAGTGGACAAAATGGTGCTGGTGTCTCAAAACCTCTGGATTATATCTGGGTAGGTAGCAATGCTTGGCTCCTCCCTCTGGGTGGAGCATCTCACAATGGGATGTTATAGTTCTTATCAGTCATGCAGTGACATTCAATAACCTATTATCAGCAGATGTCCCATCCCGAGGGAGGTGTGAATGTGGTCACTCAGAGAGATAAGGCAAACTGCCCACTTGACAAAAGACAGGCTGCTATACAGATGGTAATAGAAAACATCTTGCATTGCAATCTGGAACAAAAGGGTACACCTTGGGCAGTGCAGGAGTCTCACAGAGACTACACCCAAGATGGATGATGGTCAGGAGTTTTTCATACAGATATAAGTTTGGTCCATTTGCATATCATAGGTTAATTGTGCAATTACAGCTTCAGGCAATGAAATCACTTACTCCAAGTTTTCCCCCCCCCAATTCACTGTTGTTTACATTTTTCAGGGCCTGAGACAGTAAGGTGTCCTTGAGTTTCAGGCCTAGAGAGAAATTGTTATGTCTGAATAAAATGGGAGAACAGTAGCTGGCAGGCTATGGAGTTTTGGAGTTATGCACTTAAGCAATACTGATCTGAAAAATATAAAAGCTAAAACTTAAAGCATCAATGAGACAGCCATCATGGCTTCACAAAGGGAAAATCATGCCTGACCAATCTGGTGATCTTTTATGCTGGAGTGACTACAAGGGTCAGTGAGAGAAGACTGACTGATGTCATCTACCCAGACTTCTGTAAGGCCTTCGACATGGCCCCACACAACATTCTTATCTCTAAATTGCAGAGATATGAATTTGAAGGGTGACCTATTCAGTGGATAAGGAATTTTCTGGATGTACGCAGCCAGAGAGTTGTGGTCAATGGCTCTATATCCAGGTGGAGGCTGGTGATGAGTGGTGTCCCTCGAGGCTCTGTCTTGGGACCAGTGCTCTTTAATATCTTTACCAATGACTGTGAGACTGAGTGCATCCTCAGCCACAAAGCTGAGCAGGGCAGTTGACAGAATAGAAGGATGGGATGCCATCCAGGTGGACATGGAAAAGCTCAAAAAGTGGATCCATGAGAACCTCATGAAGTTCAACAAGGCCAAGTGTGAGGTCCTGCACCTGGGTCAGGGCAATCCCAGATATGAGTAGACTGGGAGAAGAATTCATTGAGAGTAGCCCTGTGGAAAAGGACATGAGAGTTCTGGTGGATTAAAAGCTGAACATGAGCCAAACAGTGTGCTTGCAGCACATAAGGCAAATTGCATCCTGGGCTGCATCAAGAGATGTGACCATCAGGTCAAGGGAGGTGATTCTTTGTGATGGCCAATAGCTGGCCTGGAGGCCTCACAGTCATAATTAAACCTGACTATATGTCCTGGGTTGCAAAATATGGTTTGGGGGTATTCTATTTCCCATCTGTTAGAGGTGGGGCAGTTTTTTTCTGTTTATTGGGCAGTTTACTTTATCTCTTCCACAACCAATCTTCCCTCCAGGGAAGATATCTTCTGTTAATGGACCATTGAGTCTCACTGCATGACTGATAAAATTACATAATCCCATTGTTGAGATGCTCTGCCCAGGGGGAGGAGCCAAGCATTCCTACCTGGATATAATCTGAGATTTGGAACACCAGAAGCAGCCTTACCCCACTGGATTCCAAGAGGAGCAACTTCTCCACTGGATTCCCAGAGGAAGACCAGGCCCATCTACACCACCACTGGACCTTCAGAGGAAAACTACACCCTTCTACAGGATCACTGCTTCAGCAGAATCACATCTGTCACTCCAGGAGGACTGCAGCCACCATTCAATTGGACTGCTACCAACACCCTGACCCACAGGGTGTCACGTCGTATTCTGACTCGGTCAGTGGTTTTTTTTTGTTTGTACTATTTCATTTGTATTTTTTAATTTTCCTAGTAAAGAACAGTTATTCCTATCCCCATATCTTTGCCAGATAGCCTCCTAATTAAAAAAAATTATAATAATTTGGAGGGAGGGGGTTTACATTTTCCATTTCAAGGAAGGCTCCTGCATTCCTTAGCCAACACCTGTCTTTTCAAACCAAGACACCATAACTCGACCAGTCTATACTGTTAAAGGAAAAGAAGTAAACATCTCTATGACAAAGGCACTTGGAGGCCGAGAGATTCAAATGCAAAGAACAAACACCAGCCAATCCCAGGCAAGCATGTATGCAGGCAGCTATTTATGGGCTTAGAAACCCACTGAGGTCCCCTGCTCGGCTTGGGGGGGCAGAAGCTGGCTAAATATGAAGGGACGGGAACAATGGAACTAGCCAGAAAATAAAAACTTTAATAGCCAAAATAACAAAAGTCACACAGGTACAGAGGCTAGGTTCCAAGGACCCCTTGGGTGGGGCCAATGTAACCAGGTATAGGGGCACAATGTCCAATCAGAAAGGTGAACTCAGAACATGACCTTATAAGGAAAAGGTCTTGACCAACGGTGAAGGAAAACTGGAAACTTGACCAAATATAGGAAGGTTCTATTAGCATACTACTTACTCCCATGACCCCACAGCTCCCACTGTGGCCTGATCAGGTGTCCCTTCCCTTCAGTGCTCTGCCTGCCATGGTTTATGGCCAAAGGCTTCTGTAAAAGCATCTGAGGTGAAAACATTAGCAGTGTGAGATCCCTCAACTATTGGTCAGTGAACTGGGTGGTAACAAGTTTCTAGGCAATTGGGATCAAGCACACATGCTTTTTGAAAACCCCTTAAATGTGAGTCCTGGACAGTAAAGTTTACTGTTGTCGCATGAACCTTGGAGTGTTGTGTCTGTCTTAGTTGTGACAAATGGTGACCCCCGATGTGATGGATGCAGCCTGCTGCGTGGAGAGTGGGGAGACAGAGCCCAGCGGAGAGGCAGCCTGGAGAGCTGCTGGCAGCATGCAGAGCTGCAAGAGTCCAGACTACTGTAAATAGAAAGTATCCGCTGGGGACATGGAGACCTTAGTCCCGATAGAAGAAAAAGCTATGGTGAAGGTATGGACCCTCTTGTTAAGTAAACAGGGGATAAAATATGACGAACAGGCTCTGCAGACCTTACTGTTGTGCAAGAGACAGGGAAGAGACACTACCACAGAAGCCGCTTTTAATGTTCAAACATGGGAACAGGCTGGTAAACTGATTTTTGAGTCAGCCTCTCGAGGCAACGAGACTGCTAAAAATATTGTAACTGCCTCGAGGCTGGTGTTGTATACCTTGACACTGGTGAAAGCTGTGCGGAATGCAAAAACGGCAATTGAGGCCCTGCAGGTGCCACCCACCAAAACATCCAGTCATTGCAGAGCACGGGGGGGAGTGGTTAAGGGATTAGGTGCTGCATCGAGTTCCCAAGTGGAAAGGATGAGCAAGAAACCAGAGGGGGAATGGCTGTCATCTGAGCCCCCTATCTTTGCAACACTGCCGCACCATGCTGATGAAACCCTCCTCGCGCCACATGCGCCTGTGCCATGCGCAGAGCTGCTGGCGCTCGGGGCTGCAGAACGCCGCGAGAAAGTTTTTGTGTCCTGGAAAACTGTGTGTGAGGTGCTCATGGTGCATGCGGTACCTGCAGACCGAACAAAGAAGGACACTTGTGCCACTGCGGCAGCCATGCCAACCCCTCCTGTGCCACCAGCAAATGACTGTAAGTCTGTTGGGACTGTGGGAGGAGAACCAGAAGAGGGCCCCTGGTTCCCCGATCCGTTTGATCCTGGAGGGGACCCTGACAGTATCACAGAAGAACTCATGCCATCCTCCACCATGCAACCTCAGCTGGAGCCGTATTGAAGCTAGTGGCCAGAGCCAGAGGGGCCCTTCCTGGCAGCGTGTTCCCTCTCTTGCCTGCCCTCTGTGTGAGTGGAGCAGCAACGGCAGAGGCAGCAGTGAGGGAACGTGCAGAGCTGCAGGGGTGTGGTGCTGTGGTGGCAGCGGCGAGTATGCGGCAGTGAGCACATGGCACAGACATAAGAGGGCGGCAAGCGGCAAGCCACTTTCTCAACTGGTCTGCCAAGACACCCCCAGCTCTCTGTGTGCGGGCAGTGAGGAAGTGACCCAGGGAGTCTGGTGGCACCGGCAGAGGCAGTGCTGGCAGGGGCAGCGCCATGTCCCTGCTCCCTGCACACAGCAGGCTTTGTCCAGGCCACCATCTTGTGCACTGGCGGAGCCCTGTGAGCCACACCAACGTGGCCCCCGAGCCGTGCTGGCCCCTGCTACAGTCAGGGCTCCCATCGCCTGCAAACCCTTGTGAGCTGACACTGTGCGGGACCCTTACTATTAAGATTGCCTTTTTTATCATACCACCTTGTGACCCCAAAAGCATCACTCTGATTGCTTTTTATGGTGGATTCTCCTGTAATAATTCTAAATTGTAAGCTATCCTTTCAAGTGAAAATTACCTGATATGTTTTTTCAAAGTACCCTTTTAATTAATGAAACTGAGTTGCAGAAATTTTGTCCCACTTGAAGAAACTGGAACAATGACTCCAACCTTGCTATTTCCTGATGTAGAAAAGGTTACCATTGGAATGAAAGACTGTAGTCATCTCATCCTGAAGCAACTTCTGACTCAGGGCTTATCTTTTGAAACCACTTAAGAGTTAATATAATTGTAATGTCTCGAGCCTAGATTTATATACTTTCTGAGAAGGAAAATTGGGAAATTTAAGTATTGTAATTTTTTTTGCTTTTGTTAAAAATGTACTTTATGTTTTCACTGAATGACTGCTCATTAGAGAAATTTAAAGTTAGCTGTGATTGTAGATTATTTCTAGATCCAGATAGCATTTATACATTGTCGTGGGTTTACAGGAAGCAGGTTTTTTGGGAATGGAGTGGCCAGAGGCCAATAGGTGTTCAGATTTTAAATTGACACCAGGCTTGGCCACTGAGGGTGTATGCGCCTCTGAGAACACAGGGGTTAGAAGCAGTGTACTCCTTAGGCTCGTTCTCTTTGATTTCCGGCCAGCAAAGAGGCAAGGCCTCCCCTGCCCGGCTTTGAGCTGGGCGGGGGAGGGGAAAACCTGCGGCCCGGCAGAGGTAGGCCTGACCCCTCAGGATGGAAGGGTGGTGGGACACCAGGAGGCGTTGGGCAGCCCCCACCCCAGGAGAGACAGAGGGAGAGAGAGGCCCCGAGAAGATTTGGGCAGCTTTCCCCCCCCCCCCCCCAGCATGAAGATGAGAGAGAGAGAAAGCTGGTACGGGCCTGTGGCCTTGAAGTGATATCGGCTGTGAAGAAGGAGGGGGAAGGGGGAGTGCAGCAGGGAAGGAGCCTGGCCGCCTGCAGAAGTTTGTTAACCCCTTTCTGGACAATGAAGACCTCACAGAGCATTTGGACCTTTCCTGGAGGGAGATGAAGTGGGTGATAAAGTGGAAATGGGCAAGAGAATGATAGTTGGAGCAGTGAGTGAGGCTGGGAGAGTGAAGAAGAGGCCGGAGAGAGATGATGGAGTGGCTGGTTGCTGAACTCTTCTTGGTACAGCCACGGACAGAACCATCCTTCCTCGCGACACAGAGGCTGCATGCAGGGGGGAGGCGATGGCTCAGAATGAGAGGATTCAGTTTTGGAGACCCCCCGGCCCCAGGGGGTTAATAAATATGGGGGGGACAAGAGGTCCCGAGATGAGAGGAAACTGTGCCTTTTTTTGGAACTGGTCAAAGCATCCTTAAAAGGATAACCCCTGAAGTAGCCCTGTTCCATGTCCAGCGGTGAGAGCGCTGGGCATGCAAGGAAGAGGTCACCATGGCCCCAAGAAGGACTCCTCTCCTCTTGATGGACTGGAATTGAGTATTTATTGGGTGATGGATGGAGACTTGAAATTTGGAAGATGTATTGGAAATGTGGTGGGGGGAGGAGGAAATGTTCTTTTGTGGAGTTTTCATTTTCCAGGTGTGCGTGTGTGTGTGTGTGTGTGGTTTTTTTTTCCCTTTGTAGTTTAGTTAATAAACTTTTTTTTTTTCTAAGGTAGAGGCCTGCTTTGCTTATTTCCTGGTCTCATCTCACAGCAAACACCAGGGAGAGGGAATTCTCATGGGGGCACTGGCATTGTGCCAGTGTCAAACCATGACATACATAAAGATTTTATAAAGTGGTTCAGTTGTAAGAAAATTATTTAATCTTACTTATATGCATTCTTCAATTATATTAATAAAGGTTTGCTTGTAGGTATTTTAGGTAAACCCTCTCAGTCAAGGCTTGAGGCTCTGGCCAAGCCCTAGCCTTGGCTGACCGGGGATTATACCATCAAATCCAGGTATTTCTGTGTTACAAGTGTAATCAAGTCACTTTGACTTGCTGATTTGGTCTTACAAAAACTGGATCCCCTTTTGATGTAAACTCAGAAACCTTTTCCAGAAAAGGTTCTCCAAGTCCTCACTGTGAAATGGGGCTCCACAGGGATGGCAGACTCTGGGTGATGATAAAGTATTTAGGCAGGTGTAAGTATTACCTTGCTGAATTTTGCTCAGTAGTGCTTGTTGTTTTATTAGATGTATTGTTTTACTGTTCATAGTAAGAAAAGTACCTGTTATGTTAAACACTCTCCTGAATTTAATAGGTTGAAATATGTTTGTGTAATAGTTGTTAAAACAAAAAAAGGGGGAGTGCAGGGATGGTATATACCTCCCACAAAAGCCTAATGTTGGGAGTTACAGATGCAGAGTATACTGGACAAATATATGCTATGGTATCAACACCTACTCCTCCTGTAACCATTTCACTTAAAAGTCGTATTGCTCAACTTGTACCTTTTAAGTCTTGTGTCCCTACAACAGACTCAAAGCTGCGAGTAGACCAAGGCTTCAGATCTACGGGAGAACCTCAAGTATACTGGGCTCAGGTCATATCTGATCGAAGTCCAAACATGGTTTGTAGTCTTACAATGCCACAGGCAAATCTGTCCCACATCAAGGTTAGTGGGATGATAGATACTGGAGCAGATGTTACTATTGTTGGAAAAGAAATGAAATTTAGCAAAATATTTAATTATAGTTTAGTTATGAGTCATTGCGGTTTGAAGCTGTGTGTGTTTAGTTGTGTGTAACTAAGCAGGTCGTCTTAGGAACTTAATAAAATAATTAAATCAGTGCAGGAAAGCAAAGAGGACTAACTGGTTTTTAAGCAGCAGACAATGTGATAGGTAGAAGATGGATGATTTTGTTTTTGAGCTTAGGAATGATTGCAAAAGGCTTGTCGGTTATTCAGGCTGAACTGTTTCTTGGATATTTTTGTTATGAATTATGTGTATAAAAGAAGAACACATGTATTCGAGATTTTTGGGGGTTCTGGCTTTGGACGCGAGTCCACGGACCCCCGGGGCCTCAATAAAGCACCGCACAAAACTTATCTGAGTTTTGTGTCATTTATCAATCAGGCAACACTATTATAGCTACTAATGCATGGCCTCAATTATGGCCTACCACAGCTGTAGGATCTGTTGTTACTGGCCTAGAAAGTAGCACACAAAGTTACATAAGTAGTAAACCTGTGTTAGTTAAGAATTCAGAATAACAGACAGCCACGATATGTCCCTATGTTACTGCTGCACCACTCAACCTTTGGGGAAGGGATGTCTTGCCAGTGTGGGGAGATCAGGTAGGAACAGATTTTTTACAAGGGCCACTGTGCTGAAGGGTGTAAAGCATCCTACATTAGCTTTCAAGTGACTCGCTGAACAACCTTTTGCACCTGCTGTATAGAAATAGGAGACCTTTGGAATGACAATTTACCTAAGACTTTACTTAAACCTCAAGAGTCAGATATTTTAGAGACATGACTGAGCAGAAGGATGTGTATCTTTTAATTTAAACAAGAAAGCAAAATGTTACCTCTGATAGTTTTTTGAATTCACTTGTTTGTAACAAAAGGTAAATGAAACTTCCTTGATTTGAGTAATTCGGCCATAGATGTAAATAGTGTGTAGCATGCTGCCCTGTGAAATTGTACTGTTATTAATCTCCTTTTTGATAGCTCCTGGACATGATTGTAAAAATTTTTATGGTATGTGGGATAGACCAATGGCTGGTAAGGTTAGGCTTGTGGAGTTGGGTGAAGAGCCTCATTTGAACTGGGCTTATCATTTCTATATAATTGTTTTTCACATTGTGCCATATTTGTTATCCTTTCTGCAAGAGCCCCCGCACAGGAATGACAAACACCTCCTTTGTAGTCAAAAAACAAAAAGGGGAAGCTGTGATATCCAACAGCTGGCCTGAGGGCCTCACAGTGAGACAGAGTGAAAAATCCCCCAAAGCAGAAATCCCTTTTGAATTAAGTTAAAAGTCTAAAAAGGTAAAAAGTCTGTAAGCCAAAGCTGAAGGGGAAAACTGCAAAACAGATACTGGAGAGACTGATAAAGTAATCAGAGACATAAAGCAAGGCCAAGACAACCTGACCTAAGAATTCCTTTTGATAAAGAGAAACTAGCACCAAATGTCACATCGAAGTCCACAAAAATGAATATGTATGAGCCTATTGTGAAACTGTATGCATATGTATGTAGAAAGAAGATAAAAAGAGACCTGAAGTTCTCAGAGGTACGCATGCCCTTTTAGTACCTTTAAGGTACGCATGCGTCCAGCGCTGCAATAAACACATACCGGTTCTATACAACTTTGTAAAAGTTGTCTAGTTCTCTTCTTTTCTCCGCAAAACATTATGGCGAGCCAGCCAGGAGGTTCTCTGTCCCCGCAAAGGCAGGAAGGATAGACAGACCTCCAAGGCGCGCCCCAGGATTTTCCTGGTAGAGCTCCGCTCGCCTCAGCTCGCCTCCTGCGAGGACAGACAACGACCTGCTGGCCTGTGGAGGAGGATACGGTATGTATTATGTATTGAGGGGCCCCTGGGAGAGAGAGAGAATTAGGAAGTAAATCACTCAGAGACGTCTGAGTGCAGCTGATAGAGCAGCTGATAGAGACGGGGGTTCACTGTTCTGATAGAGCAGACTGCTAGCGACTCTTGGAGGTAAGTCGAGTGAACCCATGTGTGTGTGTGTGTGTAGTGTCCGGACACTGTATCATTGTATGGTTAATGCGCTGTGTGGTTAATGTCAATGTGTCTGTAACTGTGTGAGTGTGTAGCGTATGAAAGAGAGAGCGGACAAGTGAGTTCACCCATGGCGGGGAGGTGAGTCCTACCCGTGTCCGAAGCAGCGGAGGGAGGCCTGAGGCGCTGGCTGCAGCAAGCTGTGGGGGCAGGGAGAGAAGTGCCCCGCGAAGAAGTGGAACAAGTAGAAAAATGTCAGTGATGGTATTTATTGTGTTTAAATGTAGTGATTTGTTTGTGAATACGAACTCAGGGAGCTTCTTTGCCCTGGATGTTTGAACTTGATCTCTGGAATTGTACTGCGTGCTGTTATTTTAGTTGTATCCAAAGAAAGCTGATGTGAGTAAATGCTGAATTATAGTATGCTGTGTTGTGTTGAAAAAGTGGGCACTTTAAGAGATTATGCCCTTTCCCAGTGATTTTGTGTGGTGATTCTCTTCCACTGCATTGTGGTAATTGATTGTCAGATTGTATTGTGGTGTTTGTAAATATTTTAAGATTCTGTTTGCAACAAGAGTAGCATTTTACACAAAAGAGCTATGGTATGGTATGGTGATTTATGTTTAACTATGGTAAAGCGATTAAAGGAATTTGAAGAATTCCCCCCCACACCCCCACAGTGATTCAAGCCCTGGCTCTAGTGAATTTGAGATAAGGCGGAGAGCGGCGTGCATGCGTGTGTCTGTGTTTGTGAGCATATCAGAGTTTCTGCTGTAACAAGCCTTTTGCAAGGCAGTAAAATGAGTGTCAGCAGACACAGTGCTTTAATTAGTTTGTGAAGGGGAGAACTTCAGTAAGCTTAGACTGAAAACAACTTGCCCTAGAAGTTAAGTGATAAATGCCGAAGTGATAAACAAGATAGCCTGCAGGCAATTCCTAAGAGTTTTTGATGCCTTGAGAGGCTAGCACCTTAGGTGCAATGCAGAGTTCGTAAAAAGTGCTGGTATTGCTGTTCTGTGTCTTAAGTGTAAATTATAAGTTCTTGACCAAGCCGATTCGGAACATGAGATCTTAAAGCTTATGTGTGGAGAGTCACATCTGATACCTGCCACCGGGATATCTGTGTATGAAGAAAAACGGAGAAAAGACACTGTAAAGCTTGGCAAAGAAGCAAACAAGACAGCATAAAGACAAAGAGATAATGAGAACTAACCAGAGCTAAGAAGTTCCTGAACTAACCCCTTTTAGGAAGAGCTCACTGGAACAAAGCTGCCAGTAAGAGCAGCTCAGAAAATAAAAGATTTATTACAGTGAATGCTGTTTTAAAATGGGAAGGAAAATAAGATAAAGTTTTGTATGCTGATGTGTTTTTGTTTTAAGAAATCACCAAGAATGGCAAAAGGACTGTGGGACCAGACCACCGTCGGACCCACTGGTTCGCAAAATGAGTACATATGATTTGTTAAAAGCTCCTCCTAAGGTAAGGGAGGAAAAATAAAGATGACCTCCCCAAAAGGGAAGAAGACTTAGGCTCCAAAATATACCCACTCGAACCCATCCCCCTCCTGGCAGTTCAATTTCATCCAGAACTAAGAGGTAACAGAGCCCTCTGCTAGAGGCAGTAAGATTGGAAGAAAGAAAAGGGTGGAATTTTAGTTGATACAGGAGCATATATTCAGTTTTAAATAAAACTTTAATACCTGTAGAGAATGATTATGTTGTAAAATGAAGAACAACTGGCCAGCCTGAAAAGGCATACTTTTGCAAACCGTTAAAGTAACATATGTACTTAGAAGCTTTTGTACATGCTCAATTCGCTAAACATTCTCAAATGAGAAAAGTTGCTCTGGAGGCAAATAAAGATGTTAGACTTAACATTAACAGCTATTGAAATAATAGGTCATACCAGATAGTACAGGATTTGAAGGCTGTCAATAAAATAAGAGAAGAATTTATATGCTGTAGTAGCAAATCCATATACTTTACTGACTTGTTTAACACCTGAGCTAACCTAGTTCACTGTTTCAGATCTCAGAGATGCCTTCTTTTGCCTCCCTATCCATGAAGCCAGCCAGAAAAATTTTGCATTCAAACACAGCTCACATAGTCCATGTGCCTGAAAGCTTCAAAATTCTCCGCTCCTATTGGACAACAGCTTGCAAAGATCCAGAGTCCTGGCAAGCTCCACAAGAAGAAAGAAGACTGTTGCAGTGTGCAGATGATCTTCTAGCAGCCACTCAGACGAAAGCAGCATGTGTGGCCTAGAAAGTAAGCCTTTCAAATTTCCTAAGACTCCAAGGATACAGAGTATCAAAGAAAAAGGCATAAGTAAAGAAACAGAAAGTAATCAACCTAGAGTAAGAAGTGAGTGCTGAGCAGCAGACTTTAGAGCAAAGAAGCCATATGCAAAACCCCAAAACCCCAGAATCACACAGAATCACAGAGCTGTTGTCAGACCCCTCTATGCTCTTACTGCCAATAGAAACAGAGATCTCCAGTAGACAAAAGAAGCCACACAAGCCTTTTACCAGCTAAAGAATGCCCTCCTGCCAGCTCCAGCTTTGAGACTTCCAGATGTAAGTAATACTGGCTCAGGACTTGAGTCCATACCGAAGGGCAGTTGCTTACTTCTCTAAGCAACTAGATGCAACAGCCAAACGATGGCCAAGTTGCCTCAGAGCTGCAGTAGCAGTCGTGCTGAATATTCAAGAAGCATGCAAGTTTACCCTGGGACAGAAATGACTGTGCTAGTGTCCCACACAGTGCTCGCAGTACTAGAAGTAAAGAGTGGCCACTAGCTTTCACCACAGAAGCTCCTGAAATACCTGGCATCATAGTAGAACAAGATGATGTAGAGATAGTAGTGTCTAATATTGTCAACCCAGCTTCTTTTCTCAGTAGAAATCAAGGAGAAGCAACACGCCACAATTGCCCGGAGATCACTGAAGCTACCTACTCCAGCCACCCAGACTTAAAACCTTTAGACGATGCAGAGACCTGGTTCACTGACGGAAGTAGCTACGTTGCCAATGAGAACATGCTGGGTATAAGACATGTATGTATAGGACATGCTGAGTATGCAGTGACCACCTACAGAGAGACTCGAAATATGCATTCAGAGTCATGCATGCACATGGAGCCATCTGGAAGAAGAAGAGACTGCTAACCTCACAAAGAAACAAGAAACAATCCGGCTACTGGAAGCAGTTCAGCTGCCAAAAAGTATATTAAAGCACACCAGAGAGTGAGCTCAGAATTGGAGGAATGAACTGGCGGATGGAGAAGCAAAGAAAGCACCAAAAGGTGAAGTAATTATAGATTTTCCTCAAAGGTAAGCCAGAATACAATAATACTAATCAAAAGAAACATACAACCACAAGGAGTGGGCTACCATTGAAAGAGAGCTGGTAGGTAATTTCTTCCTATTTTCATAGTCAATAGTGAAAGAAGAGCACTAGAAAACACACTGGAGCCTAACTACTTAAAAGCTTTTATAAAGTGTAGCTCCTTTCCCAAAATGAACAAGGCTGCCAATGATACAGAGTACATTGATATGAAGTGTTAACTTTGAAGTAATAGTTTCCACAAGCTTTCTAGAACACACATCTGATTAAAAGAATCATTGCCAAGAATTGATATGCCACTATTACTCAGGTAAACCGATAGTGTGAACCTTGCCTCCAGACTAACCCAAAAATACCCCCAGACCGAAACTCAGTCAGAGTGAGAGAGGCCATGGGCCTGGACAGCAGTGGTAAATTAACTTTTCAGAACTCCCAAAGAAAGGGAGGTATCAGTATTTACTAAGATTGATAGATACATTTTCAGAGTGGCCAGAAACATTCCCCATCAGAACTGTCAAAGCTCGAGGAGTGACCAGAGTATTATTATTGTTATTATTATTACAAGAAATAATGCCATGCTTCAGAGTTCCAGCCACAATATCCTCAGATAGAAGATCACATTTCATTTCCAAAGCAGTGCAACAGACTAGTAGCCACCTAGGTGTAGACTGGGAACTTCACACTCCATACCACCCCCAATCAAGCAGCCAGACAGAGAAAATGCATCATTTGATTAAGAAGCAAATTATAAGACTGAGGCAAGAAATTAATCTACCCTGGCCCAAGCTCTTCCACTGACACTATTGCAAATTCGAACTACACCTTAGGCTAAAAGAAAGCTGAGGCCTTTTGAAATGCCTTATGGAAAACCATATAGAGTACAAAAGGGAATGTCCACCCACATTAAGGTGATAACACTGGCCACCTACATGGTGGCTTTAAGCAAACAGCTCAGAGAAATTGAGAAACACGTAGCTAGAACTTGAAGCAAAAAGTTAGATAGTCTAGAGATGATGTATATGTTAAGTCTCTTACAGAGAAGACTTTGGACCACAGTGGAAGGGACCGCTGCAAGTGCTTCTCACCACCTTCACTGCAATCAAAATCAAGGAAGAGAACGCCTGGAGTGAAGAAGGCCCAGAAGCCCCTTGGAGAGTGACACCAAGAGACAATGAACTGAGACTAAAGCTTACTCGGGCAAAATAAGTATATTGCAGTCGAAAGTAGTTCATACTTTAGTTCACAGAATTGTTTTATATGTAGTTATAACTGAAGTTTTAGAACTAGAGAATACCTCTATCCAAAGCAATGCTAGACGGCCTTGGTCCCAAGTGTTTAATCAGTATACTGGATCCATGAGAAAACCTTCTGAGATAAAAGATTTAAACCTATCCACTGTAGTAATTCACGAAGATCAAGTATATGAAGAGCAGGAATGGCAAAGAACAAGAACTGTCGACACTTCAAAGGATCAGAGGAGAAGAAATCAAGGTAAAGTGCTGGATAGTTAATGAGACAGTTTATGAGAGACCAGATGAAATTAGTGTTGTAATTTCTCCTGGTGTACATGAACACCAGGAAGTTTTGTGATAACCTAAGTGAATCAGACTGTTAGTGTAATTTCACCTTGATACAGCCTGTAGAAGTAACTTGCCTTTGGGCTCAAGATGCTATCACACAAACTTGAAGCTGAAGTGTATGAAATAAGCCCCTACATAGTAAAGAATGTAAGCGAACAACAACTATTGTTCAATCCAGAATGGTCTCTCAAACGTGTTGAATTGCCAATGCAAATTAACATCTCAGAAATCCAACCAGCCTGCCTCTCCTTTTTAAAACAAACAAACAAACAAACAAACAAAATTTAAAAAAAAAAATTCCTTTGAAAGCTGGACAACGTGGTTACACAAGCAAGTATATCTCAAGAGCAGAATAAGAAAAGATCTAACTGAGATATAAGGAGCAGGATTAGAAGTTTTAAATAAAATTAATTCAGAAATACTGATGAATAAACTGGCCACTGCAGCAGGTAGCCTAACCAAATTGAAGCAGCCTTTACAGTCATCTCTATTGGCATTAAGAACTAGCCAGTAGCAGATTTCAAAAGTACTGCCAAAGTTAGAAACGGCCGAGGACCAAGACCACAAGTTAATAGTAGATGCACTTAGTACAGTTCAAGATAATGTGTCTTTAGCTTTCAGTTGTATACAAGCACAGCTATAAATGTAAGCAACAGCAGCTCTGATCATACAGGAAGAGAGTAAAAGTAATTTTCCAGCTGAAATTCAGAAAATTGTCTGAGATAATGTGATTGATTTTGAAAAAGAGTTTCAATCCTGGTGAACTATAGTAAATTTCACCTATGATCCTGCTTCTAATGTGACCACTGCCTTTGTGCTTACCATGCGTAATACCACTGTTTATGTTATAAACCATAAAAAAACAATACTCTGCCCTTCAGAACATAGAGTGTAAGCACAAAAATGAATGAAAGTGGCAAACAGTAAACCTAGAATCCTGCATCACTAGAGAACAGCTAAGATTCTTTTGTGAAAGCAATACTATTAATGCCCAAGATGTGTGTTTAGACACTGAACAGAGTATTTGCCACTTCGAAGTAACTCCAGTCACTGACCAGAAAACTGTGCTTGTGTATACTAGAAAAGAGTGTGTATGCCTGAAAACTGCCTGTGCTGCTGTAAAAATTGATAGCAATGATGTTATTCTGTCTAGTAGAAATCATTCTAATTTCCGTATTTGTAATTTTGTTAAGATTGTCAAGTGTGATAGAATTTTTAATAAGTTGTGTCATCCCATTGTAGTTTTGTTAATATTAGTTAGAATAAGTTAAAGATTATCTATTATATTGCTAACTAAGAATTAGATAATACTACAACGAATAGCTGTATTAACCTCTTTATCAAACGTACATGGCAAAGCATTAAGAGACACTTATTATTGTAAAAGTTTGCATTAAGTAAAAGAATTTACTTATTCTCTAGGAAAGGGGGGAATGAGACAGAGTGAAAAATCCCCCAAAGCAGAAATCCCTTTTGAATTAAGTTAAAAGTCTAAAAAGGTAAAAAGTCTGTAAGCCAAAGCTGAAGAGGAAAACTGCAAAACAGATACTGGAGAGACTGATAAAGTAATCAGAGACATGAAGCAAGGCCAAGACAACCTGACCTAGGAATTCCTTTTGATAAAGAAGAACTAGCAGCAAATGTCACAGCGAAGTCCACAAAAATGAATATGTATGAGCCTATTGTGAAACTGTATGCATATGTATGTAGAAGAGAGATAAAAAGAGACCTGAAGTTCTCAGAGGTACGCATGCCCTTTTAGTACCTTTAAGGTACGCATGCGTCCAGCGCTGCAATAAACACATACCGGTTCTATACAACTTTGTAAAAGTTGTCTAGTTCTCTTCTTTTCTCCGCAAAACAACAGTCATAAATAACCCTGACCATAACTTGACCAGCCTATACCGTTAAAGAAAAAGAAGTAAACATCTCTATGAAGAAGGCACTGAGAGGCTGAGAGATTCAAATGCAAACAACAGACACCAGCCAATCCCAGGCAAGCATGTAGGCAGGCAGCTATTGGTCAGTGAACTGGGTGGTAACAAGTTTCTAGCCAATCGGGATTGAGCACATGCGCTTTTTGAAAACCCTATAAATGTGAGTTCTGAACATTAAAGTTTGCTGTTGCCGCATGAACCTTGGAGTGTCAAGTCGTGTCCGTCTCAACTGTGACAATTCTTCCCCTTTCCCCTCATGAGACCCCACCTGGAGTACTGCATCTAGCTCTGGGGTCCTCAGCACAAGAAAGATGTGGACCTGTTAGGATGGGTCCAGAGGAGGGCCATGAAGATCATTAGAGGGCTGGAGCACCTCTCCAATGAAGACAGGTTGATAGAATCTGGATTGTTCATCCTGAAGAAGGCTCCTGGAAGACCTCACTGCAGCCTTCCAGTACTTAAAAGGGAGCTTATAAGAAATACAGAGAGCAACTTTTTACGTGACCAGATAGACATAGGACAAGGACAAACAGTTTGAAACCTAAAGAGGAGAGATTTTGATTTGATGTTAGGAAGAAATTCTTTACTCTGAGGGTGATGAGACACTGGAACAGGTTGCCCAGAGAAGTTGTGGATGCCTCATCCCTGGAAGTGTTTGAGACCAGGCTGGATGAGGCTTTGAGAAACCTGGTCTAGTGGAAGGTGTCCCTACCCATAGCAGGGGTGGTTGGAACAAGATGATCTTAAAAGTTCCTTCCAACCCAAGCCATTCTATGATATTCCATACCATAGAACGTCATGCTGAGTATGTACACTGGGGCTAGCTGGCTGGGATGGGCTGACTGCCACTGATAGACTGACTGGGCCTCAATCAGTGAGTGGTGAGTAAGAATATTGTGCATCATCTGTTCTTAGGTTTTAGCCCACTCTCTCTCTTTCCTTTCTATTACAATTATAATTGTTGTTATTATTATCATTACTATGATTAGGTTTTACTTTTTTTTTGTGACGGTGTTCACAGGGGTTTTCAGGTGAGGGATAAGACGAGAATTTTGACTCCATGTTCAGAAGGCTTGATTTATTATTTTAAGATATTGTCCTGGGTTGGCTGTATGATGCTTTTATCCCCAATCGTCTTGTTCTGTTCATGCTGAATAGTAAGTTTTGCACCTTTAAGACTTATTGCAGAGAGTGAAGGGGGGAGAGAAATGCACAGTTTTTTTTCCTCCAGACACTGCTGTCACTCCCCCACATTCCTCCTCCTGGACTGTTGTTGTCTGTGGACAGAGAGCGGGACAGAGCGCTTCTTTTGCTTTTTAGTTAGTGTTAGCTAGCTGAGGCAAAGAAGTTCCCTGGACTGTGGTTTTTTTTTTTTTCCCTTTTCTTTGGACCTCTTGAAACATGCTCTGGACTGAACACCCAGGGGAGCACCGGCAGCTCACATTTCTGGCCCACCGGGCCGGGCCTGGCCTGCGACAATTCCAGCACCGGAGGGACTGATCAGAGACTGAGTGAGCTGCAACCCGGGGGACGGGGTTTTCTCAGTTTTGTCATCTCTTTTAGAGTGGCAAGGGGTCTCATTGTTTGATATTGTTTTAGTTTTATTGTTTAATAAACAGTTTTTTTCCACCTTTCTCCAAGGAGGTATTTTTCCCTCCTGGAGCAGTTGGGGGGAGGGGCCAATTGAATCTGCTTTTCTCCCTGGAGCTCCTTTGCGGGATTCTTTCCCAAATTTACTCTAAACCTGGACAAATACATATTACATTATAACTATACAAAAAAGAATAGAAGGAAAAGTTTCATCTGAGAAGGCTAGCTAAGCTAAGAATAGAAAAGAAAGAATGAAAACAAAGGTCTGTGTCTCGGACAGAGAGAGAGAGCCCGAGCCCGCTTTGCCGTGACTGGTCATTAATTCCAAACATTCACAGGAGACCAATCACAGATCCACCTGTTGCATTCCACAGCAGCAGATAGCCATTGTTTACATTTTGTTTCTGAGGCCTCTCAGCTTCTCAGAAGGAAAAATCCTAAAGAAGGATTTTAATGAAAAGATGTCTGTGACATTTTTCATTTCTTAAAGTTTTCTTACCTTAACCCACAAGCTTTACTTTTTTCTGATTCTCCTCCCCAGTTCAGGGAGGGGGTTGGGGGAGTGAGCGAGCAACTGCGTGGACTTAGTTTCTGGCTGGGATTAAACTACAACATATATTTGGTGTTCCAACAAAGTCATAAGGTGAGACTTTGGTGCACTCAGTCCCCTCGTCCAGATCACAAAAAAATAACAGAACTGGGCCCAATACTGATTCTTGGGGAACCCCACTAGGTAACTGTCCACCAACAGGATTATATCCATTCCTCACCACTCTCTTGGCCTGTCCATCCAGACAGTTTTTAAACTAAGAAAAGAGTGCTCCTGTCCAAGTCATGGACTGCCAGCTTTTCCAGGAGAATGCAGTGGCTAAAGTCCAAGTAGGCAACATCTACAACCTTTCCCTCATCCACTAGGCCGGTCACCTGGTCATAAAAGGAGATGAGGTTGGTCAGGTGGGACCTGCCTTTCCTAAAACCATGTAGGCTGGGCCTGATCCTTTGGTTGCCCTGTATGTGCCAGGTGATCACACTCAGATAATCTCTTCCATAATGTTGGAGGTTAGGATTTTTCCTTCTTTTTTTTTTTCTTTCTCCGGGAATTTTCCACCATTTGTTGCCTAAGAGATGGTAATGACGATACTTGAGAGACAAAGATGTGACTAGGAGGAGGAAGAGGGGGAAGGGTGCAGCTTGCTAGTCTCTTAGCTGGGGGGCTTTATCTTGGGAAATGCAAAGATTTTGGCTGGAGGGTGAGGGACTGGGCTTAACTCCTTGTGTACTCTCTCTCTCTCTGGATCAGAGTGAA
Organism: Geothlypis trichas; assembly: GCA_009764595.1. Taxonomy (NCBI): domain Eukaryota; kingdom Metazoa; phylum Chordata; class Aves; order Passeriformes; family Parulidae; genus Geothlypis; species Geothlypis trichas. Next base: position 17,575,480 of record CM019934.1, on the reverse strand, counting down.
GAATGGGTTTTGGTGCCGGACTGTTGCTGCCCAGAGGATTCGCTGCCACTGCAGTTTTTGTCCTGTACTTCTTTTCCATATCGTGGGTGAGCCTTTGGTTGTAAGAGCAGCTGTTGAACTGGGACCTTTTTAGCACCCAACCTGTTATAGATAAATAATGAGATGATTTGCTCTCATGATTAAGGGATGAATATTGTGTGTATATTAAGAAAAGCTTTATTGATGTATAGTTATGTTATTGTGGCTTGTTGTTTAGACGTCCTCTGTTCTCTCCATAGTCCCCCTTTCCCCCCCTCTGTATTGTTACCACCAGACAGGCTGGGTTGTCTAGGACGGGTAGAAAGAAGGTGTGTACATATACTTCTTGCATGGGGCAGTTGGGAATGGAAAAGCTTGTTGCTGGAGGGCTGCAGCATGACAACACCTGACCCTCCAATCAAGTTGCAAGAAAGTAGTCTCCATCAATAAACAGCAAAGAAGAGTTGACTGACAGACAGGGAGGGGCCAGGGTTGCCTGATGCAACCCCCTGAGGTAAAAAAGGCAGAACAGCCATTTTGTGGGTGAGCCACGTGGCAGACAGCCATGGGGAGGGGAGAGTGTTTCCTCCTACCGTGGTTATTTTTCCTTATTTAGTCCTTTTGTTATAGTTTTTTGTAAGGGTTTAATAAGCCTTTAACATTTTGAAAGGTGAGTGGTTATTTCTCACAAACTTCACTAGGAAGGGGATTCCGATCCCTCTCTGGAGGGAGTGTATCCTTGCTGCTTGCAGAAACCATCTACTGCTGCCCAGCCCCACTGTTTTCTGACGCTGCTTCAGGCTTTTTTGCTACACTTTAGCCTGACACCCGTGTCCGCTTGGATTCCCCGCAGGTCCTGACATGGCTTAAGAGTTTTTGTTACACTATGTTTGCCACTCCGGGTGTGCTCACCTCTGCTGTCCCAGCCTACTGCTCTGAGGTTCCTGCTACAGTCCATTTCATGAACTGGACAGGCACTGAGACCAGCTGCTTCCCGTGAGTTTGCAAAGGAAGCCCATTTTCTCTCACTTCTCCCGTCTGAGCCACCATTACCATGTGGAGAGGCAGCTGAGCTCACCCCACAGCGCCCCTTGCAGCCATGGGAGAATCATTGCACCTGCTCTGCCTGGCCAGGAGCCAACAGCACCCCTGCTGTCTGTGGCCATAACTACACCAAAGGAGAAAGTGCTTGACAGCTGAGAGAAGGCTGTTATTGGGGCTCTGTTTTTTGTTTGCTTGTTGTTGCTGCTGTTATTGTTGTTTGTTTGCCTTGTTATAGATTGTCCTGATTTTGCCTTAATTGAATTTTTGGTAAAGAAGAAAAACATCAGCCATGGAAATTATTTTCCCTGCAAGGAACATTACAGCTTTCTCTGTGTTTGACAGAACTAATAGCTAGATGGCTCTGAAAATTGTCACAGAACTAAGCTAACTAAAGAAGCTGGACATGCCTCTATAAATCATATTTAAGACCTAAAAAAATGTGGAAAGCTCTCTTACTTCCTACTCTCTTCAAACAAGGGAGGGCCTGCCTGGCCCCCCTCCCACCGGGCCCCGAACCAACCCAGGCTGGGCCACAGTGCAGCTGCTAAAATCTTACTGCTGTTAAGCCCTGCCTGCAGTCGCCAGGCTGGGCCAGGCCCCGTTCCAGCTGCAAGCCACTGAGACATCCTGCCGGGGACTATCCCATCGCCGCGAAACACCATGTGGCCAAGACCAAAGGTGGCTCTGCAGTCTGCGCAGGAAGTGGCCCCACAGCTAAAATTGAAAGCAGTCGAGGCTGGAAAACAGCCATGCTGCCGGAAGTAGCCGCCACCATCCTAGCCCAGCCAGTCACAGACTGCGTGCCTGCCTGCTTCTAATCTACTGCCCTGCAGACAAAAGGACAGAAAACAGCAACTGGCCCTGCTTGCGCAGTGCCAGCGGAGACCACATGATTGGCAGTGAGAAGCACAGTGAGCGATTTTCCCCAATGCAGGACCTGGACAAGATTAACTTTTTCAATGCTGCTGTGAATAACTATGCAGCCACCAGCTACCAGGCAGGGATCACATGACCAACAGCAAGAGGTAGAACACGAAATTCTCTGATGCAGGGCCCTAGCAAGATTAACCCTTTCAAAACTGTAAAGTCGATGGGAAGGATTCTCACATGCCAACAGGTTTCTTCAGAGCAGACTGTTAGCCGTGAACTTAAAACCACAAAGAAACTTTTTTCTGTGGCATTGCAAAAGAGACTCCTATCCCTAAATGAATTGAAGAAAGATTCTTTTTGCAAATGGTAAACTGACTCAAAATCACAACTTTTGTCTCTTTGCATTGTTGATAGAGAAGAAGGGCTGAAGAGAGAAAAGTGTTCTAATAGTTTTAGTTTTTATCACACTTCTTTTAATTCTGTTAATAAAATTTTCTATATACTCTTTAAAGCTTCGAGCCTGCTTTGCCCTTTCTCCTAATCCTTATCTCACAAAATAAAATTATTAAATAATTTTAGTGGGTGCACTGGCATTTAGCCAGTGTTCAACCCACTACATTCATTAGTGAGTTGGCTGAGAAATCAAACCAAACCCACTCTATATATATATATATTCTAGTAAAGAACTGTTATTCCTTTTCCTATATCTTTGTCTGACAGCCCCATAATTTCAAAGTTATAATAATTTGGAGGGAAGGAGGTAATATTTTCCATTCCAAGGGAGGTTCCTGCCTTCCTTGGCAGGCACCTGTCCTTTAAACCAGGAAACATAACCTTCCCAGGCACTGAAGTCAGGTGGACAGGCCCCTAATTCCCCGGATCCTCCTTCCACCAGCTCCCTCAGTACCCTTTGGTAAATTCCATCTGGTCCCATAAATTTGTGAGTGTCTAAGTGGCCCAACAGGCCACTAACTACCTTCTTCTGGATTACAGGGGATCCATTCTGCTTCTCATCCCTGTCTAGCAGCTCAGGGGGCTGGTTGCCCTGAGAATAATCAGCCTTACTGTTGAAGACTTCAGCAAAGAAGGCATTAAGTACCTCAGATTTTTCCTTGACTTTGGGTACCCCCGAATCCAATATAGAATGGGCGTTTTCCTTGGCCCTACTTTTGTTATTAATGTATTTATAAAAACACTTTTCATTATTCTTTACGATAGTTGCCAGATAAAGTTCTAGTTGAGCTTTTGCCTTTCTAATTTTCTCTCTACATGACCAAACATCTTTAAACATTTCCTGAGTCACCTTCCCTTTTTTCCAAAGGTCATAAACCCTCTTTTTTCCCCAGGTTCCTGCAAAAGCTCCTTGTTCAGCCAGGCCGGGCTTCTTCCCCTCTGGCTCATCTTTAGGCACATAGGGACAGCCGGTTCTTGCACCTTCAAGATTCCCTTCTTAAAGAATATCTGGCCTTCCTGGGTCCCTTTGTTTTTAAGGGCATTTTCCCAAGGAACTTGCCAAAACAGTGTCCTCAGTAGGCCAAAATCCACCCTCCAGCAGTCCAGGGTAGAGGTTTTGTTGACACCTCACCTTACTTCACCACGTATTGACAACTATAATTTTGTGGTTGCTGTACCCAAGACAGCTCTGACCACCACATCTTCCACCAGCCCTCCCTTCTCTGTTTGCAAACAGCAGGTCTAGCAGGGCCTCACCCCGATAGGCTTGCTCACCAGCTGTGGGAGGATGTGGACAGTTTTTTATTGAGACATAGTTGATGGGAAAAGAGACGTGAGAAATACATCTGAGAAAGAAACAGCTGCCTAATTCAAGGACAGTTTCTCTGAGCAAGAATCTGTTCAAGAAAATATGTGATAACAGGAGGTAAAAAAGAAGCCACAAACATCCTGAGAAAGGTGGGACTGACTTTTTATAGCTGACCAATGGTGAGTTCTATTTTTGCAATATGTATGAGCCTTATTACTGTGATTATAAAAGTGTGCCTATTAATCAATAAATCTGAGACTTGTCCATCATCAGCAGATGAGCAGGTCTCCCGTCTACCTCGTCAGGAGGAAGTTCTCTTCCACACACTCCAGGAACCTCCTAGACTGTCTCCTCTCTGCTGTGTTGAGTTTCCAGCAGATATCTGGCAGGTTAAAGTCTTCCACAAGAACAAGGGCCAGTGATTGTGAAATATCAGCCAGTTGCTTCTAGAATAGTTCATCCACCTCTTCATCCTGGTTGGGTTGTCTGTAACAGAATCTCACCAGGATATTTGCCTTGTTGGCCTTCCCCCTTGTGCTAGGTTACAATATAAAGATGTATTCTATTCCCATCCTCAAGAGCTGTCGAAACCAAGAGGGGCATTGGTTTTCCTTATCTCCTGTTAATGGGCCCATCAATGCCTGGCCTCATGATTCAGAGATAACTTCCTCTGGGAGCCATTTCTGTTTAATGGGTAATCAAGGACCCACTGCATGACTCATATAATGATATCAGCCCATTGTGAGATGCTCTGTCCAGGGGAGAAGAGCTAAGCATCCCCACCTAGTTATAATCTAGAGTTTGGGACAGAACAAGTAGCCCTTACCCACTAGTTTCCAGAAGACAAGAGCTACCAGATCTTTTCTACAAGATCATCACTTCAACAAGACCATTTCATCTAGACTACTACCACCACCCTAACTAGCAGGGTGTCAAGTTGTACTCTGTCTCTGTCATTAGTTTTTCTTTTGTATTATTGCATATATTTCGGGGTTTTTCCCCTTTTCCTAATAAATTGTATTTCTGACTTGGAGTCTCTCATTAGTTTTGCTTTCAAACCAGAACACCCCTGATTATCACTCATAGGCACTCAACCTTATTATCACTATCCTTGAACTCTATAAAGTCAAAACACTCCCTAATATACAGAGCCACCCCACCACCTCTCCTCCCTCGCCTGTCCCTTCAGAAAAGCTTGGAGGCATCCATTGCAGCACTCCAGTCATGTCATCCCACCACATTTCTGTGATGGCTACTACATAATACCTTTCTTGCTGCACAATGGCCTCCAGCTCCTCCTGTTTGCTGTACATATTTTGTGTGTTGGTGTCGATGCATTTCAACTGGGCTGTGGATTTTGCCCCTAACTCTGGCATGCCACCCCCCAGGCTCACCTGGAGTGAGCCTGGTCTCATCTCCTTCCCTCTTCAAACCTAATTTAAACCCCTCTCAATCAGCCCTATTGACTCATGGACTAGAATCCTTTTTCCCCTTTTAGACAGGTGAACTCCACCTGACTCCTGCATGCCTGATGCCAAGTTAACCACCCTATGATCAAAAAAGCCAAAATTCCACTGATGGCAACTGTTTTTAAGCCACATATTGATCACATGGGTTTTCCTATTCTTTTGATATTTATTCCTGGTACTGAAGGAATCAAGGAAAACACCTGTGCTCTTGTCCCTTCAACCAAGAGACCCAGTGCCTTGTAGCCTTTTTGGTTGCCCTGGTACTTCTCTCATCAGCCTGGACAACCAGCAGTGGGGAGTAATCAGTGGGCCAAATTAGTCCAGGGATACTCCTGGTAATATCCCTTATCTGGTCCCCAGGGAGGCAGCAGTCTTCCCCGTGGGATGGGTATGGTCAGCATACAGGACTCTCAGCTCCCTTCAGAAGGGAGTCACGCACTACAACTGTTGTAAGTGTTCAGAGGGGTTGTAGATGGATGGATGAGGCAGGCTCTTGATTCCATGATCAGAAGGCTAGATTTATTATATTATGATATATATATAACATTATAACTATGCTACATAAAGATAGAAAGGCAGAGGCTTCTTCTGAAGCTGCTAAGCTAGTAGAGAGACAGAAAGGAATGAATAACAATGTCTGTGTCCCAGCACAGAGCGATAGCAGTTCTGCCTGTGAATGGTCAGCAGATCCAAACATCTGCTGACCATCCAACCACAGGTGAATCTGCTGCATTCCACAGTAGCAGATAATAATTGTTTACATTTGCTGGTAAGCCTCTGAGCTCCAGCAAGGAGAAATCCTAAGAAAGGATTTCTTAAGAAGAATGGCTGTGACATACAACTACCTTTCTTTTTTTCTTAATACCTGTAGTTGTCATCCATCTGGTTGACTGCACTGATCTGGGAGACTTCCCAGATAGACCTTCATCTCCACTGTCATCTGCCTGACCCTCGAGTTCCAAAACCTCATATCTATTCTGTAAGGGCAGCTGGGAAGGTAAGGGAGTCCAGGAAGGGATTCGTCTATGTCCCTGATTAGGGGCCTCTTTCCATTCCCCCCCATCTTTAATGTCCTCTTCTTCTGTGTGATGGCAAGGTCAGGGCTCCTCCAGCTCCTGCTGAGCTGAAGTCCAGGTAGACAACATCCACAGCCTTTCCCTCATCCCCTAGGTGGGTCATCTGTTTATAGAAGGACCTGACTTTAATAAACCCATGCTGGCTGGGTCTGATCCCCTGGTTGTTCTGCACGTGCCGTGTGATCGCACTCAAGGTAGTCTGTTCCATAATCTTCCCTGGACAGGAGGTCAGACTGACAGGCCTGTAGTTCCCCGGATCATTCTTCTGATCCTTCTTGTGGATGGGCATCACATTGGCTAGTTGTTTTGTTGCCCGATTGATAAATGACACAAAACTCGGATAAGTTTTGTGCGGTGCTTTATTAGGGCCCGGGGACCTGTGGACTCGCGTCCCAAGCCAGACCCCAAAATTTCGGGTACAGGTACTCCTCTTTTACACACATAATTCATAACAAAATATCCAAGAAACAGTTCCCCTTGAATTGCGACAAACCCCTTGTAATACATTCCTGAGTTCACAAACAAAATTGTAAATCTTCTGCTTGTCATATTGTGTGCTGCCTCCAAAACCGGTTAGACTCCTTGCTTTCCTACACTGGTTTAAATATTTTATTAAGTTCCTAAGACTACCTGCTAAGTTACACACCAAACTCAACACACACCATCAACGGCTACGAAACTGTTTTTAACAAACCACTTCACACACAACTCATAACTAAACTATAATTAAATATTTTGCTAAATTTCATTTCTTTTCCAACATTTTCCCCCCTTTTGAGCATCCTTCAGTCCTGCTGCAAGGATGCTCAACTAACAGTATTGATAGTAACATCTTCATAACGAGGTGGGGAGTGTTCTTCATTCTGCCGCCCGCGGGTCATCGCCTTCAGAAACTGGAAAGATTGCTTCTTTTCCTTTTTGATCACACCTAAAAGGCATCTATATACAATCCATGTAGTCACTAAAAATACCAAAAACATTAGTACATACTGTATAGCAGATGTAATCCAGCCAGACAGGTGAAGCCCCAAAGAATCAAATACTGCTCCTATCCAATTACGCTGTGCTTCCTTTTCAATTTCCTTGTTTTTTGTTTCCACTTCTGCCAATTGGGAAATATCTTTCTCAACTTCAAGTGTAACATTTGGAATGTGCACACAGCAATGATCTATGCTCCTACTCAGGTAACCACAAACTCCATGTTCTTTTAACAGTAGCAAATCCAATGCCATTCTGTTTTGTAGGGTCATTCTTGATGTAGCTTGCAATTGCGAATTTAAATCTTTAAATCCCTTCTTAGTAGCTGCTGCCAACCTTTCTGTCTGTCCTAACAAGTTGTCGAGCATTTCCCTGTTTCGATATGTCGCTATTGGAGGGAATAATGACTCTAATATCCATCCAAATTTTACTCCTGAGCCAGGTTCATGCCACTGCTCCTCTAGGGAGCTTTCCCTCTTTTTGAGTCCTTTCCTTTGGGTCAATTTATTCTGTTTCCAGTACGGACACAATGTGGGAACCCCTAGGGTGATTTGTGTTACTGATCCATCAGGAGGTAAATGTGTGGTCCACTGTCCGTGTCCCAACACCCAAACTAAATTTCCAGGACTGTGCACAGTAGTATATCTGCAATCTATAGGTCCATTCATGGACTCTTGGCTAACCGTGTGATCATGCCCCCTACACTCACATCCCCACTTTAATGCCATTTTCACGGGTACCAATCCAATTCGGTCTTCCGGTGTATCACATGTAAAAACCTCAGTACAATTCCAATCCTCTTTCTGCGGTTTGAACTCTCGGGAAGATGTAGACGTGATGATGGCCCTATAATGCGACTGATTCTTTACTCCTGACCATTGGATGCACCATTGCACTTCCCCAAGGTAACTATAATGTTCCAAAACACTGAGTCCCCATAATGTCTTCCAACTTTTCCAGGTGTCAAAATTCTGTGTGACATTCTGACAATTCATCTCATTTCGCTGGGATTTCGTTTTTATTCGTACTTTATTGCATGGCTCATCTATTGGGGTTGCAATCAAACACTTCCTGGTATTTTGAATCCAACCATAATGAGTGGGCTTCTTTTCACATTCCTCTTTAGTCATAACCCGAACAGTCATACACAAATCCTTCCATACCTCTACTGATTTGGGAACTGACTAGCAAGACCATGAAACATTCTTAAATGATTCAGGCATTTTGGTTACCGGTATGATTCCCCAGGGAATTGGTTCACCTGCAGCCTGAGGTAATGGCAAACAAGCTGTTATTTTAGTCACATTCTGCATAATCCCAAAATCTCTAATAATCCTACCACTAAGTTTTCCTGCTCAGCACTTCGTTCTATTGTATTGTTAACCTCCCGTCTATTCCTTCTACCGTGTCCCTGTAAGGATAACATCCTTCTGTCATGCCTCCCCCATGCATCTTTAGCTACCCAACACCAATATTCTCCTGTATCATTTGTGGTTACCTTAGTAAGATTCAGTACCGTGTTTCCTTGTTGTTTATTCTGATCCCAGCCGACTCCTATCTTGCCTCGGCTTCTTTCAGCCCCCCATTGCCATATTGCAATAACTTCACTGGCCTCAACTTTCTGGCTGTCAAATATAACACAAGTTAGTTGAACATCCATCCCTTCCATGACTGTAAGCTTTGTTTCTTCAGCCTGTACTAAAGTAGATCCTTGAACGGATACCAGTCTCATGATCACTAGCAGTAATATAATTAAGAAGGCAGCTTTGCGCGGAAGATCATCCGGGTTGGAGACACTATCTGGGCTTCCCATTGGTGCGGTGCCTTCTTCACCCTGGTGTAGTGGATCCAAGCATCCATCCCCTGGACCTTCACCGCCGTGTAGGTTGTCATCATCACCTGGTGGGGTCCGCTCCATGATTCCCGTAGCGGATCCGTGATCCACTTCTTGACGTACACCTGGTCCCCAGGCTGAATGTTGTGGACAAAATTCTCCAGCGTGAGCGGTCTATTCCACTGCAACGTATTTCTTAAAGAGTTCAAGATCTTATTCAATGACACAACATACTCTGCAATTGCCTGATCCCCACTCACATGTACCTTCCCTTTTAATACAGTTGCATGATATGGTTTGCCATATAGTATCTCATATGGACTTACGTCTACCTTTTCCCTTGGTTTAATTCGAATCCTGAGTAGGGCCAAAGGCCAAGCTTGAGGCCAGTGCAATTTAGCTTCCTGGCAAATCTTTTTAATTTGCCCTTTCAGGGTTTGATTCATCCTTTCTACCTGCCCACTAGACTGAGGCCTCCATGGGGTATGCAAATCCCAGTTTATATCTAACATTCGTGCTACATCCTGCACTACCCCAGCTATAAAATGCGGACCCCTATCTGATGACAATCCTAAAGGTACTCCAAATCTTGGTATTATTTCTTTTAACAGGGTTTTTACCACCTCTTTAGCCTGATTAGTTCTACATGGAAAAGCTTCCGGCCACCCTGAAAATGTACATACGTACACTAACAGGTATCTGTATCCTTGTGCCCTAGGCAATTCGGAAAAATCAACTTGCCAGTAATCTCCTGGTTGTGGCCCAATTTGCAACTTTCCCATTTGTACTTGTCTCCTAACTACTGGATTATTTTTCAAACATTCCGGGCACATTGCATTAACTCTTTTTGCCATTGTTAACATCTGATTGGAGATTATCTCATTCTTCAAAAATTTTACCAATACTTCTGCCCCCCAATGACATTTATTATGTTCTGTTTCCAAAATAAATTTCATTATGCAGGTAGGTACCACTATTTGTCCCATTGGTGTAACATACCACCCGAGTTGGTTCCTCTGTGCTCCTAGCAAGTTTATTAGCTTTCCATCTTCTATTGAATATTTGGGCTCCTGATTCAAATACGGGGTAGCTGGATTTGTTCTTACCGGTACCAATGCCATTTGAGTCCATACTTCCCGTGCCACTTGCCGTGCTGTGACATCAGCAAATCGATTTCCTCTGTAAACGTCTCCTTCCGCAGTCTGATGTCCTCTGACATGCATTACTGCAACTGCTTTGGGACTGTGTACCGCATCCAGTAGCTGTAGCACTTCTTCCCGGTGCTTGATGTTGGTTCCCTGTGAATTCAAAAGCCCCCTTTCTTTCCATAACGCCCCATGTACATGGACCACACCAAAGGCGTATTTAGAATCTGTCTAGATATTAACCCTTTTGTCCTTGCTCAAATACAGAGCTCTAGTGAGTCCAATCACCTCTGCTTTCTGGGCCGAAGTTCCAGGTAACAAAGCCTTTGCTTCTATTACCTGATCCAATGTTACCACTGCATATCCAGCGTAGCGAGTCCCATTCTCGACAAAACTGGATCCATCAGTGTATAGTTCCCATTCAGGTTCTTCTAATGGCTCATCCTTTAGATCGGGTCTGCTGGCGTATACTTGTTCAATTACCTCTACGCAATCGTGCACCAGTTCCCCAGCCTCCTGGTCACTGTGTAGAAACTCTGCTGGATTAACATGATTAGTAGTCCTTATTTCAATATCATCCTGTTCTCTCAGGATAGCCTGGTATTGCAACATTCGGTTTGATGATAGCCAGTGACCACCCTTTTGCTCCAAAACAGCCATAACCATATGGGGAACAAACACTTTCATTTTTGCCCCCAAAGTCAATTTCCGGGCCTCTTGAATAAGGATTATTGTTGCCGCCACGGCTCGTAAACATGAAGGCCACCCGGAACTTACCGAATCCAGTTGTTTAGAGAAGTATCCCACTGGCCTCTTCCATGATCCCACCTTCTGGGTGAGGACCCCCAATGTCAGTTTTTGCTTCTCATTCACATACAACTGGATTTCTTTAGTCAGGTCAGGGAGTCCTAAGGCTGGGGCCTCTTTCAGTGCCTGCTTCAGCTCCTGGAAGGCCTTCTTTTGCTGTGTCGTCCACTTCAACTGATGCTGCTTCAAGGCCTCATACAGTGGCTCGGCTAGGAGACCGAAGTTCATGATCCACAGTCGACACCATCCCACCATTCCTAGAAAAGATCTCAATTCTTGATGACTACGAGGCAAAGGAATAGCACATATTGCCTCTATTCGGTTTACTCCCAAACATCTCTGTCCCTGTGTGATCTCACAACCGAGATAAATGACGCTATTTTTGAGCAGTTGAGCTTTTTCCTTAGAGACCTGGTACCCTGCTTGGCCCAGCATGTTGAGTAATTTAATTGTTAATTCCACACACATTTCCCTTTCCTTAGTAGCCAGAAAGATGTCATCCACGTACTGCAGGACTACATACAGGGATGGGGATATTGTTACCTGGGTTGTCTTCCATACCTCTAGCTCCTTGGCCAGTTGATTTCCAAAAATAGTAGGGCTGTTTTTGTACCCTTGTGGGAGTGTGGTCCATGTAAGCTGCTTCTTCCTCCCAAAATCAGGATCTTCCCACTCGAAGGCAAAATATTTCCTACTCTCTATTGCCAGTGGGATGCAGAAGAAGGCATCTTTAAGGTCAATCACTGAAAACCATTTAAACTCCTCCGATACACATGTTAACAAGGTGTAAGGATTAGCAACAACTAGGTGTATGTCTTTCACTATTTTATTAATAGCCCTCAAGTCTTGTACCAAACGATTCTTACCATTAGGTTTCCTCACTGGAAAAATTGGAGTATTATACTCCAATTCACATTCCTGTAATATTCCTTGAATCAAAAAATTTTTAATTAACAGGGCTACTCCCCTCCTTGCCTCAATCTTCAAGGGGTATTGCTTTACCCTTACTGGTTGGGCCCCTTCCTTTAGTTCCACCTTTACTGGCTGCGCTGCTTTAGATTTTCCGGGGACCCCTGACTCCCATACCCAGGGTACTACAGCCTGCTCAATTTCTTCGGGAATAGGAGAGGCATCCACCTCCTTGATCACAAAAAGGCCTGCTATTTGTTCCTCAGGTATTTCCAATTTCACCCTTCCCTTTTAAAATATTATTTTCACATTAAGTCGGGACAACAGGTCCCTGCCAAGAAGGGGTGTGGGGCAATTTGGCATATACAAAAATTGGTGATCTAATTCCTTTCCCCCAAACCTAAGATTTAAAGGTTGTAAAAATGGTTGTTTCTCTAGCTTCCCTGTTGCCCCCACCACCTGTACCATTGTGTCACTCAAAGGTCCCAATCGTTTATTAAGTACAGAATATGTGGCTCCAGTATCTACCATAAATTCTTGATCCTTTCCATTTATCTCTAAAATCACCCTCAGATCCCTGTCTAGTCAGCTCTGGTTCTGATAGTTTCCCAAGACTAGTGCTTGAGCAACATCTGCTGGTCCTCCCGCAGAAACGTTGCCCATTGCCCTTATTCCCATGTTTCCCATGCCCATTCCTCCCCTGATCGGGCATTCATTTTTCCAGTGTCCCAATTGTTGGCAAAACGCACACTGGTTTGGATCCAACCTCCCCGTGTTAGGTGCAAACCCAAATCCTCCCCGACCTCTTGCCATCCCCCTCTGTCCACGATTTGCTCCTCCCCGACCTCGGCCCCGAAAGCCTGCCCCTGTCATTACAGCCAAAATACTAGCTTGCTGTCTTTTTGCAGTTTCTTTTTCCCTGTTATTGTATACCTTCCACGCTACCTCCAACATTTTATCCAAACTCTGAGTATCTTCCCCTTCCAGCTTTTCTAACTTTTTCCTAATATCCTCCTGCGATTGCCCCATAAACAACAATGCCAATTGAAGTTTTCCTGATTGCTCCTCTGCATCTAAATTTGTAAACTTCTGAGCTGTGTCCTTTAATCGTTCCAAGAAAGCAGAGGGAGATTCATTCTTGTCCTGCTTGACCGAATACAACCTGGACCAATTCATAGTCTTAGGTATTCCTGTTCTAATTCCTTCCACCAACAATTCCTGATATCGTTTTACAGCCCTTATTCCCCCCGTAGAGTTTGGATCCCACCTGGGTTCCTCACTCGGTACCAACTCATCAACTGTTTCACTTAGTTGTCTTAAACGAATCTCCTCCCGGGCCTTTTCCCGAGTGGCTTTAATAACCATTTCCTTTTCAGTGGAGTCCATTATAGTATCTAATAATACCTGTAAATCATTCCAGTCCAGATTCTGAGTCTTTATCACCATTTTAACCACCCTTGCCACCCTCTCCGGATCCTCCCGGTAACTCCCTGCTGATTGCTTCCACATTACCAAATCCCCTGGGGAGAAAGGCACTTTTATAAGTATCCTTTCTCCCTGTGGTCCCACAGCTTCCCTTAAAGGCGCAATTAATTGTGGCTGCCCCTTCTGCCCTTTCCTTCCCTTGCGAGTTCGCTCCGCTAACGGAGTTCTTTTAGCACTCTCCTTCTTTTCATCATCACCATCAGTATCACTTTCACTAGATCCCATTTTTATAGATATATCAGCAGGGGGAGCAAAAGGCACACTAGGAGCAACCGGAACCCTTGAGGGTGCTATACAATAAGACTATTCTTCTTCAATTGAAGGATACAAATTACACTCCTTCCTCTCTTTGCAGCCAAGACACTCTCTCTCATCATTCACTTCCAAAACCAAAATACCACACTCCTTTTGCCATTCCTCTTTCCGGTACAAAACAAAAAACAAATCTAAGTACGGTATTTCATCCCTTTTCTCATTTCTTCTTAAAAATTGCATCAAAGATTCCATTATCCCCAATTCCAATGTACCATTTACCGGCCAACCCATCTCCCCAATCTCATATTCAGGCCACCAATGATTACAATAATCTATCATTTTACTTTTATCCAGTTCTTGATAATACCCTTCACTTTTCCATCGTTTTAATATGCAACGTAATGGAGTATTTCCAGGTATTTTACCATTGGCTTGCACTAACGTTTTAAAAGTTTTAAGAGACATCATATTACAGCCTTTAATTCCACCTTAAATCCCAGTAAACCAAAATACCTTCTTGCCGTCCTTCCCAAAACAAAAACAGGAGGCAAGTTCCGATCCTGCGTACTTAAATGTACGTCTTATGGTCGGAGCCTAGGCTTTTTCCACCAACCACCAAATCCAAATCCAATTGCCACCTTTTTAAATATAACGCACCTTCGGGTTTACCTTATGCAGTTTGTCCAACAGGCGCGGGGGGGGGGGGCACAAACCGATGACTCCTCCGAGAAGCGCTCGGTGCCGGCGTGGAGATCGAGACGCGAACCGCCCCGGTTACCCTCGGAGTCCTGCCGCGGTCGCCAAGAGTTTTGGTTTGGGACAAATTTGGAAGGGAAGTTTTAAAGGGATGACAGGGAGGAGACTCTGGGCCATAGGCATGAGCTCTCAGTGTTTTTTTGGGTTTTCAGTCTAGAGCAAGGTTGATCAGTTTCAAGAAAAAGAAAGCCACAGTCTATGGAACTTCTCTGACTCAGCTAGCTAAGAAAAATAATTATTTAAAAGTAAAGTAGAGCTTTCTCCTGCTGTCCGTGCTGCAGACAACACAGTCCATCAGAGAGTGCTGGTTTTAAGCTTACCAGATAAAATATCAGGAAAGTGGTTTCTTTAACATTCAGGGAAAACTGAACATTCTTCAATAGTGGTGTAACAGATTCAGAGGAGAAGAAGGAAAGGAAAGTCTGAAAAGCCTCATCCCCTGCTCCTCCTCTAACAAACTGGGTGCAATTACTAATAAACCCTCAAAACATGCTACTGGCACTAGGATGCAGGGTAAAACAAAGAAACCATAAACGATACATATCTTGAACAAACTCCAGTATCTTTGTAAACTCCCCAGAAATCATTATCACCACGTCCAGCAAAATAGCAACCCGAATCCATGCCCCTCTTCTGTAAAAGCTACATGTTAGGGACAATAATGGAGCTATCTCTGGATAAGAAAAGAAGCCTAGGTACCAGAAAGGTATTAAAACCTCTGACAGGCCTAGGGACCAGAGAAACATGAAGAACTCAACCCAGAGACAGTATAAATTCAAGCAGTATGGCTAATGACTGCTTTACCCCAATACAGAGTAAATGAAACCAAAAGTCAATCAGTATGGGTTTTTTCCACTTTCTTGAGCCCCACACTGGGTGCCAAAAAGTATTTGTCCTGGTTTGGGACAAATTTGGAAGGGAACTTCCAAAGGGATGTTCCCTAAAGGGCAAAATTCAGTGGCCCTTCCACCTGTTTGGGAGATAAACTTCTTTCAAGAAAAGTGAAAAAAAACCTATTTATTTAACAAGTGAAGTACTCACAAACATGGAAAAAATAATAATGTTAAACAATGGAATCTTTCGTTGTTCTGAAAAGATGGCAAATTCAGAGAGAGTCCTTTTCATGGGGTTCAGCTTGCTCAGTCTTTTTTCAGTCACTCCTGCGCTGGTAAATGCCGTGTCCTGGGCCCCGGTGGGCCACAGGTGTGAGCTCCTGGTGGTTTTTTTTGGGTTTTTGGTCCAGACCAAGGCTAATCAGTTCCAAGAAAAAGAAAAGTCACAGTCTGGGGAACTTCTCTGCCTCAGCTAGTTAAAAAAACTAACTAAAAATAAAGGAGAGCTCTCTCCTGCTGTCTGTGCTGCAGACAACACGGTCCATGAGAGAGAGAGCTGAAGCTCTTATTGTTATGTTTTTGAATACAGATGCCTCCGACATTCCACCACTTTTCTTTCTCCCCCCTTTGCTCTCGGAGTCTAGTTTTAAAGGCACAAAACTTATTTCTGGGATAAACAGATAAATGGGGATACAATTCAGCATCATAACATCACCCCAGGACACTAGTCTAATGTTGAACTTATTCATTGTATACAACAAGAAGTGGTACACAAAACTGACATAGAGATATCATGTATTTATTTATTTATTTACTTTTTGCTTTGATTTGGATAACATCTTGTAGAAATGAGGGCTAATACAGTTCTATGAAAATTTTCCACAAAATATCTTGAGTATGGAGTAATTGGGTGTTGAAAAATGTGCTGCAGAAACAGCTCTAGACAAGTACAGTCTGTATTACTTAGGAAGCTGTAACATGTAAATATGCAAAGTACATCTCTGAAATGTAATGCTACAGAAATTCTTAGTCTGAGCATCATCAGCACAAGGACATTTATTGGCATTGATAGAAACATTTTGGGGATAGGGAGCTTGTTTCTTTTTATTTTTGCTTTGTAAAAGTGAAATATAGCACTCAAAATGTGATGGGGAGCTGGTTTCTGTTTTGGAGAATTACAGAAAATCCTCAGCCTTCTCAATGGTCAGTGAATATTTTTGTCCTATTGAGTCTTCCTGGAAAACAATTTTGCCTCAATGCATCCCATACCTGTAAGGAAAATGGTATATTATTTAGCCCGAAACAAATTAGACTATGTCAAGCAATTTGGCAGATGAGAACATTAAAAGATGAAAAGGGATCAAAGAGTTTCTTTTGTTTTGAACATTTGATTATTCTTTTGAAGAGTACAGAAGGAAATTCACATTTTGTTTTTCTCAAAAGTAATTTAATCCTCTCCTAACTTTCATTTTATGAGGCTAAATAACCCAACTAATTTAAATGTCTTTTGATTTGTCACTTCCTCTCCGAGAGAGGTTGCTGTACTATCCTGTGACACTCTGCATCTGAAAGACTTGTGTACCCCAAGCACCCCAACTTGCTTGCTTTCTTCAGTTTCCCCTGCAGTTTACAAACTTCTGAGATTTATCCCCTAAAGGGAGTAGGAACCCAGGAGAGAAAGATTATATTTAAGGATTGTCTCCTTCAGACTCAGGAACAATGCATCCCTACAAAGAGGAAATCAGGGAAGAAAGCCAGGAGGTATGCATGGATGAACAAGGAGCTCCTAGACAAACTCAAACACAAAAAGGTAGCTTGCAGAGAGTGGAAACAGGGAAAGGTAGTGTCTTAGTTTGAAAGAAAGGTGTCTGCCAAGGAAGGTGGGAACCTCCCTTGGAATGGAAAATGTGACCCACCTTCCGTCCAAATTATTATAACTTTGAAAGTATGGGGCTTTATGGCAAAAATATGGGAAAAGGAATAACACTTCTTTACTAGTATATATATGTATAAAAAGGCAAACAAACAACAAAGGCAGCAACAACAAACAGAACTAGAAACCCAATAACAGCCTTCTAGGCTGCAGGCACTTTCCCCTTTGGTGTAGTTACAACCACAGCCAGCAGGGGCGCTGGTGAGCCCCCAGTGGGCGAGGCAGGTGCGATGATTCACCCGTGGCTGCAGGGGGCGCTCTGCAGCAGGTTTGGAGACTTCTCCATGCAGTTAATGGGGGCTTGGAAGAGATGGGAAGTCATGGGTGGCAGCTGGTGGCAAATGCCGGGTGGAGGTGGCCCGTAGGTGGACACCTCACACGTTGGCTCTGGACCTCCCCCCACCCCAACTGGCTGGGAAACAAAAAAAGACTAAGCAGACTTGCAGTGCAGGAACACCACAGCAGACTGGGATCTGGGAGTCCAACACACAGGAGTGGCTGTGGCAATGCGTTGCAGGCAGAGGGACCGGTTCTTGCCGATGTTTTGGCACCACATGCACTGGTTCTGAGCTTGAGGGGTCAGGCGGCAGGGAAACAGGCAAACAGATCCTTCCGAACCTGGAAACTGGACTCCAAAATAAACCAGCCAAACCTCCAGGGTACCCCCCTAACCTTTTTTTCTTATTCCGGCACCCAGCTACATCTTTTGTTTCCTAATTGCCCCATTTGTCTCTCAGGCAATGCAGTCCCCCCACACTGTCGTTCTTCCAGGCAGCAGATGGGAAAAAATGTCACTAAAAAAGCCAAACCCAGAAGAGGTAGCCTGGGAGGAACACAAAGAGATTGTCCGACATTACAGGGATGTGGCTAGGAAAGCTGAAACACTGGCAGAAGTAAATCTGGACAAGGACATCAAGGGTAACAAAAAGAGCTTCTTTAGGTACATCAGTAATAAAAGAAAGACCAGGGAAAATGTGGGTCCTCTCAGGAAGGATATAGGAGACCTGGTTACCCAGGACATGGAGAAGGCTGAGGTATTCAATGACTTTTTTTCCTCAGTCTTCACCAGCAATTGGTCCAGACACACTATCCAAGTTGCAGAAGGTGAAAGCAGGGATTGGGGGAATGAAGAACTGTCTGCTAC
This sequence comes from Geothlypis trichas, assembly GCA_009764595.1. Lineage (NCBI taxonomy): Eukaryota > Metazoa > Chordata > Aves > Passeriformes > Parulidae > Geothlypis > Geothlypis trichas. Next base: position 17,557,162 of record CM019934.1, on the reverse strand, counting down.
AGGAAAAGACTGGGTTAAAAACCATTTCAGGAAACTGAAGGTGCACAAGTCCATCGGGCCGGATGAGATACGTCCACTGTGTGAGAAAAGATACTTTCAAAAAAATTTAAAAGGTTTATGAAAGCCTTATCAAAAATACAACAGAAGATTGAAGAGAGAAAATATTATGATGTCAGGAGTAAAGGATTTTTCCCACCATGGGCTCATCCACATAATGGATGTTCCCCCTTTTAACCCTTTAGTCCCTCCCAAAGTTCTGTCCAGCGAGTCCTCCTTCGCTGTCCAGTGCTGGAGATCACTTCCTGACATCTTGATTGGAGGTCAGATGTTGCCATAGTAACAAGCCAACCCTCCCAAATGTCCCCGTTTCCCCGGTCATCCCGTGAGAACAATGCAAAAGGGGGAAACATAACTATAAATCTATAAACCTTCTCTTAACATATACATAATATATGCCCTTTAATTGTGAGAGGCAACTATTTCATTACTCATTTATCACAAACTCCCCTTTTCCTTTTCTATGTCATTTGGCTTGAACAATTAAATTAAAAAAAAAATATCTCTCTTGAATGAGTCATACTAGCATCTATTGATGTGGGCAAGGACAGTGGGAACCAGAAAAAGAAAAAATCCCAGATTTTTCCTAGACACACTCATTTGGAATAAACAAAAGGACATCACAGAGGTCCGGTATGGCATTTACCCCCATCTACCATGCCTATGGGGTTACTACCCATAGAAGGTGTCTCTTAGTGGTGAGTACAGAGGCCAACTCGGCCTTGCCCTTCAGTTTCTTTTGTATTCAAAGACAGTTGAGGAAAAATAAAGGTCCAGTATGGCCCTTTTGCCCCTACCTTACCATGCCTATACAGTTGCTACCTGCAGCAGGGCTATGGAATCTTCTTAGTAGAGAACAAAGAGTCAATCGATTCTTGCCCTCCTTCGTCTTATTTTAATTGTGGTTCTTAAGGAAGCTGTCCCATTACCTTTTACGGTCCCTTGTGTACTTCCTGTCAACAGATGCTTGTACTTCTTGCCTATAAAAAAGAGGAAAACAGTTCTCGAGCTGGCTGGTGGAAGCTTGACTCTACTTTTTGGGTGTCTTGGTGTTTTTCTGGTTGTCTCTCAGTCTCTGCTTGAGAGTCAATCTCATTTCACCTGGCCTGGATGTTATAGTCCATTCTTTGGGTTCTTCTTCTGGGCCTTTAACTCTGTTGGCATGAGTCCATCCCTGCTCTGCAGTTCACACAGCCAATTCAGTGGTAAGCAGTACATGAAAGGGACCTTCCCACTGAGGAGTTAGAGGCTGATCTCTCCATGACTTGAACATCACCCAATCCCCGGGGTTAATATCATGGATTCTGAAATCCAGGGTAGTAGTTTGAGGAATTTCCCCTTTATGTCAGCCCTTCTGTCCTAGGGTGACTTTATGATGCTTGTATCCCCAAACGTCTGTTCTGTTTATGCTGGATATTACATTCTGTGCTTTCAAGACTGGCTCTGAGAGCAGAGGAGGGGAGAAGAAGAAGCATGGAGCTTTGTTATCAGCCTGCACTCACGCCTCCACGTTCTGCTGGAACACAGAACTCCACTGTGTTGTCTGGGTACGGACGGGGCAGAACAGAGCGCTCCTTTGCTTTTAGGTTAGTTTACCAAGCTGAGGTAGAGAAGTTTTGCTGGACTGGTTTTCTTTCCCTTTTTTTGGAACTGTTCGAACCTTCTCCAGACTGGGACCCGGGGAAAAACCGAGAGCTCGCACTTTGTAGCCTACTGGATGTTATATGCTGTGCCTTCAAGACTGGTTCTGAGAGTGAAGGCTGGGAGGAGAAGAAGCACAGAGTTTGTTATCAGAGACTGCATTCACTCACTCCTCCACATTCTGCCCTGGACTGTGTTGTCTGGGGACAGACGGAGCAGAACAGAGCGCTCCTTTGCTTTTCAGTTAGTTTAGCTAGCTGAGGCGGAGAACTTTTCCCTGGACTGTTTTTTTTCTTTCCCTTTTCTTGGAACCATTTGAACCTGCTCCGGACTGGGACTAGGGAGAAGCACCGAGAGCTTGCACTTTGTAGCCTACCGGGGCCTACTCTGGGCAGCAGCCCTCCCCAGTGCCAGAGGGACTGATAACAGAGCAACTACACAGCAGAGAGATTTTCTGAATTTGTCATCTCTTCAGAGCGATGAATGAGTTTTGTCATCTGGTATTGTTCATTTTTTTATGCTGGGGAGTGCTTTGCCTGTTAAATAAACAGGGATTTTTCCATGTCTCTCCAAGGAAATTCTTCCTGAACCAGTTGGGGGGAGGGGCCATGTGGGCTTGCTTTCTGGGAAGCCCCCCCTTTTGGAGGTTTTCTCCCAAATTTGCCCTAAACCACTACACCCTTCCATTAAAGGCCTTGGCTCTGGCCAAGCCCTGTCTCTAGCTGGTTGGATGGATGGCAACAGACCCAGGTGTTTCTGCACTAAAAATGTACTCAGGTCACTTTGACCTGGTGATTTGGTCTTATGTGAGCTGCACGCCCTATTGATGTAAACTTAGAAGCCTTTCCCAGGAATGGTTCTCCAAGTCCTCACTGCAAAACAGGGCTTGTCAGCTATTGCAGAGTCTGGGTGATGGTATAGTATTTAGGGAGTTGATGATGTATCACTGTAAATCACTATCCTTTTTCTTGTGTGCTAATGATTACATGTATTGCCTTGCTTATTTCTGCTCAGTGTGAGTTTATTGCTTTATCACATGTATTGTCTTACTTTAATGTTGCCTTCACCTTTGTAGTGAGATATGCACATTGTCAAAGAAACAAAGAAGGGGGAATATGGCTCCTCAAGAACCTTTAGATAATGCAATATTTACACTAGAAATTTTGAAAGCAGATCATCAAATTTGATCTCTGGCAGTGATGCTGCTCTGAAGATTTGTGTGTGCAGAACCAATTTCTAAATGTTATATGTAAGGATCCACAATTGTGTGTGTAACGCCAAGGCCTAGCTGATTTACTAACCTAGGGGAGAAGGTATACATCTGTTTTATTGCCAGCAGGTCTAAAGCGGTTACCTGCTCATCTGGACAAACATCAATCGCCTCTGAGGAGGTGAGGCCAAGTGAGAGGAAAAATGACCTAATCACCATCCAGCCCTCATGGCCAAGGCAGGAGCAGAGGTAGGACTGCCAGGAACATGGCTGTGCCTGGAGAATTACAGAGGCACCATGCCAACAGATGCCTTGTGTCCTACTGTTTTGCAGAAACAAACAAAACTCCACAACTTTGTGAAAGTTGTGAAGCCGGTATGTTTATTAAAGTGCTGGATGCATGTGGAGATGACTCTCCTCAAAAGACGTGTACCTCTGGGAACTCCAGATCCTTTTTTATCCCCCTCTCAGATACATATGCATGCAATTTCACAATAGGTTCATGCATATTCATTTTTACAAATTTCGCGTGACATTTGCCACTAATTCTTCTTTATCAGAAAGAATTCCGAGGTCAGGTTGACCTGCTCTCACAGCAGTCTCTGTCTCTCTGTCTCCCCCCCGCTTATGTCTGTCCTTCAGCTGAAGCAGTTTCTCTGAGCATAGGCTTTTTACGAGAACAGGCAGTCAGACTAAACAGCTATGTTTTCTAACTACAGACTTAAATATGTACATTTCACCTAAATCAAAATGGATTTCTACTCTGGAAAATTTCCACTCTGTCTCACTACTGCACCCACCATCATATTGTTGTGTTCCTGCTGATCTTCCTCAGTTATTCCCTGTTCTGTGCTTCCAGAAAGACATTCAGTTATGTCAAAGCAACATGTCAACAGTACTGCCCCTGAGCTCCAGCCATATGAACTTTGGAACAGTAGCCATTATTGCCACTTCCTGGGGACATTGAATACTATCTTTTTGTTTTCCTATGTTGCGGGTCTGTTTGTCAGTGGCATAGTTGGTTTTGATGGGTTTTTATTAATTGTGATTTCTATTCCATGTATCTTATCCTGTGTTCAGCAGATGACCAGTAATAATCTTAATAAGATAGTGGCCTTGCAGGTGCAGACTGTTTTGGCATCAGGGTACAGGAACCTTTTGCACAAAAAACAACAAAAAAGGCAATTGTTGCATATAGGTAAAACCTTATAAAATAAGGGCCTTGTTACCCTTGTAAAATCATGGCTCAGCCCTGCTACTTTGGCCAAGTAGCAGAGGAAAGTCACTCAGCTGAATTAGAGGTAGAAAAACAAGTTATATAACCACTACAGAAGCGCAGAATCACTTGGTTGGAAAAGACCTTCAAGATCATCAAGTCCAACCCATGCCCTAACACCTCAACTAAACCATGGCACCAAGTGCCATATCCAGTCTTGTGGAATCACGTCCAGCTGAGATAAAATAGTAGTTTGACCTCGGTAGCTATGGAGGCGGCCGGTCAGGGGTCTGATGGCGCAACCTTCCCAGCGAGACATCCGACACAAGACAACTTTCTAGGAGTCTTAGGCAGTCCTTCTGCCACAGGGTAACCTCAGCAAGGGGCAGGCAGCTCTTAGTGATTTCAGCTCTGCCTTGAGAGGTGTACCCTGGACAACTCAGGTACAAAGAGACAGGAGCAGCATGTGGTTATTCTGTAGAGGTAGCCTTTATTCCAGCACCCTGAGAAGGATGCCAGTGAAAGCAGCTCCCTCCTTAACAGGGCAGAAGCTGGGGGTTTTATGGGGAAAAACGGGGGTGGTACAAAGGGGGAAAAACCAATCAGTCCCAACGAATCTACATGGGGTTCCAAAGCATGCTGGGAACTCACCATGACCAGGAGGATTTCTCAATCCAGGAGGGTTTGAGAAGAGTTTATCATAGCCCATTCAAAGGATACCTCTCCAAGGGAGAGGGCTGGCATGCTCATCTGTATCCACAGGTAGCATATACAGAAGGCAGCAACCTGAGACCATGGAAAACTTGATACTGAAAAAGGGACACCTAGCCAGGTCATGGTGAGAAGCGTGTGGTCATGGGAATAAGTAATATGCTAATTACCCTATATTTGGTCAGGTTTCTGTTTCTTGTTCTCAGTTGGTTCGGCACCTGTTACATATAAGGTCGTGTTGTGAGTTTGTGTTTGTGATTGGACCCTTGCCCTCAGAAGACCCCTATACCTTGTGGTGCTTGCCACGCCCCCCTGTCTTTGGATCTTGCCCCCGAACTCTGCGGTTTTCCATGTCTTTTATTTTGTTATTAAAGTCTTTATTTTTTGGACAAGATCATCATTCCTGTCTCTTATTTTGCTAGTTCCCACTTGCCAAGCCAAAATAGGGGTCACAGCGAGTGAAGACTGCGATAACTGGTGCCCAAACTAGGGACCTGATATTGAGGGATCTTCTTCGGTTCCATTTGGCTGGGTTTTGACCAATCAGTAGGACCTTTTTTTCTCTGCTGTGGATTAAGTTGTCAGGCCTGATGTGGCTACGAGCGACCCTTGGAGTTGGCTCGGTTCCTTTGGATGCCAACCCGAAAAGCAGGTAAACGGAGAAAAAAGACACTTATTCTGTTGATACCTCAGGTTTTAGCTTTGATATTTTTCAGATTCTATTCTGCTTTAGTGCGTAAGTGTAGGCTTCATATTAGGGGATAGTAAGCTCTTTTCACAGAATAGGTAGGCAAAACAATTCCTTCTCTTGCTGGGGACCCAAGGACAGCCAATCCAGATCTCAGGCCCAAGAGCATACACAACAGTGGACTGTGAAAAATGCCAATCACTTGATTTAAATTTTAAACAATTATTAGTAATAAAATAGTTATTAAAACAGTAATAAAAATTAGAGCAATAAGAATTTGGACAATTGGAGTTAGGACAATAAAGGACAATACAAAGCAAAGAATTACAGATGTCTGGGTGTGTTTTGCTCTTTCTGCCAAGCAAAAGCACACCTCGCTAACAAAGGATTAACCCTTAAAAGCAATAGCCTGTTGCATATTCATATATCTCATACATGATGCAAATATTCTTCTCAAACAAAGGGTGTTTTCTGGTTATTGTCTACTTCCCCCTTCCCCCCCCCCCCCCCAATCTTGTAAATCAAGGGTTTGGCTCCTTGAAGTCTGGTTATTCCTGATAAGGAGGCAATAATTCTTCTCTTGGGGATTTTGGTGTCTTGTTGCTGTTATCTCTCTGCGAAGAATTTCTTGAATGTCTTCCTTGAGCTAGTTAGAAAAAGTATCTTACATTGCATTGTTTCTATTTTAATCTTCTGTTATAGCCTAAAACTACTGCACGACTTAAAAAGGATTAATACAGTACTACAAATTAATGCAACATAACTTTCCAACAAAACACATATAGTATTCCTTTTAATATTTGCAAAGAGCCAATCATATAATATGCATTTTTCACAGGACCAAAGAGACAAAACAAGAAGGATGTGACTCCATGGGCTAAAGCTGTAATTGGACAATTAGCTCCAATATGCTAATGGACCAAAACTTATAAAAGTTGGAGACCCTGTGACCAGTTGTCCATTTTGTGGCCACTTTGGGTTGTGCTGCCCAAGGAAGATCTATTGAGGCCTCTTTATAAATACCTACTTTATTCTTTAGCTCCATCTAGTCTCTGTTCTAGGTCAGCCTTTACAAGTCATTACTGTTGCTCCTACCCCAACCAGATGGGCACACTCCACCTAATCCTGATTATTATGGGAATAAGCCTGTCAAGATTAGAGAGGAACATATATGGTAGTTTTAAATTTTTCTTAGCAGTCCATGGAAGAAAGGTCCAAAATCACAAATTAAAAAACCTTCTAAAATAGGTGTTTCGGAACTTTCCGGCGACTGTAGCCACGTGCCACCGCTGCCACCTCCTGAGCCGCACTGCCCTTATCCGCACATCTCCCACCGTGCCTCAGCGCTCGCCTGCCTGCCAGACGCCGTTCCAGCCCAACCCCGCTTGTCGGTCCCGCTGCTTCTGCCTTGCCCGCTACTTCTGCCCCTCCTGTCACTTCTAGCCCGGCAGCCGCAGCCCACTGGAGAGCGTCCCCTGCTGCCAACTTGACCCTGCACAGTGCTGCAGAAAATGGCACAGACTGGAATTTTTGGGATTTTGTGGGTGTCATGCTTTATGACCGGGCTACCGGGGGGACTCTTGCGGCGCATTTGCTCCCTGCTTTCCACGCGGTTTTCAAAATGCTCAAAGTTAAGAGCACTGGCTCCCGGTGCTCGGCCCCTCCCCCGCCTTGCCAGCATGGTGGGAATCCAAGGGGTTCAGAGCCACTCTTCCGCGTGGGATCTCTCCCCAAACTGAGACTGCTTTGAACCGCTCTAACCCTGGAAATGGAACTCGAGGGCGGGACCCATCCTGGATGCAGAAGGCAGTGCAAATCATGACCCCTGCCCCGTCGTGTTTCTTCCCTTGTTTCACTTCAGACTGCCCTAGAATGGAATGTGGCGTAGACAACATCCCCGAGCACAGACGAAACCTGGACACGGGCTACTCTGCTACCCTGCATCCCCTTCTGCCTCTTCTGCTCACTCGGGATCTTAGACATCAGTGACCACGCCTTTTCAGATCCTCTCCCCCTCCCACCTTCCCTCCTCTGCACCCGAACCCTCCCTCCTATTCATCTGAATATCCTGTTGTATTTACCTGCTAAGCACTCTCCTAATGTCTATACCACCCAAGACACTGTGTTGCCTCAGGGTTCCTCCCTCAGCTCCATCCCTGTCGCTCTGGGTCCCACCACTCCTGCTCCAGACTATAACTCTCAGCATGCCTTGGGCCACTCCCCTCTTAGAAAAACCGGAACCACACCCACCATGGTCCCAGAAGCACTGCTCTCCAACATGGCGGTGCCCATGTTGCCCATGCCCGTGACCGTGCCGGTGGACAAGCTTTGCCTTTACCCATCCAGCAATAAAAACACTGTGCTTACATCCTTCCCCTCCTCAGAAGAAGACCTAATCCCTTCTAGATCCAGTGATTCCATTAATCCATGGCAGAAGACACAGACAAGTACGGTAAAGAACAGAAAGGGGGAATCTGGTCCTACATGGAAACTTCTAACCTACAGGGATAGAAAAGGACTCTATAAGGCTACCAAAAACTATGGAAAAGATTCTCCTTTCTGTAACAATCTATTGCGAGTTACTTTCACTGCATATCTTTTAACCCCTCATGACTTAAAACGTGATGACTGTGCTGCTGCCTCCAGCTGAATTGATCCTCTGGGAGAGGGGGTGAAAGAGACTGTTAAATCAATTGTTACTTGACTATGCTGAGAACCAAACATGGGAAATGCTAACATTACAACATTTACAAGATCTAGTGGGAGAAGAGGAACATTCCCTGCCCAATGATCAGGCTGCAAACCTCCCAAAGCCAGTGCTTGATGATATTAAAAATGCAGCAAGGAAAGCACTTATGCAAGTGCCTGATAGTAACACGCCTGCACCAGACTTTGTAGATATAAAGTGAAAGCCTAGTAAATCATACATGAAGCTCAAGTTTTGGCTCTCCTTGGCCAGAATCATCCACAAGAAATTGTTTATCATTATATGGATAATATACTTATTGCAGCTGGAAATAATCCATCTTTAGATGGAACTTTAAAAGCCACCATCACAGCCATCCAACAAGCAAGACTTACTATCACAGAGGAAAAGATACAAACAGATGTCACCCTAGAAATATTTGGGACTTAAAATTCTCTCTCAGACTGTGCAGCACCAGCCATTGCAACTTAAATGAGAAACCAGAAACACTCCACAATTTACAAAGACTGTTACAAACCATTAATTGGGTTAAGCCTCTGCTGAGGATTGTTATTAAGGATTTTGTTCTGTTGTTTGTTTTGTTAAAAGGGGATTCTGAGTTAAATTCACCCAGACAGCTAACTGACAAAGCAAGTGATGCCTTAGATAAGGTATCTCATGCCATTCAAACACATCAGGCACACAGAATAAACCCAAACTTACCATTCCTGCTAGCTATTTAGTCCTGGTTTAGGGCAAATTTGGGACAAAACCTCCAAAAGGGAGCCCTCCCAGAAAGCAAACGCACACGGTCCCTCCCCCCAATCAGTTCAGGAAGAATTTCCCCAGAGAGAAGTGGAAAAAAGGCTGTTTATTTAACAGGCAAAGCACTCCCCAGCACAAAAAAAAATGAACAATACCAGATGACAAAACTCATTCGCCGCTCTGAAGAGATGACAAATTCAGAAAGCCTCTCCTATGGATGGTTGCTCTGCTATCAGTCCCTCTGGCACTGGGAAAGGCTGCTGCCCAGAGTAGGCCCCGGTTGCCCACAAAGTGCAAGCTCTTGGTGCTTCTCCCCAGTCCCAGTCCAGAGCAGATTCGAATGGTTCCAAGAAAAGGGAAAGAAAAAAAAAACAGTTCAGGGAAAAGTTCTCTGCCTTAGCTAGTTAAACTAACTGAAAAGCAAAGGAGCAGCCTTGTTCTGCTCCGTCCGTGCCCAGACAACACAGTAGAGTTCTGTGTTCAGGCAGAATCTGGAGGAGTGAGTGCAATCTGATAAAAAACTCTGTGCTTCTTCTTCTCCCAGCCTTCACTCTCAGAACCAGTCTTGAAGGCACAGAACATAATATCCAGCATAAACAGAACAGACGATTGGGGATACAAGCATTATAACATCACCCTAGGACAGAAAAGCACCCCAACCTAATGCTTTAACACATGATTGGGAATCTGACATTGAAACAGTAGAAGGTTCACCCCAAATAGTTGAATTAGCTGCAGTTTTTAGAGCTTTTTCTAAGTTTACATGCCTTTCAATTTGACAACTGATTCTGTTTATTTTACAGGTATCATTGAGAGAGCTGGAAATCCATTCCTAAAAACAGTTACTAATGATCCGTTATACTCTTTGCTTAAAACTTTAATTTTTTCTTTCTCAGAAACAGCATCCCTATTTTGTCCTGCATGTACGTTCTCATACTTCTTTGCCAAGATTCCTAATAGAAGGTAATAAACATGCTAACATCCCTGTACTAGCACGCATTGTCACTGCATGCCCTGACTGCCAAAAATATTCTCTGCCATCTCTTGGGGCAGGGCTAAATCCTAGAGAGCTTCACAGTTTACAAATTTGGCAGGGCGATGTTAATATATACATGTTTCAGTAGACACTCAGGATCAATCTTTGCGTCTGCTCACATAGGTGAAATGGCAAAAGATGTTATTAAACATTTCCTACAAGCATTTTCAACTCTAGGCATCCCACAAGAAATAAAAACAGATAATGGGCCTGCCTATGTCTCCCAGAAAGCACAGCATTTCTTTAATATGTGGACCATCAAACATATCACAGGCATTCCACACTCTCCCACGGGCCAATTAATTATTGAAAGAATACATGGGTCTCTTAAACGCCTGCTGGAACAAAAGACCCCCAGTGTTAATTAAAGATCTGGAGACAGGGCAAATTATAAGACACTTTCCTCTGATTATTTGGGGGGGAGAGTATGCTTGTGTCTTTACAGGTAAAGGATCTTGGTGGGTTCCAGTAAAGAACATTGGACCTTGTCTGCAGCCTCTGCAGGAACACCAGGAAGCTTGGTGGAAGGAACTCTGTGAAGGACATACAGAAAAGGCACCTTGAGGCTTGCAAATAGCGATCCCTCACCTCCTACCCATTGCTGATTAATATCACTAATTTCTTAACTCCTTTAGCATTATTAATTTTAAAATTCTATCCGTAGGTTTTTCAACCTGTTTAGTTGAGTTCTCATATGTGGAGATAGACCATGGCCTGCCATTCCATCTCGCATTAAGGGCAGACCATGTAACTTGGGGAGGCTTACTGTGCTAGCACCTGAGATTGCCTTAATTCATGGCCAAAAAGTCAGGCATAAGAGATTTATCCATCAATTTGAATCAGATTGCAGAGATGAAATCAACTTTTGGAGTAAAGGAAAAAGAATAGCAGCCTTAATATTGGCACCTGGAGTTGCTGCAGCAAAAGCTTTAAAAATGTAGAGCAATCTAGGATGTTGGCTGATTGGCAAACCAATGACACGTCCCAGGCACTAAGTGAGCTACTGACAGATGTTGACAGTATGAGACATACTACCCTACATAATAGAGCTGCAATTGACTTCCTGCTATTATCACAAGGACATGGTTGCGAGGACTTCGAGGACATGTGCTGCATGAACCTTTCAGATCACAGTGAGTCCATACACAAAAGCACCCACATTCTGAGAGGGAGTCAAAAAACTGCAAGTGGAAGATGACAAAGACTGGCTCAATGGACTATTCAAAAAATGGAACTTATCTGGTTGGGCTTTTTCTTTCATCAAAATTGGTTTACTGATTTTTGTAGTTGTTGATGTGTTTATGTTGTTACCCTGTTATATAAGTTGTCTGTAAAGAGTTTTTCAGAAATCTTTACAGAATATTTTTCTAAAGAGAGGGGGAGATGTGAAATCACGTCCAGATGGGATAAATAGTAGTTTGACCTCGGTAGCATATACAGAAGGCATCAACCTGAGACCATAGGAAAGAAGATACTGAAAAAGGGATACCAAGCCAGGTCATGGCAAGAAGAGTGTGGTCATGGGAATTAGTAATATGCTAATAGAACTATCCTGTATTTGGTCAGGTTTCTGGTTCTTATTCTCATTTGGTTTGGTACGTGTTACAAATAAGGTCATGTTCCAAATTCACATTCATGACTGGACCCTTGCCCTCAGAAGACCCCATACCTTGTGGAATTTGCCACACCCTCCTGTCTTTGGATCTTGCCCCTGAACTCTGTGGTTTTCCACATTTGTTATTTTGCTATTAAAGTCTTTATTTTTTGGGCAAGACCATCGTTCCCATGCCTTATTTTACCAGTTCCCCCCTGTCAAGCTGTACTAGGAGGCACAGCAAGAGAAGACTGCAATACAGTCTTGTTTTAAACACATCCAGGGATGGTGACTCCACCACCTCCCTGGGCAGACAATTCCAGTACTTTATCACTCTTTTCATAAAAAACTTTTTCCTAATATCCAACCTATATTTCCCTTGGTGCAGCTTAAGACTGTGACCTCCCATTCTGAGAACAAGGGCCAGCAAGCACGAGACTTTTCCCAGCTGCTTATAGAATATTTCATCTGCCCCTTCATCCTGGTTTGGTTGTCTATAACAGACTCCCTGTTATGAATAGATGTGGGGGTTTAGATAAGTCCTTGCCTTTTGCCCAGGCCTTTGGAAGCAGGCAATAGTTTTATTGAAGTGGCCAGCACCCCAAAACCCACTCTTGTTCACAAGTTATTTAATAATGGCTGATTCGGTCTATTATGGAATGATTTATTTGTTTAATAGAAATAAAACTAATAGACATAAGACTTAATACAAACGAAATACTGCACAGGAATAAAAACAAAAAGAAACTACTAGTAGGTATATACAGCATGGGGTTAAAGGTACCTATTAATTTTACAGCTAGCAAAGAAATAATATAACTTACGATTCAATGTACCTTACCATCCAATTGTTCACTGCAGTGGCCCCCATCAAAAATCCGTCCCGATGCACACCCCCCAGACAGACAGAACATCCCTCCCCCAGAGGTTGGCAGGAGTAGAAGTAACATGAGGCCTAACCCAGGCCGTCTGTCCCTCCGGGTTCATGACCAGCACAGGCCGCTGGTTCACGTAGCATTGCGCCGTCCCTCCCAGGCCTGCGACAGACATCTCCACCAGATCCAGGGGCCACTCCGGGGGCCAGGCGACTAGGGAGAGAACCGTGACGTCAGCACCGCTGTCGAGAAGCCCACGGAGGTGGATTTCCAATGGCGCCACACCAGGAACAGACAGGGTACACAGCATCTCGGGACCGTCCTTGGTCAGGACGGCAGTCCAGTGAATTTGAGGCGGCCCAGTGGATCCAAAGCCACCAGCTCCACGCGACTGGTCAGCTGTCCTGCGAACAGAGGACTTAAAAGGCACAAGTTGAGCGAGCCACGTCCCTCTCAGGATCGTGACGGGAGGGTGGGTATGGAGACCATGGCACAAATCTGCCCTGTGAAATCTGCATCAATGAGCCCCAGGTGAACAATGATGCCCTGAAGGGTGGCACTAGACCTCCCCATAAGGAGAGCACTCATGCCCCCACCCAAGGGACCAAAGGCATCCAGGGGAACCTTGCGTATTTCAGAAGATTCTAAGACAACTGTTGCTGCGGTGCAGACATCCACACCTGCTGATCCGTGGGTGCTGGCTGCAAGCCGGCAAAGGAGACCTCCATGAGCTCCAGGGTCTGGAGAGAAGCTTGTGTCTGCACGCACCCTTCCTGCGCGCTCCGCTTTACATTTCCCGAGCCCGGCAAGGCCTGGCCGTTAACATGAACAGTCGCCTTGCAAACATTGGACATGTGATTTGGCCTACCACACTGACCGCACAAGAACATGGGGAATTTGACCTTTTGCACTTTCTTCCCTCGCTTCTTGCCAGCCTGTGCAGTCCCCTGCTGTGGCTGCCTGCCCTGCGGCACCGCCCAAACCGGCTGCACAGCGGCAGCCACAGCAGCCAACTTCCCACCCGAGGGGATAATGTCTGCACAGGCCTCCGCCATCTCGGAGATAGTAGGAACAGCAGGCAGAGCCACTATGACCTTCCTACAAGCAGCATTGCAATTACACCTGACAAGGTTTGCAATCGTAACGCTCCTAGCCAGAGGATCAGGCACCTGCCTCTCCACGGATGCAATCAGCCTTGCTGCAAATGCCATGAAAGGCTCATCATCCCCCTGGACAATGGTCGAAAACGGCTGCTTTGGAGCAGCCATCTCCAGGGTCTGGACAATCGCTGCCATGCCCAGTTGTGTGGCACTGGTCAAGCACAAGGGGATCAAATCCAACCTGCCCCTGAACATTCTCATTATGCCCTGTCCCCATCAGCATGTCAGCAACAACCCCACGCCTGGGGTCCTGCTGCGCCAGTGCAGCATTCTGCACCACCACTTGGGCCGCCAAACGAGCCCACTTGGTCTCAAAAACACCAAATTGCACAGGGTCAAAAAGAGAATGGGCCACACGATGGAGATCGTGAGGTGTCAGCACATCCGTAGCAATCCTCCGGAGAGTCTGCATAACCTCAGCAGATCCCAACCCATGCTGAGCAACTGCTTCGCGGAGTTCCTTCTCCAGCTTATATGAAAGGGGTTCATGGGTGTTATGAGCAACGCCCCTGAGCACAGGGAAAGCCTGGGGACCCCCTGGCAAAGCCACCGCACCTGCTGTGTCCCGGCCCTTGGGCCCCACGGGGACAAGAAGGGATGAGTGACTGGGAACCAGGACAACAGCACTCGCCCCCGCGCCCCCTGCAGCACCAGCAGAGCCAGAGGACGCCACTCCGCGACCCTGCAGATGCCGCGAGGAGACAGGCTCATTCATCTCGTCCGTCTTGGTTTTGGCCCCTCGCTAGAAACGCTCGGGGTGCTTCGGACGCACAGTCACCTGGCACGCAGGAAGTGTCCAATGATTTGATGAGAAAGCACCATGGCCGCGGGCACCCACTGGCCTCCCACTGGCCATGTCAGTAGTTGCGCTAAAGGTAAATACCTCAGCGCCCTGCCGTGCCGCAGCTCCGGCAGGGGACGCCTCGGCGAACGCAGGTGCCGGCACAGCCCGCAAATCTGGCGCGGGCCGGGACGCGACCGGCGTGGGGCCCCTTGCCCCCGCTACAGGGGAGGAGCGGGATGCCGAGAGAGGCGCGGCCCGCAGAGCCGTGTCACTGCGGGGCGGCACAAGGGAGCCGGGCAAGCCCCCTATGAGAGCCCGTCCCAAGCCGCAAGACTCCACAGCGGGCACCGCCCCAACCGAGCAGAGAGCGGCGGGCTGCCCGCCGATCGGAGGAGGGCCGGACGGAGCACCGACCGACGCGGTGCCCCCGGCGGCTTTCACCGACTGCGCATGCCCAGCAGGCTGCACAGACCCAGAGATGGGCGAAGCCGCTTCTCCCGCTGAGGAGCCCGACTCGGAGGCGTGAGAGCCCACCCCCGCCACGCTCAGGGGGAACGTGGTGGACACACTGCAATGTGGACAAAAGGTCGTCACTGAATCAGACTCAAGTCGAGGCGGAAGACGACCCTCCAAAGCTGGGAAGGCACAAAGAGAGGGCAACCCGTCCCCCGCGCAGGGCGGGGCGGGGCGAGGACGGCCTGCCGAATCCATGCCCGCTGAATCCGGGACCAGTTGGCTGTGAGCCCAATCCGCCCCGGGCGAATAATGGCCACTTCCCAGCGCACCGTCCTGCGGTGGGGAGGGGGATTCCACATCACAGAGAAGTTCACCTTTCCCCTCGTCCACGTCCGAGACAGAAGGGCTTCCCTGGGAACTCCGAGGAGTACAAGAACTAGACCCATGCCAAAGCCCCTCACATCTTTTCCATTGCACCAACAGCGACCCCACGTCCAGAGTGCAGTCATCAAAGAGAGCCTCCATGAGGTGGACCCCCACGAGAGACCACTCCTCCCTGGAGAACACCTTCCCAGGGACCGAAAAAAACCCTCGCTCTCGGGCCCACAGAATCAATCTTTCAAAATCATCCCAGGAAACAGAAACCTGTTTCCACTCCAGAACCTCCTTCCAAAGGTCCAAAATGAGGGAATCCTCCTCGAAAACCACAGAGGTTGCCATTGCCCCAAGAACAGCAGGTAAATCACCAAAAAGAAGGGGGGAAACACCTCACCGAAACTCGCTCGCTGTCCGCGTCTCAGCCTAGGCTGCAATACACTGCGGCGGTCACCAGATGTCGCTATAGGACACGAAAGAACACAAGCACACCACCGCTCTCAAGGTGAAAGAAAAAAGGTCCGTTTATTTTTTTGACTCCAATATTTATAGTTTTACAAAGGTGACAGCGGATTGGAGGGTGACAGTGACACCTCTCCAATGACACTGGTTAAACCAACAATCCATCAACTCTCTCCTCCTCCATCGAAGGAATGCAAACAATAAGTTATTTACAAGAAAGTGTGTGAGAAAATTCCCTACAAGAATGTCAACATCAGAAGGCTTAGAAAATCTTAAAAGACCAGGGTGACAGCTACCTGCTCCAGGAACTAATAAGACATCTCCCATCCCTGTTCTGGTTTCCCCTTCAATTACTACATTTTTAATGACAGGAACTTTAAACCCTTCTCCTTTTGCTCCTGTTACCTTCACAGTGTCATTGCTCACATCACATCCCCTTGGAATATTCACTACACAAGTTCTCTCTGCCCCAGTATCAACTATAAATTCTAATACCTCCTCTTGGGGGCATACTTTTAAAGCTATCAAAGGCTCTAGATGGTAGTTCTCCCCCAGAAAATAGAGCCCATGACCTCCCTATTCTTCTTCTGCATGTATCTCTTGGAATATTTTCAGGTCCTTTTTTTAGATTCGGGCATTGCTTCTTATAGTGTTGCTCTTCCCCACAATAGAAACAGGCATTTTTAATTTGCTCCTGGGATTTTGATGGTGCTGGGGTTCTGTTTCTTCCCTTCTCTGTCTCTAAAACCTGAATATTTGGGAGTGGTACCTGGGGGCTTCAGCTTCTTCTGGAAGTTACTGTCTCATTGTGGCTATCATTATTTTGCATCCACTTTGGCTTTTTCTTCATCTCTCCGTACATAAACTCTTCGAGCTTCTTTTAGTAGGTCATTTAGTGACTTATCATGCCAGTCCTCCATCTTTTCCAACATTTTTCTAATAGTTGGCCAGGCATGAGTCACAAAAGTAACCCTCAATAGGGCT
The DNA here is from genome assembly GCA_009764595.1 of Geothlypis trichas. NCBI lineage: Eukaryota > Metazoa > Chordata > Aves > Passeriformes > Parulidae > Geothlypis > Geothlypis trichas. The sequence goes on along the minus strand of CM019934.1, from coordinate 17,540,462 downwards.
TGCCCTGCTATGCTATCAGGGTCTATTCCAGAGTATTGTTTCATATTATTTTGGAGCCTCTCTAACCACTCAGTTGGGGTTTCTTCCTTTCCCTGTTGTCCCTCAAAAGCTTTTCTGACATTTTGCCCTCGGGGTGCTGCTTCTTTTATCCCTTTATCAGATTACGATAATCATTCATATGTCCTCATCTCGCCTCTTCATTTTGGTTCCAGTTAGGAGGTGTTATTGGCATTTTCTGGTCCCCTGGTTGACCTTGTTGATTTTCTCTCTCCCAAATTCTCATTGCAGCAGCTTTAATCATCTGCCTCTCCTCTTGGGAAAATATTATTTTCATTACTGACTGCATTTCTTACCAAGTAAAAATGTTGAGACCTAAGAATTGATTTAATTGTTCAGCTGTACCTATGGGATGTTCCAATAATCCTTTAATCTATTATTTAAAATTTCTGACCTCTGAAGAAGTCAGGGGGAGCATTTATAAATCCTCTCCCCCCTTGGACCCTACTCATTGGTACTTCTCGTAATGGGAAGAAACTAATTTATCAATCCCAACCTTTTTGTTCTTCATTCTTTATAATCCTTTTCCTTTGTTTTGGGGTAGTGATAGGAGAGGGAGTTTTGAGCTGCTTTTGGGTTTTAACTGAGCTCCTAGTATTTTGGTAAGGTGCCCCTCTGCTAGGAAGGGGGTTCATTTGGACAGCGGGAGCCGGTATCTCCAAGGAAACAGAGGCAGGGGCAGGAGTTGGCAGTGAAGCCGAGACCACCAACGGGGAAGAGGCAGGAGCGGGAACAGTGGTGCCCAGAACAGATGGGGAAGGCGGGGCCCCCGGCACAGGAGGAGGGGGAGTCCCAGCAAGGGAGGTAGGGGACGCCCCGGCAGGGGCGAAGGAGGAGGGACTCTGGGCAAAAGCAGAGGAGATGGAGCTCTGGGCCCAGACTGGGGAAGTAATATTTCCAGGGGTTCCCAGCTCGTTTCTTTCTTTTCCTTTGCTTGCACTGTCCCTGGGGTTTTTGATATTTTAAAAACTTTTACTCCCAGGGGTTCTGTGTCTCTTGTCCAACAAGCGGCATATTCTTTTTCTTCTGGATCACACGGTTCTTTTGAATTTAAAAATATATTTAAGGCTTGGCAAATCTAAGCTTGAAAAGACCCGTATCTTGGCCAATAGACATGGTTAGGTCTTATTTCCTTTTTTGTCCATTCTATCATACAGTACTGAAGCATCTTTATCCTTTTCCTTTGTACAAGGATCAATATCCCAGTTAGCTATCTTAATCCCCAAAGGACTATCTTGGGGTATGTCTGCTGCCACCTTTTTGTTCCCTTTTTTCCTTGAACCTGACTTACTAGTTCCTTGTCCCATTTTCCCAGGATTTTATTTGTTTGTCCCTGTCTTCTGTTTCCCTGCTCCAACCCACTCCTCTGACAACTTGAACACCTCCCACCCTTCAAAGCACAGAAAATCCTTCCTCTCCAATAATATAATGTCAGCGATGGAGAGAGATGGGGAGACTGATTCTGTAGGAGGACGCAGTATGGGTAATGTAGAATGTAATCTTAGCCCCCAACTAGTTGCAGCTGGACCCTATTACTAAAGATTAGGAGCAGGCTGGATGATAACAGGCAACACCTGTAACTAATAAGAACAAGTGGTATAAAAGAGTGGACTGATGGGCAGGGAAGAGAGAAGTCAGAGGAGTCAGATGTGTGCTGTGAGCTCCAGGAGGAGTCAATGCTTGGAGGCGCTGCCTGCAGGAAACATTGAGGAGGTATGAGACTGAGGATACGGAACACTTGCACCATAATGATAATAGAACTGTAAATATATAAGACATCATATAAGAAAACAAATGGTGCTTGCTATATAAGACAACATGATTCAGTGATCAGAATCTAATTTTATTGTGCCATACAAACACTTAAATGCTATTTTAGAGACACTAGTAATGTGTACTACAATGATTAGGGTAAAATCACATACGCAAACTTATGCATATAACAACATCTCTTGCTTGCAGAGTTTAATGAGATTTTCTTTTGTTGGTAAACCTGTCTGATTGAATCTTCTTGCAATCTAGGTCTAATTTTCAAAGTTCCATTTGCTTTTGTCAAGGCATCCTGTTATCAAATCTCTTAAGTCAACCAGTTCCAAAATCCATCATCTGTCTTGTGTCCCAATATCCCAATATCTCCCCCTTTCCTTTCAACCAAAACCACTCCTTTAATGGCCTTATTAATTAATCTCTGCACACATTGAAAGGTATCATGATTAATACAATTATTATCAAAGACTATCACATACGTACCTATCCTAAAAAGAATCTCTTAGCTAAAAACTTCAGCCACCAAAAGGCTCAGGCTTGATCTTTATAAGCTAAAAACATTCCTGATGGCAGCCACATTACTGGATTTAGAAAGACTGCCAGAAGTGTAATTGTACCATAAGATTTGATTCTTGTACACAGGGTGATAGGGAGAAATATTTTAAAAGTTTTAGACCGATTCCTTCCCATGTATTTAAAAGTAACACAAAAATCCAATTTCACAGAACCCAGGAACTCTAATTCTTGGGGTTCCAAGGGTGTTTCACGAGGGTAAGGGATTAAATTTGATGTGATTCGATTTGCTTTCAAAATTTTTAGTGTAAATATTAGTGTAAAGTTCTGGAGGAGCTATATTCCCCCCTAATTTTTTTGGTTCTTAATAGCATGTGTTTCTCGTTATGAACATGAAGGCAACATAAAAGCATAGCAATATGTAACAAAACAATAAACCCACACTAAGTAAAAATAAATCAGATAATAAATACAATTAGTAGCACATGAAAAATAGAATGGTGAATTAAAACAATGTATTATCAATTTCTTTAATATTGTACTAAGAGTCTGTAGTTATTGGCAAGCTTATTTTTTAAAGTGAGGGCTTGGAAAATCATTCCCAGGTAAGATTTCAAGTTCACCTTAAAAGAAGGTTTAGCTATTATAGGTCCAAATTTGACAAGTCAAAATTACTTGAATATAATTTTGGTGCAGAAAAGTTTCTCTACTAGTTAAGGCCAGGACTTGGCCAGGGTCCAGGCTTCTAGCTGGAAGAGTCTCTTTAATATATTTTAGAAACATCTCAGTAATATTACGTAGAACATCATAATGGGCAAATAGTTCTCCATATGCAGAAATATGTACAGGGTTAGGTACAACATCCATGTAAATACACCATGCAACATGATGATGAGGGAGTTTCTGTACCGCAATACACAAATGCTTAGAACAAAATTGTAATTCTGTTATAGATACATATTATATATTGGCTTTTTGAAAATATTAAAATGGATTTTATATGTGTGATGTTAAAGTTACTTTGTTATAAAGATGTAGTTTTTATTTCTGTTGTTAATTAAGCTTAGTGAAATAGCTGATATAAGTATGCCTGTGTTAAAATGCCTGCTTGGATGGGATAACATCCAATGAACATAGGATGGAGGACACCTGCTATTGATATGCCAACTATTAGCATCTGCTGTCTGAAGAAAGTATGGACCAAGGCCCAAACTGGAAGTGATAAAGAGGAGCCAAAATTGCAGCCAAGAAACATGCATGTTCTAAAAAGGCAGACCCAAGGGGGGGCATGTAAAATAGTTCCTGGAATATGTAAACTAGTTTATGGATATGCATAAGGGTCTATGAATATGCAATGGGCTGATGCAATGGAAAAGGTATTTAAGGGGTATCCCCGAAGATAACAGTGTGGTCTTGGCTGAGTGCCATGATGCACCCAGCCATAATAACCTTTGCTCTATGGTCCTTGTCTCCTATTGTCCTTTATTAAACTTTTTGTGTGTGTTTTTCACAATTCCAACTTCTCTCTTGTGCCTTACATTGGGCACCAAAATATGTGCAAGTTTAAAACTAAACCCGTGGGAAAAATGAACCCCACTCAATTACCTCAAGCGAGATTGCAGGTCAGAGTTAAAATTTGCTAAAGCAATTACAATAAATACAAGAATTCAAACAAAACTGACTTTAACACACAAAGGCAGAGTCTAACCTGGTACCCTTTTGGTCAGGGTGATGGTCGCGGTGCTGTTGAAGTTCTGGTCCTCCTCTAGATCAATCAAGTGGTGCCAGAAGTCCTCAAGACCAAAGATTATATATGCTCTGGTTCAGGTGGGAATGCTCAGTACCTCCCCCAGGCTGCGGAGTTTCACAGTAGATGATGTAACACTGTGAGTCTTGGAATATTTTGGGAGCCTTTGATGGTCTAGGTCGTTGCAGCTGCCTATTCTGCTAGTTCCTTGAGGCCATTATGGCCCATTGGCAGAGGTGACCCCTGAGACTGGGTGTGACTGTTGCTGGGTCTTCCCTGGAGGGGAGTTAGAACAGCTGAGTTATTTGTGAAGAAAGAGAAACACTACTCTGCTTCACAGGGTTTGCCTCTGTTGCCCGTTTGATAAATGATCACAAAACTCAGATAAGTTTTGTGCGGTGCTTTATTGAGGGCCCGGGGGTCCGTGGGCTCACGCCCCGAAGCCAGAACCCCGAAGAAATCTCGAATACAGGTGTTCTTTATACTCATAATCCATAACAAAAAGATATCCAAGAAACAGTTCAGCATGAATGATCGACAAGGCTTTTGCAATCATTCCTAAGCTCAAAAATAAAATCATCCATCTTCTACCTCTCACATTGTGTGCTGCTCAAAAACCGGTTAAACAAGTAACCTTCCCTATACTAGCTTAATTATTTATTAAGTTCCTAAGCAATCTGCTAAGGTACACACAACTAGACACACAGCTTCAAACCACAACGACTCATAACTAAACTATAATTAAACATTTTGCTAAATTTAATTTCTTTTCCAACATTTTCCCCCCTTTTGAGCATCCTTCTGTCCTGCTGCAAGGATGCTCAACTAACAGTATTGACAGTAGCATCTTCGTAACGAGGCGGGGAGCGTTCTTCATTCTGCCGTCCACGGGTCATCGCCTTCAGCAGCCGGATAGATCGCTTTCTTTCCCTTTCGATCACACCTAAAAGGCATCTATATACAATCCATGTAGTCACTAAAAATACCAAAAACATTAGTACATACTGTATAGCAGACGTAATCCAGCCAGAAAGGTGAAGCCCCAAGGAATCAAATACTGCTCCTATCCAGTTATGCTCTGCTTCCCTTTTAATTTCCTCGGTTTTTGTTTCCACTTCTGCCAATTGGGAAATATCTTTTTCAACTTCAAGTGTAACATTTTGGATGTGCACACAGCAATGATCTATGTTCCTACTCAGGTAACCACAAACCCCATGTTCTTTTAACAGTAGCAAATCCAATGCCATTCTGTTTTGTGAAGTCATTCTTAAAGTAGCTTGCAATTGCGAATTTAAATCTTTAAATCCCTTCTTAGTAGCTGCTGCCAACCTTTCTGTCTGTCCTAACAAATTGTCAAGCATTTCCCTGTTTCGGTATGTCGCCACTTGAGGGAATAATGACTCTAATATCCAACCAAATTTTACTCCTGAGCCAGGTTCATGCCACTGCTCCTCTAGGGAGCTTTCCCTCTTTTTGAGTCTTTCCTTTTGTGTCAATTTGTTCTGTTTCCAGTATGGACACAGTGTGGGAACCCCTAGGGTGATTTGTGTTACTGATCCATCTAAAGGTAAATGTGTGGTCCACTGTCCGTGTCCCAACACCCAAACCAAATTTCCAGGGCTGTGCACAGCAGTATATCTACAATCTATAGGTCCATTCATGGATTCCTGGGTAACCGTGTGATCATATCCCCTACACTCGCATCCCCACTTTAATGCCATTTTCACCGGTACCAATCCGATTCGGTCTTCCGGTGTATCACATGTAAAAACCTCAGTACAATTCCAATCCTCTTTCTGCGGCCTAAACTCTCGGGAAGATGTAGACATGGTAATGGCCCTATAATGTGACTGATTCTTTACTCCTGACCATTGGATGCACCATTGCACTTTCCCAAGATAACTGTAATGTTCCAAAACACTGGGCCCCCATAATGTCTTCCAACTTTTCCAGGTGTCAAAATTCTGTGTAACATTTTGACAACTCATCTCATTTCGCTGGGATTTCGTTTTTATTCGCACTGTATTGCATGGCTCATCTATTGGGGTTGCAATCAAACACTTCCTGGTATTTTGAATCCAACCATAATGAGTGGGCTTCTTTTCACATTCCTCTTTAGTCATAACCCGAACAGTCATACACAAATCCTTCCATACCTCTACTGGTTTGGGAACTGACTAGCAAGACCATGAAACATTCTTAAATGATTCAGGCATTTTGGTTACCGGTATGATTCCCCAGGGAATTGGTTCACCTGCGGCCTGTGGTAATGGCAAACAAGCTGTTATTTTAGTCACATTCTGCATAATTCCAAAATCTCTAATCAATCCCACCACTAAGTTTTCCTGTTCAGCACTTCGTTCTATTGTATTGTTAACCTCCCGTCTACTCCTTCTACCGTGTCTCTGTAGGGATAACATCATTCTGTCATGCCTCCCCCATGCATCTTTAGCTGCCCAACACCAATATTCTCCTGTATCATTTGTGGTTACCTTAGTAAGATTCAGTACCGTGTTTCCTTGTTGTTTGTTCTGATCCCAGCCGACTCCTTTCTTGCCTCGGCTTCCTTCAGCCCCCCGTTGCCATATTGCAATAACTTCACCGGCCTCAACTTTCTGGCTGTCAAATATAACACAAGTTAATTGAACATCCATCCCTGTAACTTTTGTTTCTTCAGCCTGTACTAAAGTAGACCCTTGAACGGGTACCAGTCTCATGATCACCAGCAGCAGTATAATCAGAAAGGCGGCTTTGCGCGGAAGATCATCCGAGTCGGAGACACCATCTGGGTTTCCCATTGGTGCGGTGCCTTCTTCACCCTGGTGTAGTGGATCCAAGCATCCATCCCCTGGACCTTCACCGCCGTGTAGGTTGTCATCATCACCTGGTGGGGTCCGCTCCATGATTCCCGTAGCGGATCCGTGATCTACTTCTTGACGTACACCTGGTCCCCAGGCTGGATGTCGTGAACAGGGTTCTCCAGTGTGAGCGGTCTATTCCACTGCAATGTATTTCTTAAAGAGTTCAAAATCTTATTCAGTGACACAACATACTCTGCAATTGCCTGATCCCCACTCACATGTACCTCCTCTTTTAGTACAGTTGCATGATATGGTTTGCCATATAGTATCTCATATGGACTTACACCTACCTTTTCCCTTGGTTTAATTCGAATCCTGAGTAAGGCCAAAGGCAAGGCTTGAGGCCAGTGCAGTTTAGCTTCCTGGCAAATCTTTTTAATTTGCCCTTTCAGGGTTTGATTCATTCTTTCCACCTTCCCACTAGACTGGGGCCTCCAGGGGGTATGCAAATCCCAGTTTATATCTAACATTCGTGCTACATCCTGCACTACCCCAGCTATAAAGTGCGGTCCCCTATCTGATGACAATCCTAAAGGTACTCCAAATCTTGGTATTATTTCTTTTAACAGGGTCTTTACCACCTCCTTAGCCTGATTAGTTCTACATGGAAAAGCTTCCGGCCACCCTGAAAATGTACATACGTACACTAACAGGTATCTGTATCCTTGTGCCCTAGGCAATTCGGAAAAATCGACTTGCCAGTAATCTCCTGGTTGTGGCCCAATTTGCAACTTTCCCATTTGTACTTGTCTCCTAACTACTGGATTATTTTTCAAACACACCGGACACATTGCATTAACTCTTTTCGCCATTGTTAACATCTGATTGGAGATTATCTCATTCTTCAAAAATTTTACCAATACTTCTGCCCCCCAATGACATTTATTATGTTCTGTTTCCAAAATAAATTTCATTATGCGGGTAGGTACCACTATTTGTCCCATTGGTGTAACGTACCACCCGAGTTGATTCCTCTGTGCTCCTAGCAAGCTTATCAGCTTTCCATCTTCTATTGAATATTTGGGCTCCTGATTCATGTATGGGGTAGCTGGATTTGTCCTTACCGGTACCAATGCCATTTGAGTCCATATTTCCCGTGCCACTTGCCGTGCTGTGACATCAGCAAATCGATTTCCCCTGTAAATATCTCCTTCCGCAGTCTGATGTCCTCTGACATGCATTACTGCAACTGCTTTGGGACTGTGTACCGCATCCAATAGTTGTAGCACTTCCTCCCGGTGCTTGATGTTGGCTCCCTGTGAATTCAAAAGCCCTCTTTCTTTCCATAACGCCCCGTGTACATGGACCACACCGAAGGCGTATTTAGAATCTGTCCAGATATTAACCCTTTTGTCCTTGCTCAAATACAGAGCTCTAGTGAGTCCAATCACCTCTGCTTTCTGGGCCGAAGTTCCAGGTAACAAAGCCTTTGCTTCTATTACCTGATCCAATGTTACCACTGCATATCCAGCGTAGCGGGTCCCATTCTCGACGAAACTGGATCCATCGGTGTATAGTTCCCATTCAGGTTCTTCCAATGGTTCATCCTTTAGGTCGGGTCTGCTGGCATATACTTGTTCAATTACCTCTACGCAATCGTGCACCAGTTCCCCAGCCTCCTGGTCACTGCGTAGGAACTCTGCTGGATTAACATGATTCGTAGTCCTTATTTCAATGTCATCCTGTTCTCTCAGGATAGCCTGGTATTGCAACATTCGGTTTGATGATAGCCAGTGACCCCCCTTTTGCTCCAAAACAGCCATGACCATATGGGGAATAAACACTGTCATTTTTACCCCCAAAGTCAATTTCCGGTCCTCTTGAATAAGGATTATTGTTGCTGCCACGGCCCGTAGACACGAAGGCCACCCGGAACTTACCGAATCCAGTTGTTTAGAGAAGTATCCTACTGGCCTCTTCCATGATCCCACCTTCTGGGTGAGGACCCCCAATGCCAGGTTTTGCCTCTCATTCACATACAACTGGAATTCCTTGGTCAGGTCAGGGAGTCCCAAGGCTGGGGCCTCTTTCAGTGCCTGCTTCAGCTCCTGGAAGGCCTTCTTTCGCTGTGTTGTCCACTCCAGCTGATGCTGCTTCAAGGCCTCATACAGTGGCTTGGCTAGGAGACCGAAGTTCATGATCCACAGTCGACACCATCCCACCATTCCTAGAAAAGATCTCAATTCTTGATGACTACGAGGCAAAGGAATAGCACATATTGCTTCTATTCGGTTTACTCCCAAACGTCTCTGTCCCTGTGTGATCTCACAACCGAGATAAATGACGCTATTTTTGAGCAGTTGAGCTTTTTCCTTAGAGACCTGGTACCCTGCTTGGCCCAGCATGTTGAGTAATTTAATTGTTAATTCCACACACATTTCCCTTTCCTTAGTAGCCAGAAAGATGTCATCCACATACTGCAGAACTATATACAAGGATGGGGATATTGTTACCTGGGTTGTCTTCCACACCTCTAGTTCCTTGGCCAGTTGATTTCCAAAAATAGTAGGGCTGTGTCGGTACCCTTGTGGTAATCGGGTCCACGTAAGCTGCTTCTTCCTCCCAAAATCAGGATCTTCCCACTCGAAGGCAAAATATTTCCTACTCTCTGCTGCCAGTGGGATGCAGAAGAAGGCATCTTTAAGGTCAATCACTGAAAACCATTTAAACTCCTCCGATACAGATGTTAACAAGGTATAAGGATTTGCAACAACTGGGTGTATGTCTTTCACTATTTCATTAATAGCCCTTAAATCCTGTACCAAACGATACTTACCATTAGGCTTCTTCACTGGAAAAATTGGAGTATTATACTCCGATTCACATTCCTGTAATATTCCTTGAGCCAAAAACTGTTTAATTAACGGGGCTACTCCCCTCCTCGCCTCAAGCTTCAAGGGGTATTGCTTTACCCTCACTGGTTGGGCCCCTTCCTTTAGTTCCACTTTTACTGGCTGTGCTGCTTTAGATTTTCCAGGGGCCCCTGACTCCCATACCCAGGGTACTACAGCCTGCTCAATTTCTTCTGGAATAGGAGAGGCATCCACTTCCTTAATCACAAAAAGGCCTGCTATTTGTTCCTCAGGTATTTCAAATTTCACCCTCCCCTCTTCAAATATTATTTTCACATTAAGTCGGGACAACAGGTCCCTGCTGAGAAGGGGTGTGGGGCAATTTGGCATATACAAAAATTGGTGATCTAATTGTTTCCCCCCAAACCTAAGATTTAAAGGTTGTAAAAATGGTTGTTTCTCTAGCTTCCCTGTTGCCCCCACCACCTGTACCATTGTATCACTCAAAGGTCCCAGTCGTTTATTAAGTACAGAATATGTAGCTCCAGTATCTACCATAAATTCTTGATCCTTTCCATTTATCTCTAAAACCACTCTCAAATCCCTCTCTAGTCAGCTCTGATTCTGATAGTTTCCCAGGACTAGTGCTTGAGCAACATCTGCTGATCCTCCCGCAGAAACGTTGCCCATTGCCCTTATTCCCATGTTTCCCATGCCCATTCCTCCCCTGATCGGGCATTCATTTTTCCAGTGTCCCAATTGTTGGCAAAACGCACACTGGTTTGGATCCAACCTCCCCGTGTTAGGTGCAAACCCAAATCCTCCCCGACCTCTTGCCATCCCCCTCTGTCCACGATTTGCTCCTCCCCGACCTCGGCCCCGAAAGCCTGCCCCTGTCATTACAGCCAAAATACTAGCTTGCTGTCTTTTGCAGTTTCTTTTTCCCTGTTATTGTATACCTTCCACGCCACCTCCAACATTTTATCCAAACTCCGAGGATCCTCCCCTTCCAGCTTTTGTAACTTTTTCCTAATATCCTCCTGCGACTGCCCCATAAACAACAATGCCAGTTGAAGTTTTCCTGATTGCTCCTCTACATCTAAATTTGTAAACTTCCGAGCCGTGTCCTTTAATCGTTCCAAAAAAGCAGACGGAGACTCATTCTTGTCCTGCTTGACCGAATACAACCTGGACCAATTCATAGTCTTAGGTATTCCTGTTCTAATTCCTTCCACCAACAATTCCTGATATCGTCTTACAGCCCTTATTCCCCCCGTAGAGTTCGGATCCCACCTGGGTTCCTCACTCGGTACCAACTCATCAACTGTTTCACTCAGTGCTCTCAGTCTAATTTCTTCTTGGGCCTTTTCCCGAGTGGCTTTAATAACCATTTCCTTTTCAGTGGAGTCCATTATAGTGTCTAATAATACCTGTAAATCATTCCAGTCCGGATTCTGAGTTTTTATTACCATTTTAACCACCCTAGCCACTCTCTCCGGATCTTCCCGGTAACTCCCTGCTGATTGCTTCCAGATTACCAAATCTCCTGGGGAGAAGGGCACCTTTATAAGTATCCTTTCCCCCTGTGGTCCCACAGCTTCCCTTAAAGGCGCAATCAATTGTGGCTGCCCCTTCTGCCCCTTCCTCCCCTTGCGAGTTCGCTCTGCTAACGGAGTTCTTTTAATACTCTCCTTCTTTTCGTCCTCAGCATCGGTATCGCTCTCACTGGATCCCATTTTTATAGATATATCAACAGGGGGGGCCGAAGGCGCATTAGAAGCAACCGAAACCCTCGGTGGAGCAACACAATAAGACAATTCTTCTTCAACTGAAGGATACAAATTACTCTCCTTTCTCTCCTTGCATGCAAAACACTCACTCTTATCATTCACTTCCAAAACCAGGATACCACACTCTTTTTGCCATTCCTTTTTCCGATACAAAACAAAAAACAAATCCAAATATGGTATTTCATCCCATTTCTCATTTCTCCTTAAAAATTGCATCAAAGATTCCATAATTTCCAGTCCCAGTGTATCATGTATCGGCCACCCTGTTTCCCCAATCTCATATTCAGGCCACCAACGATTACAATAATCTATCATTTTACTTTTATCCAATTCTTGACAATACCCTTCACTTTTCCACCGCTTCAATATACACCCCAATGGAGTATTTTCAGGTATTTTACCATTAGCTTGCACTAACGTTTTGAAAGTTTTAAGAGGCATCATATTACAGCCTTTAATTCCACCTTAAATCCCAGTAACCAATATCACAGCAGTTCCACCTTTAATTCCAATGAACCAATATCACAGCAGTTCCACCTTAATTCCAATGAACCAATATCACAGCAATTCCACCTTTAGTTCAAATAAACCAGTATTACAAGAATTCCACCTTTAATTCCAAGAAACCAATATTACCATCTCGCCGTCCTTCCCAAAAAAACCAAACAGGAGGCGAGTCCTGATCCTGCGTACTTAAACGTACGTCTTATGGTCAGGGCCTAGGCTTTTTCCACCACCAAATCCAAATCCAATTACCACCTTTTAATATAAAGCACCTTCGGGCTTACCTTTGCAGCTTGTCCGACAGGCGCGGGGGTCGGGCACGAACTGATGACTCCTCCGAGAAACGCTCGGTGCCGGCGTGGAGTGAATCGAGGCGTGAGCCGCCCCGGCTGCCTTTGGAGTCCTGCCGCGGTCGCCAAAAAGCTGTTGCCCGTTTGATAAATGATCACAAAACTCAGATAAGTTTTGTGCGGTGCTTTATTGAGGGCCCGGGGGTCCGTGGGCTCACGCCCCGAAGCCAGAACCCCGAAGAAATCTCGAATACAGGTGTTCTTTATACTCATAATCCATAACAAAAAGATATCCAAGAAACAGTTCAGCATGAATGATCGACAAGGCTTTTGCAATCATTCCTAAGCTCAAAAATAAATCATCCATCTTCTACCTCTCACATTGTGTGCTGCTCCAAAAACCGGTTAAACAAGTAACCTTCCCTATACTAGCTTAATTATTTATTAAGTTCCTAAGCAATCTGCTAAGGTACACACAACTAGACACACAGCTTCAAACCACAACGACTCATAACTAAACTATAATTAAACATTTTGCTAAATTTAATTTCTTTTCCAACACCTCTTCTTCCTTATCTCATCTAACACCCGATTTGTAGTGGGGGGGGGGGGTGCACTGGGCAGCTACTGCAAATGACCCATCATAAACCATTCACCAGAAATGACATTAGAGGGGGTAGAATACACAGTTTGGTTACACTCACTTAGTGCTAAACTGGTGTCCCACTCTTGTAAACTAGGACAATGTGCCCTGAAGAGGTTCTCATTCTTGCAGACCTTGGTGATGTGAGTGGCTGCTGACACTGGCTGTGCCTGATGGGAGTTGGATTTTTCTGACTCAGTCTAGCACCCAGTAAATGTGGTGCTTGATTGGCCACTGCCTCTGTGGCAGTGGGATCCAGGGTCACTGTCCAAGGGCCGAATATGATGTATTGTGTCTTAGCCTCAGTCTCTGAGGGGCTTCCACATTGTTAGTTCCTTCTGTATTTTGTCTTTGCAATAAAATGAAACACATAGTACAATATTTCTCTTTTGTTTTAAACCCACATTCTTGGAGCATTCACATTTGCAATTTTCATTCCACATTGCACTGCCAAAATGTTCAGAGCCAGCTCTATCTATTAAAAAGCAGTGTCAAAGACTTAGAAAAGCATATCGTTTTGCAAAGCCATAGATGAAAAAGCCAGTAGACCAATGTTCTCAATATCAAACTTATTTGGGACCTAGAATAATAAATAAGCTTGGGCATTATGGTTCTCTTGAAAACATCTTTTCTCATTTTAGAAGTTGATAATATAATTTCTTTCTATTTACTGAGGATATGCAATGGATTTGCTTGATTTAAAAGCTTTTGTAGTATGTGGTAGAGATAATTCATGCTTTATATGTATAAAATATTGTAAAAGTCCAAAGTTATGTCTTTTGACCATTCTGGCTGGGAGCAGGAGTCTCATTTCTATTCAACTAGTTCTGGACAACAGTTTAAGATAATATCAGGTCTGTTAACGTATGAATGGGACCATCCTGGGCCATGATTGCTGATTTCCCTGGAATGTCTACCTGCACCTGGAAGATTGCATCTAAACCTTCGGGGGGGGGGGGGGGGGGGGGGGGGGTGGGGGGGGGGGGGGGGGGGGCATGATCTACTCATAAGATCTGCCCCTGAGATGATTACATCTGCCATGCTCAGGAACTGGCATCACTCTACTACATATGAATACAGACTCTGCCTAGATGCTCAGACATTCGTCTGGACCTCTGGACCTGTCTTTGTTCTTCACATGTATGGATCCAGTTCTAAATGTGAAGAGACACAAAGAAACATTCGGTCATCCCTGCCTCAGCAGATCAACTGTATATAAGCTAGCTGCTTGAAGCACTCGAGGTGAACCTCTGGGGAAACGCTTTGTCACTTTGTCAGTCGGACCCTGGTTCACTCAGCGCCTGCACCCGGGGCTGACGCTGTCTTGGCTGTGGTGGTCTTTCAAAATTCTATTTTTTTTTTTGTACCGATCTAATAAATCATTGTTAAATTTTTTATAATTTGGCTACCGATTTGATCATTTATAACACTTTTCTCCATTAAGGAATGAAGGACAGAATTGATACAATGTTGAATCCTTTCCCATTCTGTGAGTGACTTACAAGTTGTTTTAAGCACAGCCCTATGTTTTCCTAGACTTTGCCTTGAGCTAGCCAATATAGATGCCTGTGAGATATAAAGCCAAGTGTGTAGATAAATAAATCAATCTATCACAGCTAGATTATGCTGAGCAATCACACCTAAAGACAGGGTAAAGGGAATGGGGAGATGTACAAAGATTCATTGAAACATGAAAGAGATGTTTGCAGCCTTTTTTTTGGGGTTTGATGGAGATATAACACTGGCTTTTTGCAAATATTAAAATGGATGCTATGTATAATGCTAAATTAACTTTGTTATAAAAATATAGTTTTCATTTCTGTTAATTGAGCTGAAACATAGTAATGAAATAGATTATATAGATATGCTTCTGTGTCCTAGGGTGATATAATGATGCTTGTATCCCCAATCGGTGCTCTGTTTATACTGGATATTGCATTTTCTGCCTTCAAGACTGGCTGAGAGCAACGGCGGGGAGAAGAAGGAGCAGAATTTGTTATCAGGGACTGGGCTCACTACTCCACGTCTGCTGGAAAGAGAGCCACTGTTGTTGTCTGGCACAGACGGGGCAGAACACCACACTCCTTTTGCTTTTTAGTCAGTTAGTTTAGCTAGCTGAGGCAGTCCAAGTTTTCCCTGGACTGTTTTTCTCTCCTTTTCTTGGAACCATTCGAACCTGCTCTGGACTGGGACCCAGGAAAACACCAAGAGCTTGCACTTGGTGGCCCACCGGAGCCTACTCTGGGCACCTACCTTTTCCAGTGCCGGAGGGACTGATAACAGAGCAACCACCCACTGGAGAGAGCTTTCTGAATCTGTCGTCTCTTCAGAGCGGCAAATGAGTTTTGTCATCTGGTATTGTTAATTTTGTGTGCTGGGGAGTGCTTTGCCTGTTAAATAATAGGTTCTTTTCCACTTATCTTGAGGAATCCTTCCTGAACCAGTTGGGGGGAGAGGCCATGTGAGTTTGCTTTCTGGAGGGGCCCCTTTTGGAGCTTTTCTCCCAAATTTGCCTAAACCAGGACATTCTGTTAAAATACCTGCTTGGTTGGGATAATATCCAAGGAACATATGATGAGGACCCCTGCTACCGATATGACTAGCCACACTTACCATTGGTAGAAATATGGACCAAGGCCCATAACTGGATGTGATGATAGGACTGGACTAAAATCACAACCAAGAAATACGCATGTTCTAAAAAGACTAGACCTGAGGATGAGCCCATGCTAAACAGTTCTTGGAACATGTAAACTAGTTTGGGGAAAAATTTGAATATGTAACAGGCTGATGCAATAGAAATTATATATAAAGGGCATTTCCAAACAGCCGGTGTGGTCTTGGCTGAGTGCCAAGATGCACCCAGCCGAATAGCTTTGCTCTATTGGCTTTATCTCCTATTGTCCTTTATTAAATTTTAAAATTTTTACAGGAGAGTGAACCTTGATTTTTACAATTGGGGTACTTAGTCCGCAATGTAACACCTTGCTTCTGAGACCACCAGGAAATCCCGAGTAGGGAAGGGAGCCCTGCTGAGTTCAGGGGCCTTGCTCTGTTTCTCTTCTGGCGTGATTGGTGGTTGCAGGTCACCACCCGTGGGCAAAAGGAGACACATAAAGCAAAGAAAAGGGAAAAGGCTCCCTATACTGCGGTAGCCCCACAATTCCTGTGCACGAAGACCCGAAGAAGAAAAGAGGATTGGTAAGTACTTTTCAGGGTGGCACATACTGCAGATGAATTCTGTGTGAATGAGACACAGGCTGGTTATTCCAGAACTGCAAAGTGATTGTGGTGTTTCTGAGGGCGGGGTTCCGTACTTTTGCAAGGAAAACAGCCAGCAGGAACGGAAACGAAGCGAGAGACAAAAGGAGTGATAGAATCTTCTGGGGTGACTGGGACTGGATCTCAGGGAAGGGATGTGTGAAAAACACCATTCACTTTTGTTAAAATTTTAGAAGGTAATTAGTAATGAAAATAGTCATAAAAATTGGGACAATAAAAATTAGGACAATCAAAGTGAGGATAATAAAAGACAATAAGAGACAATAAAAAGCGAAGAATTATGGACGTCCGGGTGCCTGGCATTCCGCCAGAAAGCAAACTTTGCTAACAAAGGATTACCCTTTAAAAGCAATAGCCTATTGCATATTCAATATCTTATACATGATTCAAACATTCTTTTCAAACTAGGGTGTTTCTGCTTAATTTTAGCTTCCCCTCCCATCTTGTAAATCAACCTTCTTGGTTCCTCGAAGTATGAGCTTTCCGGATGAGGAGTCAATAATTCTTCTCTTGGGATCTTGGTGTCTGCTGTTATCTCTATCTAGATAAGATAATGTGAAGAATTTCTTGATTACCTTTTCCATTCCATGAGCTAGTTTAAAAAAGTTTATTACATCACATAGTTTCTATTTTAATATTATGCTATAGTCTAAAAATATATTACCGCACTACTTAAGAGGATTAATACAGCACTACTTAAAAGAGATTAATATAGGATAACTTTCCAACAAAACACATATAGTATAATTTTAATATTTGCGAAGAGCCAATCATATAATATGCATTTTTCACAATCCTCCCGCTTTCTTTTTTAATCATTTGTCTTGAGCAATATTTTTTTCTACTTGCATTTTTTTGACTATTCTGGTAATCAAATAAAACAGGGGATTAAACAAGGAAGAAATCTCAAAACAGTTGAAACACATTAAAGGAAGAAGCCTAATTCTTCTCCCATTCTGTCTCAGATACATTACCTCACTAGCTAGTTTTTAATACTGTTTCCCAATTTTGGACCAGTACTTGGGTTATTTTTCTAATATTTTTTGTTTTTTTCTAGGATGACATCCCCATTGTCATCTATTTTCAACAGTTTGATATATTAAACTTTCTAAAATCACCCCCTTTGTTAGCCAATAAAGAGTCTAAAGCTTACCGATTCTGATACACGATAGTTTTGTTTGGCTTTGCTGACTTGATATTAATTCCAATGCCTGAGCATCTTGTTATTATCTCTATAAATGCCTGGAGTCTTAAAATACGATTCAGCATATAATTTGGGGCCAATACTGAGTTAGATTGCTGTGCTACTTGACTTTTTTGTTTACTAATGGTTCTTTTACCAGATCTCGTACTATATCCTTAAGATAAAATGAAAAACAAATCCATCTCTCTCCTTTTGGACATTTAATTCTGGCTTACTACTTTTTCTTACATTCTTGCAATCTAATATTTTTCCCTATTTTCCCTACAGGTACTTAATTTGGATGGGTTATAACAGCGACAGTTAACATGGGAGTGTGTAATAAAAGACTAACTTTAGTTTCTTTCAATGTCATGCTATATGTAACCTTTGCAACATGACATCCCAGTATACCAAAAGGGAAAAGACAACAAATGAGTGACAGAAAAAGGAATACAGAGGTCTGGTATGGCTTATACCCCCACCTTCCCTTCCTATGGGGTTGCCCAATAAGGGCTAAATGCCACTGAACACCAACGTCGGCCCTTTTCCCTGGGAAACAAAACTCACCAGCCCAGATTCCTGCTGTCAGTTTGCAGAAGGCGCTTGAGATTGCCAAAGAAGCCCGAGTTGGCGGTGGTAGCAGGTTGGGTCTGGGAGGCATGGTGCGCTAGTGGAATTTCAGGTGGTGGCCACCCACTCGCGGCCACAGGTTCCTGCACACCAATGCCGGCCCTTTTCCCTGGGAAACAAAACTCACCAGCTCACTGCTGGGGAGGATGAAACAGGAAAGCCTTATAAATATGATTGCCTAGCAAAAGATTTTGGAATATAGAAACTATAAGCGAGATTGAAATGAAAGCAAGCTTTGAGATCTCTTAGTTACTGAACAACGAGAAAACAATAGTGTGGCTAGCTGAAGGTAATCCCCTTTTGATGAAACAAGACCCTCTGCAAGCAGGCAGGTCCAAGGGTCTAGCAGACCAGCCAGCTTGGCAGAAGGGGTCTAAAGAGTAGTTTTTAGGGTTTAAAATGTAGCACAGTATGGTAATGCAGTGATTCTTATAAGCTGTATGGAAATGCTATAGGATTTGTATGTTGTACTAGATTAGTTAGTGAGAATCAAAATATTCAACATAGAAGATGATTTATTGTATTGTAACAGGAACTTTGCCCACTTCCACTTCTATTTCTTCTTCTACTTACCTACTTACTTTCCATACTCTTGCCTCTTACCCCTTTTACTCTCTTATGTTTTATGCTCTTACCCTCTCATCCTCTCTACCCCTCACTTCTCTCGAGCCTGCTCCGAGCTGCGGCTGGCAGCTCCCAGCAGGGCCCTGCACCCATGCCCTTTGCAATAAACTGCATGTTCCACGACCTGGCTGCAGAGATCTGATACTCTCCAGTCTCGACCGTGCTACCCCCCCACGCTCCGACAGCTCATGTTCCTGATGTCAGTTTGCAGGAGGTGCTTGGGACTGTCAAAGCACCCTAAGAAGGCGGTGGTGGAAGGTTGGGTCTGGGAAACACCCTGCGCCATGCGGAATTTCAGGAGGTGGCTGCCCACTCAGGGCCCCAGGTCCCTGAACATGAACACTGGCACTTTAACCTGGGGAAAAAAACTCACCAGCCTAGGTTCCTGATGCCAGTTTTCAGGAGTGCTTGGGACTGTCAAAGCAGCCCAAGATGGCGGCAGTAGGGGCAGGTTGAGACTTGGAGGCATCCTGTGCCTGCGGAATTTCAGGCAGCGGCCGCCCACCCAGTCCCACAGGCCTGGCCCTTTTCCCTGTGAAAAAAAACTCACCAGACAAGGTTCCTGATGCCAGTTTGCAGGAGGCACTTGAACCTGTCAAAGCAGCCTGAGTTGGCGATGGTGGCAGGTTGAGTTTGGAGGCATCCTGCGCCGTGCGGAATTTCAGGAGGCGGCGCCGCCCAGTCAGGGCACGGTCCCTGCACACAAAGGCCGGCCCTTTTGCCTGGGAAATAAATCTCGCCATCCCTGGTTCCAGATGTCCGTATTCACAAGGCGCTTGGGACTTTCAAAGCAGACCGAGATGGCGATGGTGGCCAGCTGGGTCTGGGAGGCATCCTGCGCCATGCGGAATTTCAGAAGGTGGCGCCCACTCAGGGCCACTGGATACTTAACACCAACACTGGCCCTTTTCTCTGAGAAACAAAACTGAGCATCCCAGGTTCCTGATGTCGATTTGCAGGAGGTGCTGGAGACCATCAAGCAGACCAAGATGGCAGCGGTGGTGGCCAGGGGGTCTGGGAGGCATCCTGCATCGTGCAAAATTTCAGAAGGCCGCCTCCCACTCTGTACCACTGGCCCCTGAACACCAATGCTGGCCCTTTTCCCTTTGAAAGAAAACTCACCAGTCCAGGTTCCTGATGTCAGTTTGTAGGAGGCACTAGGGACTATCAAAGCAGCCTGAGATGGCAGCAGTGGGGGCAGGTTTGACTGGGAGGCATCCTGCA
This sequence comes from Geothlypis trichas, assembly GCA_009764595.1. NCBI lineage: Eukaryota > Metazoa > Chordata > Aves > Passeriformes > Parulidae > Geothlypis > Geothlypis trichas. The sequence goes on along the minus strand of CM019934.1, from coordinate 17,520,555 downwards.
CCATGTATAATTTCAGAAGTTTGCCACGCACTGAGGGCCACAAGACACTGAACACAAACGCCGGCCCTTTTCCCTGGGAAACAAAGGTCACCAGCTGAGGTTCCTGTCGTCAGTTTGCAGGAGGAGCTGTGACCATCAAAGCATCCTGAGATGGTGGCGGTGGTGGATGGTTGGGTCTGGGAGGCATCCTGCCTCCTGCAGAAAGGAGGTGGTCACCCTCTGAGGGCTACAGGCCCGGCCCTTTTCCCTGTTTAACAAAAACTCAGCAGCAGAGGTTCCTGATGTCAGCTTGCAGAAGGGGCTTGAAATGTCAAAACAGACCAAGATGCGCTGGTGTTGGTAGGTTGGATCATGGAGGCACAGTACTCTTGAAGGAATTTCAGGAAGTGGATGCCCACTCAAGGCCAAAGGCCCCTAACATGAATGCTGGCCCTTTACCCTGGGAAAAAAAAATTAGCAGCCCACATTCCAGATATCAGTTTGCAGGAGGTACTTGGGTCTGTCAAAGCAGACCGAGTTGCGATGGTGGCAGGTTGGGTTTGGAGGCAACATGTGCCGTGCAGAATTTCAGGAGGTGGCTGCCCACTCAGGGCCACTAGCCACTTATCACCAATGCCATTTCTTTTCATTGGGAATAAAAACTCGCCATCCCAGGTTCCTGATGTCAGTTTGCAGGAGGCGCTTTGACTGTCAAAGCAGCCCGAGATGGCGGCGGTGCCGGCCGGTTGGGTCTGGGAGGCAGGATGTGCCATGCGGGATTTCAGGTGGCGCCTGCCCATCAGGGACACAGGCCGCTGATCATGAACGCCAGGACATTTCCCTGGGAAACAAAGTCAGCAGCCCAGGTTCCTTATGTAAGTTTTCAGGAGCTGCTTGGGACTGTCAAAGCAGCCCGAGATGGCGGCAGTGGTGGATGGTGGGGTCTGGGAGACATGCTGATCTGTTCAGAATTTCAGGAGGCGGCCTCCTGTCGCAGACACCTTTTGTGAAAAATCCTTTCTTAGGATTTTTCCTGCTGGAGCTGAGAGGTTTCAGCAACAAATGTAAACAATGGTTATCTACTGCTGTGGAATGCAATAGGTGGATCCGTGATTGGTCCCCTGTGGGATGTTTGGATCTACTGACCACTCACGCAGGGCTGCTCTTGCTCTCTGCCAAGAGACAGATCTTTGTTATGATTCTTCCTATTCTATTCTTAGCTTAGCCAGCTTCTGAAGAAGCTCCTCTCTTTCATTTCTGTAGTATAGTTATAATGTTATATAAATATCATAATATAATAAATCAAGCCTTCTGATAATGGAATCAAGATCCCTGTCTCTTCTATCCTCTAAAAAACCCCTGTGACCACCATCACAATCCCAGGTTCCTGATATCAGTTTGCAGAAGGCGCTGGGTGTGTCAAAGCAGCCCGAGTTGACGGTGGTGGCAAGTTGGGTCTGGGAGGCATCCTGCGCCGTGTTGAATTTCAGGAAGCGGCTGCCCAATCAGGGCCACAGGGCCTTTACACAAATGCCGATCAGTTTCTCTGGGATACAAAACTCACCATCCCAGGTTCCTGATGTCAGCCTGCAGGCGGTGCCTGGGACTGTCATGTTTGCGGAGATAAATGAACTCTACAACTTTGTGAAAGTTTAAAAGCCGGTATGTTATTACAGCACTGGACGCATGTGGAGATTACTTTCTTTAAAAGACATGCTTACTTCTGGGAACTCTAGGTCTTTTTTTTCTCTCTCTAAAATACGTATGCATGCAATTTCACAATAGATTCATACATATTCATTTTTACAAATTTTGCGTGACATTGCCGCTATTCTTCTCTATCAGAAAGAATTCTTAGGTCAGGTTGGCTTGCTCTCATATCAGTTTCTCTGTCTGTCTGTCTCTCCTCTTTTATCTCTGTCCTTCACTGAAGCAGTTTCTCTGAGCTTAGGCTTTTTACGAGAACAGGCAGTCAGACTAAACAGCTATGTTTTCAAACTACTGACTTAACTCAAATTATGTACATTTCACCTAAATCAAAATGGATTCTACTCTGGAAAATTTCCTACTCTCTGTCTCATTCTCCCCCTTCCTAGAAAATAAGTAAATTCTTTTACTTAATGCAAATCTCTACAACAATCAGTGTCCTCTTAATGCTTTGCTATGTACGTTTGATAAGGAGGTTAACACAGCTACTCGCTGTAGTATCTCCAATTCTAAAGTAGCCATATACTGGATAACTTTAAAACTATTCTAACTAATATTGACAAAACGCCAATGGATGACACAACTTATTAAAGATTCCATTTGCAGTTGGTAACCACCTAAAGATTACATCTTACTAGTGATGATCTGCATTTTGTTTTATTCTTTGCAGAATTCCAGTTATTTATTTTGTATCATGTTGGACAGTCATTAAGGTTTTCTCTTCACTTTCTTGGATTTTCTTCAAGATCTCTAGTAGGTCTTGGTGCTTAATTGTTTTACTAATGTAAGGTATATCTCAGTAGGGGTAGGTGATAGTCCATGATACACTGTGTAATTGGTTTAAATCAACTGGTGGGATGTCACTGGGGCTAAGTACGAAAAATCTCACCCGATAATCTTAACAAAATTACAAATACAAAAATTAGAATGATTTTTACTAGACAAAATAACATAATTGCTATCAATTTTTACAGTAGCACAGGCAGTTCTCAAGCACACACAACTTTTACTAGTATATACGAGCACAGTTTTCTGATGAGTGACTGGATGAATCTCGAAGTGGCAAATACTCTGTTCAGTGTCTAGACACACATCTTGAGCATTAATAGTATTGCTTCCAAAAATGAATCCCAGTTGTTCTCTAGTAATGCAAGATTCTAAGTTTACTGTTTGCTACTTTTCATTCACCTTTCATGCTCACACCTTATGTTCTGAAGGGTAGAACATTGTTTTTTCATGGTTTAATCCTAGTGCAATGATGGGGTGGATAGCGTAAACAGTGGCATTATGTATGGCAAGCACAAAGGCAGTGGCTACATTAGAAGCAGGATCATAGGTGAATCTTACCATAGTCCACCAGGATTGAAAATTCTTTTCAAAATCAATCACATTATCTCAGACAATTTTCTGAATTTCAGCTGGAAAATTACCTTCACTCCCTTCCGTATGATCAGAGCTGCTGTTGCCTGCATCCATAACTGTGCTTGTATACAACTGAAAACTAAAGGCATATTATCTTGAACTGTACTAGTGCTTCTACTATTAACTTGTGGTCTTGGTCCCCAGCCGTTTCCCACTTTGGCAGTACTTTTGAAATCTGCCACTGGCTAGTTCCTAATGCCAATAGAGATGACTGTAAAGGCTGCTTCAATTTGGTTAGGCTACCTGCTGCAGTGGCCAGTTTATTCATCAGTATTCTGAATCAATTCTATTTAAAACTCTCAATTTTGTCTCTAATATCTTAATTAGATCCTTTCTTATTCTGCTCCTGAGGTATACTTGTCTTTGTAACTACATTGTCCAGCTCTCAAAGGATGTTTTTAGGAAAGAGGAGCAGCCTGGTTGGATTTTTGAGATGTTAATTTGCATTAGCAACTCAACATGTTTGAGAGACTATTCTGGATAGAACAACAGTTGTTCTTCACTCACATTCTTCACTACCTATCGGCTTATTTCATACACTTCAGGTTCAAGTTTGGGTTGGGTCTGAACTATTTGAGTACTAGTGTAAGTTGTATAAGGTCTTGCTGTTGTAAAAAGTGTAGCATCTATTTTAAATTTAAATGAGAGCTTGATAGCATCACAAGCCTAAAGGCAAGTCACTTCTACAGACTATATTAAGGTGAAATTACACTAACAGTTTGATTCACTTAGGCTATCACAAACTTCCTGGTGTTCATACACAGGAGAGGTTGAGACACTAATTTTATCTGGTCTCTCATAAGCCGTCCCATTGACCACCTGGCACCTTACTTTGATTTCTTCTCTTTTGATCTCTTGAAGTGTCCATAGTTCTTGTTCTTGCCACTCTTGCTCCTCATATACCTCATCTTCATGAATTACTACAGTGGATAGGTTTAAATCTTTTATCTCAGAGGGTTCTCTTATGGATCTAGTATACTGATTAAAACCTTGGGACTAAGGCCATTCAGCATGCTTTGGATAGAGATACTCTCTAATTCTAAGACTCTAGCTATAATTATATACAAAGCAATTCTGTAAGTCAAAGTACGAACTACTTTCGGCCACAATATACTCATTTGGCTCAAGTAAGCTTTAGTCTCACTTCATTGTCTCCTGGTGTCACTCTCCAAGGGGCTTCTGGGGCCTTTTTTACTCGAGAGTGATAATCTAGGCATTCTGCTTCTTGATCTTGATTGCAGTGAAGGTGGTGAGAACCACTTGAAACAGTCCCTCCCACTGTGGTTCTAGAGTCTTTTCTGTAAGAGACTTAACATATACATAATTTCCAGACTGTATGTTATGTACTGGCTCATCTAACTCCTTGCTCCTAGTTCCAGCCACATGTTTCTCAATTTCTCTGAGCTGTTTGCTTAAAGCCACCATGTAGGTGGCCAATATTGCTTTCTTAATGTGGGTGGACGTTCCCTTTTGTATTCCATATGGTCTTCCATAAAGCATTTCAAAGGGACTTGTCTTTTCTTTAGCTTGAGGTTTAGTTCGAATTCGCAATAGTGACAGTGGAAGAGCTTGGGGCCAGGGTAGATTAACTTCTTGCCTTAGTCTTACAATCTGCTGCTTAATCAAATGATTCATTTTCTTCACCTGGCCGCTTGATTGGGGGCGGTAAGGAGTGTGAAGTTCCCAGTCTACGCCCAGGTGGCTACTAATCTGTTGCACTATTTTGGAAATGAAATGTCATCTTCTATCTGAGGATATTGTTGCTGGAACTCTGAAGCGTGGTATTATTTCTTGTAATAATACCCTGGTCACTTCTCAAGCCTTGACAGTTCTGGTGGAGAATGCTTCTGGCTACCTTGAAAACGTATCTGTGTTTTGCGGAGAAATGAAGAGAACTAGACAACTTTTACAAAGTTGTATAGAACCGGTATGTGTTTATTGCAGCGCTGGACGCATGCGTACCTCAAAGGTACTAAAAGGGCATGCGTACTTCCGAGAACTTCAGGTCTCCTTTTATCTCCCTTCCAAATACATGTGCATACAGTTTCACAATAAGCTCATACATATTCATTTTTATAGACTTCGCGTAATATTTGCCGCTAGTTCCTCTTTATCAAAAAGAATTCTTAAGTCAAGTTGTCCTAGCCTTGTTTTAGTTTTGTTTTTCTTTATCAATCTCTTCAGTATCTCTGTCCTGCAGTTTTCTCTTCAGCTTTAGCTTACAGACTTTTTACCTTTTTAGACTTTTAACCTAATTCAAAAGAGATTTCTGCTTTAAGAGATTTTTCACTCTGTCTCATCTGTCAATACCAGTAAATACCGATACCCCCCTTTCCTTGGGAGTTCTTAAAAGTCAATTTGCCACTGCTGTCTAGGCCCATGGCTTCTCTTAATCTGACTGAGTTTTGACTTGGGGGTATTTTTGGGGTTAGTCTGGAGGCAAAGATTACACTGTCAGGTCACTTGAGTAATAGTGGCATATAAATACCTAGCAACAATTCTTTCAACTAAGTAGGTATATAGGGCATCTATTCCCCAGTGTGCTTTTTGGTGTTCTTCCTTTACTAGTGACTACAATAAATGGGAAGAGATTACCAGCTTCTCTTCAATGGTAGCCTACTTTTCTTGGTTATACGTCTTTTCTTGATCTTCAATTAATTTTCTATCTTTCTTATTATATTCTGGCTTACTTTCAACGGGAAATTTGTCTATCTGGAATTAGAGCTCCTTCGATACTTCACTTTTCACTGCTTCTTTTGCTTCTCTCTCTGCTAGCTCATTTCCTTCTTTCAATTCTGAGCTCACTCTTTGGTGTGCCTCAATATGCATAATTGCTACTTTTTCAGGCAGCTGAACTGCTTCTAGCAGCCGGATTATCTCTTGTGCATGTTTGATGTTCTTCCCTGTGAGGTCAGCAGTCTCCTCTCTGTCCAGATGGCTCTATGTGCATTCACAACTCCAAATGCATACCTTGAGTCTTTATAGATGTTTATTCTCTTTATTTTTGCCATTTCTAAGGCACGGGTCAGGCCAATTATCTCGGCCTTCTGCGCAGAGGTGCCTTTTGGTAAGGGTCCAGATTCTATTACTTCTCTGCAGGTGGTCACTGTGTACCTAGCATGTCGCTTTCTACTGGCAACGCAGCTACTCCCGTCAGTGAACCAGGTCCTTGCATCGTCCAAAGGAGTGTCCTTTAAGTCTGGGCGGCTGGAGTAGGTAGCTTCAATGGTCTCCAGGCAATCGTGGTGTACTGCTTCTCCTTGATTTCCACTGAGAAAGGAAGCTGGGTTGAACAATATTAGTCACCACTATCTCCACATCATCTTGCTCTACCATGATGGCCTGGTATTTCAGGAACTTCTGTGGTGAAAGCCAGTGGCCACTCTTTACTTCCAGTACTGTGAGCACTGTGTGGGACACAAGCACAGTCATTTTCTGTCTCAGGGTAAACTTGCCTGCCTCTTGAATATTCAGCACGACTGCTGCTACAGCTCTGAGGCAACCTGGACATCTTTTGGCTGTTGCATCTAGTTCCTTGGAGAGGTAAGCAACTGCCCTTTGGTATGGACCAAGTCCTGAGCCAGTATTCTTAGGGCGATTTCTTGCATGGAAAAATAGAAAGAATGGTTTACTTACATCTGGAAGTCCCAAAGCTGGAGCTGACATGAGGGAAATCTTAAGCTGGTGAAAGGCCTGTGTGGCTTCTTTTGTCTACTGGAGATCTTTGTTTCCATTGGCAATAAGAGCATAGAGAGGTCTGACGAGCAGTCTATAATTATAAACCCACAGCCGGCACCACTTTGCCATGCTTAAGAAGGTTTGGAGTTTCTTTATTGTCTGGGGTTTCGGGGTTTGGCATATGGCTTCTTTGCGAGCCTACCCTAAAGTCCATTGCCCAGCACTCACCTCGTACTCTGAGTAGATTACTTTCTGTTTCACTACTTGTGCCTTTTTCTTTGATACTCTGTATCCTTGCAGTCCTAGGAAATTCAAAAGGCTTACTGTCCAGGCCACACATGCTTCTCTCGTCTGAGTGGCTATTAGATCATCTACGTACTGCAACAGCATTCCTTCTTCCTGTGGAGCTTCCCAGGACTCCAGATCTTTTGCAAGTGGTTCTCCAAACAGAGTGGGGGAATTTTTGAAGCCTTGAGGAAGCATGGACCATGTGATCTGGGTTTTGCCCTCACTTTTAGGGCTTTCTCATTCTAATGCGAAAATTTTCTGTGTGGCTTCGTGGATAGGGAGGCAAAAGAAGGCATCTTTTAGGTCTAAAACGGTAAACCAGGTTAGCTCAGGTGTTAGACATGTTAATAAAGTATATGGATTGGCTACCACAGAATACAAATCTTCTGTTATTTATTTACAGCCCTCAAACACTGTACTATCCGGTATGACCCATCAGATTTCCGAACGGGTAAAATAGGAGTATTGAAATCAGATTGGCATTCTTTCAATAACCCTAACCGCAGAAAATATTCAATTATTGGGCTGATTCCTTCTCTGTCTTCTTTCTTTAGGGGGTACTGTTTAATTCTCACTGGTTGTGTCCCTTCCTCAAGCTTAATTACTATGGGGGAGGCATTTTTCACCCTCCCTGGTACATCAGAGGCCCATACCCCAAGAAATACATGACTTAGTATCTCTTCATCAATTTCTTCTTCAATTTCAATAGCTGTTAAGGTTAAACTTAATACTTCTATGTACTTTTGATCATTCACCTCCAGAGTAACCTCTCCATTTTTGAATGTAATGGTTGCTTGTAACTGCTCTAAAAATCTCTCTTTAAAAGTGCCTTTGGTGAATTGGGCATATACGAAAACTTATGAATACTTCATTGTTTTCTCAATTTATACCTCAAAGTTTTGCAAAAATATGTCCTTTCAGACTGGCCAGTTGCTCCTTGCACTACAACATAATCACTTTCCACAGGTACTAAAGCTTTATTTAAAACTGAATATGTGGCTCCTGTATCAACAAAAAATTCTACCCTTTTCCCTTCTTCCCCCAGCCTCATTGTTATAACCAGTGGATCCGCTGGGGCAGAATCCCCCGGGCCTCCTCAGTTGTTTTGTACATGTGCAGCCACTTGTTGGTCACCCCGTCCCCGTTCTGGGCATTGATCTTTCCAGTGACCAGTTACTTTGCAGATTGCACACTGGTTCTTGCCCAGATGAGGTGGTCCTTGTCTAGGTGGTCTTTGGTTGCGTTTTCTTTGCCTTTCCTTTTGTACTACTGCTACCAACTTTTTCATTCTTTGTTTATATCTTTCTTCCCGATTACTAAATACTCTCCAGGCTTCTTCTAGCAAGACTTTGACATTTCTCTCTTCTAGCCCCTGAATTTTCTGAAGTTTACATCTAATATCTCCAGCAGACTGCCCCAAGAATGAATTAACTAGTTTATTTATCCCTATCTCAGACTCTGGATCTAATGATGTATGACGACGCATAGCATCCCTTAAATGCTCTAGAAACTCGGACAGAGTCTTGGAAGGCCCCTGCTTAAGGGAATATAAGGCAGACCAATTTATGGTTTTTGGAATAGCTCTTTCCACTTCTGTTGCTATCTACTCTTGATAATCTTCTGATTTCTTTACCTTTGCTGATATATTTGGATCCCATTCTGGGTCTTGGAGGGGGAAATATTCTTTTACATCTAGCTGTTTGCTCTTGCAGTAATCCTCTGCCAAAGTCCCTGCTGTCTTTAAGATCAGCTGTTTTTCTGTTTCAGTGAAAGCATCCAGTAGTAACTGGATGTCAGCCCAATCTGGATTGTGTTGCTTGATAACATTGTAGACGTTTGGCAGTAAGTATCGGATCGACACTATAATTTGCAATCTTTTCCTATGCCTCTAAATCAAGAGTGGTAAATAGCACTTTAATCATTAATATCTCTCCTTCTGGTCCCACTACCTCTTGCAGAGGAGCCTATAACACTGCTTGCTTCTTAGTTCTAGATGCAACTGGACTGTCGGGGGGGGGGCGGTTCTAGTGGATGTGCTTTCTCAGCCTGAGTCCTCCTCCTTTTTGGGGAAGTCTTCTTCCTTATCTTCAACATCCCTTCTCCTAGGAGGAGCTTTTATCAAATCAAATGTATCTCATTCTTGCCCCTCAGAATGATAAACCTTGTCTGATCTCATACACCGTTGTCTTATACTGCATGCTGAACAACAACGTTTGATTTGCCTTTTCTTTGCTTTGTTTTCCTTTTCAAGGACTAACACTAGCAGTTCCGAGGGGGGTCTGATCCCACAGTCCCTTTGCCATTCTTGGTGATTTCTTAAAACAAAAAACATATCAGCATACGAAACCTCATCCCATTTACCTTCTCGTCTTAAAAACAACATTAGCTGCAATAAGGTATTATAATCTAAAGTTCCAGTGGGTGGCTACTTCACTCTGTCCTCTAACCTGTATAATGGCTACCAGTGCGTGCAATATTGGATTAGATCTTTTTTATTCTCAGAGCCCCCCCTACTGGTGACCTCTTTCTAGTGGGCCAAGATGCACCCCAAGGGGCTAGATCATGGAACTTCTTTGCTCTGGTTAGTTCTCATTATCTCCTTCTCCTTGCCTTATCTCACTTCCACCTAAACTTCTCTTCACAGAGCTTCACAGTCGTTTCCTAGTTTTCCTCCCACACACAACTCTAGGTGGCAGGTATCAGATGTGATCTCCCACACACAAGCTTTAAGATCTTAGGTTCTGAATTAGCTCAATCAGGAAACTTCAATTTACACTTGGTGCATATGTCCTGACACTTATTAGAATAGCAATACCAGCATCTCTCACAAACTCTGCACTGCAATAGTGGCCACACAGCATGCCAGCCTCCCGATGCACTGAAGGCTCTCAGGAATTGCCCGCAGAGGCAGGCTATTCCGTTTATCACAGGGAACTCTAAATCTTCTACGGCACATTTTTCCCAGTCCAGACTTATTATAGTACCAGCTGAAGTCCGATAAAGCCCCTCTAAATGAACTTGTTCATCTTCTGTATCTATCCAATAATTCACAGGATTCACAAACTCCCAGGGGTTGAGTCTAAACTACTGGGGCAGAGGAACCCCTCGAGTTTGTCTAGCTACGGTAAAAGTGTGCACAATCTACACCACAAATCACCACCTTTACACTATGAATGTCCTCACCCACGCTTCTCTACTTGCTCCACTTCTCTGCCGGGTGCTCCCTGCCCCCACAGCCCGCCCCGGCTGGTGCTTCAGGCCTCACTCAGCCCCTTCAGACATGGGTAGAAACCCCCCCCCCCTGCACTGTAGGTATACTCGCTCGCTCTCTTTTGTACACCACACACTCGCATGATTACAAACACATTAGCATTAACCACACAATGCATTAACTATACAATGATACAGTGTCCGGACACCGCACACACACAAACACACGAGTTCACTTGACTCACCCCCAGAGTCACTATAGGCTGCTGAATCAAACAGTGAACCCCTGTCTCCCAGTTGCTCTATCAACTGGTCTGCCTGCAGGCACAGGAACGAGTCTGAGCACTCAGCAGTCTCTGAGTGACTTATTCAGCCGTCCTATCTCTCTTTTCCCCCAGGGGCCCCTCAATACATACCATATCCTCCACACACCAGCAGGTCCTTGTCTGTCTGCGCAGGAGGCAAACCGAGACAAGCGGAGCTCCTCTGGGAAAAAATCCCTGGGCACACCTTGGAGGTCCGTCTATCCCTCTGCCCCTGCAAGGACAGAGACATGGCTACCCACTCAGGGCCACAGACCCCTGAAAAGCAACGCCAGCCCTTTTCCCTATGAAACAAAACTCACCATCCCAGGTTCCTGATGTCAGTTTGCAGGAGGCCCCTGGGACTTTCAAAGCAGCGAGAGAGCTCGAGTTGCAGTGGTGGAGACGGGTTGTGTCTGGTAAGCATCCTGCGCCATGCAAAATTTCAAGTGGTAGATGCCCATTTAGGGCCACAGCCCCTGAACTGAAACGCTGGCCCCTTTCTGTGTGATACAAAACTCTCCATTCCAGGTTCCTGATATCAGATTGCAGGAGGCACTCGGGACTGTCAAAGCAGCCCGAGTTTGCTGTGGTGGTAGGTTGGGTCTGGGAGGCATCCTGCACCGTGAGGAATTTCAGGAGGCAGATGCCCATTTGGGGCCACAGGCCACTGAACTGAAATGCTGGCCCCTTTCCCTGTGAAACAAAACTAACCCTTCCAGGTCCCTGATGTCAGTTTGCAGGAGACATTTCGGACTGTCAAGGCAGCCTAAGGTGATCATGGTAGCAATTTCTGTAACAGACACATCCTATGCCCAGTAGGTCCGTAGGGCGGTGGCCGCGCACTCAGGGCAACAGGCCCCTGAACATCAATGCTGGCCATTTTTCCCTGGGAAACAAAACTCACTAGCCCAGGTTTCTGATGTCAGTTTGCAAGATACGCTTGGTACTGCCAAGGCAGCACAAGGTGTTCATGGTGGCACATAGGTCACGGACTCATCCTGCTCCGTTTTGTCTGTAAGGCAGCGGCCGCTCGCCCAGGGCCACAGGCACCAGAACACCAACGTCGGCCTTTTTTCCTGGGAAAGAAAAATCACCAGTCCAGGTTCCTGATGTCAGTTTCCAGGAGGCACTTGGGATGCCAATGTAGCCCGAGGAGCCTCTGGTGGCAGGTTGGGTCTGTGAGGCATCCTGCTGTTAGCGTTCAGAAACACATAATCACAAGAGCGATTATATGTAGGTGCTTTTTATTAAGAGCTCTGGGAATCAGGGGTATTTCTACCAAATCTGACTCTGACCATACACTTGAGATGATCGTGTTTTTATATTCTATCGTTATATAACTTTCATGTTAATTATTAAACTTATATTGTTCTATTGTATACATAGATTTCAGCCAAACATAGCCCCCTTAAATTTCCAACATAGTTTCTCATGATTCTTCTTATGATTATATAATAATTATATTTAATCACTAAAAAATCATCACATCTAACAATTATATCATTTATCATACCGCTTACGCAGGTGCAGTGATCTGAGAAAACACAAAGCCTAACATTTTCAGAGTCTATCTTTAACAATTTACAGGCCTCCACTATCACTGCCCCTGGCCAAATTTTAGGAGGCAACCCCCAAATAGGGCCACAGGCCCTGGAACACCAATGCTGGCCTTTTTCCCTGGGAAACGAAACTCACCAGGCCAGGTTCCTAATGTCAGTTTTCAGGCAGTGCTTGGGAGTGTCAAAGCAGCCCGACTTGGCTGCGGTGGCCAGTTGGGTCTGGGAGGCATCCTATGCAGTGCAGAATTTTAGGAGTTTGCCCTGCACTCAGGACCCTTTAGTCTCATGTGTCTCGCCGGCCACGGGAGATCCCTGCTTTCCTGTTAACCACACATCCCATTGTTCCCTCCTACCGTCCTATATACCTAAACTTCAACGGACTAGGATGGTTGTAGTATAGCATTGGCATGAATTCCGCTTTCCTATACTGGAATTACAGAGTAATAATTTGTCTAAAAATAGTTATAAGGATGTTACGCACCCCCCTTCTCTTTTCTTTATGCAGCCTCCTGTTGTCGCCGGACTTCCAGCCTGCAACCAGCAGTGGCCCTGGGAGAGTCCGATAGAATCCACCAAACATGTAGTGGGGCACGCCTATTTTCAAAAACTCCTGGCACCACGGGGGTAAATCCTGAATGACCCCCATTGTGAGAAATGCTACTCACTTCCAAAAATTTAGAAAGGTTTTTTTAAATCTTATCAAAAATACAACAGAAGACTGAATAGAGAAAATATTACCATGCTGGGGGCAAAGGATCTTTCTCACTATGTGTTTTCCTGCACAATGGAGGTTTTACCTTTTAACCCTTTTGCCTCTCCCAAAGTTCTATCCATCGACTCCTTCTTCGCTGTACAGGGGTGGAGTTTACTCTCTTAAATCTTGATTGGAGGTCAGGTGTTGCCATAGTGACAAGCTGACCCTCCCAAATGTCCCAAACCCAGGCAGTCCCCTGATAACAATGCAAGGGGGGGTAAAACATAATTATAAGTCTATCTGTGAAATTTTGCCCAAAAGGTGGGAAGAATGATGAGCAGAACTCTATGATATCAGAAGACTAATTAATTACTTTATTATACTACATTATTCTGTACTATATTACACTATATTGCACTACATCTAAACTGAAACTGAACTAGAACTCAACCGAACAAAATCTCATGACTGTCTCCTGACCGACCGTCAGGACACAGCTTGCAGAGATTGCTCATTGCTCAAGAAAACAAAACACTCTCACCAAAATCCAATTACCAAATCCCTTCAGGTAAACAATCTTCCATAATGCATTCCACTTGCACAAACACAGGAGCAACAAATGAGATAAGAATTGTTTTGATCATTCTTTTCTCTGCTTCTCCAGGAAAAAAACAGAGAGAGAATTGTTTCTCTGTTCAGAGAGTATGAATCCCACATAAGTCTATAAAACTTCTCCTCACATATATACATATTTTCCTTTTAATTGTGAGAGTCAACCATCACATTACTCATCTATCACAAAACCAAGACACACAACCACCACTTTTGGAGCCAGGGGAGACGTTTATTCAGATTTTTCACCTCTGCTGCTTGGGACAGTCACCCATCACTGGGGTTCAGTGCTGCTCCACGAGTTTCCAGCTGCTGAGGGGGTCGGTCCTGCAACTGCTGGGAAGTTTCTTCCAGCATTTTGTTAGCATTGACACTTTTTGGACCAAAACAGTTCTTCCAGGTTTTGTTTCATCCCTGTGTCCTGCTGGTTGTTGTTTGGGGGGGAGGGAGTTTTGGACTTGTGGAGGCTCATTGGCCATTTGGGGGAAAATAACTGGGGACCCTGTGGAGAGGTAACTTGGGGTACAATTAGAGGAAGCTGAGGAGTTATATTAGCATCCTAACAGAAGTTATAACAGTATGGAAATTATAGGGTAAATCACAATTGCTGCTCCCTGGATGGAATGCTGCTGGCATGACATGGAACCTATTTCACAATGATTCTTCAGAAACACTCACCTGCTTAGGGGGATGGAATGGAAGGTGGAGCAGAGTGAAGACACAGTGGCCAGGCTTTGTGGAAATCCTTGCAGAGAGGGGAACTCAATGGTACTTTGCAGTTGACAAACCCCATACCATCTGTCAACCAGGGCAGATAGGAGAAGATGTTCTGCTGCTGAGCCAGCAACTGTGGTGAAATCTCTCTCCTTAGATGAAATTACTTCATTAAAGCCTAATAATAATAATAATGCACCCCTCCATTCCAAAGTTACCCACCTCCAAGGTACAACCACCCCCCACTGGGCAGGTACTCTATATTCTTTTTGACTGTATCTTTAAAAGCGAAGCAAGACAATTTTACACCAATCAGTAACAAAAATATGTATGACTAGAGTCACTCAAGCTTCACCTAAACAGAAAGAAACAGTATAAAAGTAAGTCGAGAACAGGGGAAAAGTTAGGGAAAATTCCATCTTAACTGCTGGGATCAGTTGATGGGTTGAACTTGTTTTCTCTCCCATAGGAACGCCTATTGGGTAAGAATGATAATGCTGAATATTTATTGGGGATTACATCTTGTCTGTATATTCCTTTGAATACATTTTTGCTGTCAGATACTATCACCAACAATCTTCGAACCTTAACCATAAACTGTTAGTGTGAATCCTTCCCAGGTGCTGGCAGTTGCTGACAGGAGGTAACATACTCTAATGAAGGGGAAGACCTGCTGAGGGGTCTCCCTTATGCTGTTGGTGTATTTCCCTAAGTCAGTTGAACCACCCTCCAAACCAGCAGGACTGCTCAGTGAAGGGTCCCCCTAATGGGACACAGTCAGACTGGTTGGGCACAAGGGACTCAGCTTTCTTGGGGTGCTGACAGTCATATTAAACACTAAGGGTCGAGGAAGTGTCCCCTTTTCATGTGACACCGTGTTGTTTCCTTTGTTCTCGCTCTCGGCTGTGTGGCCCAGAGACAAGACTCGCCGCCATTTTGTCTGTGTTCCCAGGGACAAGGGGGATGTCCTCCGCATTTGTGGGTAAGGATTGAACTGTTTGCCTTTGTATCTCTTGGTTATTGCTGTTCTTCTATTAATAAACTGTTATTTTTTCATTTATATCTCTTTGCATTTGTCTCTCCTCATTAGTGGAAAGGGGAGAGGTTAAAACTAAGGGGAGGAAACATATTTTGGACAATTAACTGTGTAGAAGTTGCACTTCCTTTTAAAAAGTTATTCACTTGTATCTACCAAATGGCTTCAATGAAAAGTGTTAAATTACTGGATGTCAAACCCTGAAGAGTTGATATATAGACAAGAAAACTAATCTTACTGTGAAGAGCAAACTGAATGTTCGTAATTACTGTCTATTAAGCCCACAAGCTAATGTAGATAGAGTTGTCAGCTAGAAGTGATATTTAGTTTAAGACTAAACTGAACGTTCAGACATTAGAACAGTTATATCACCAACTATCACTGTAAATTTACATGTATTTTATTTTTTGTCTCATGTAAGTGAATTTAAAATGCTTAGCTGAAAATTTTACACAAGCAATGGGATTATAGGGCCTTTCTGGAAATGCAGCAGAGGGAAAAGGAAATAAAGAAGTGAGTTAGTACAGTTTCTTTAATGCTCAGAGATGAACAAACCTAGATTTGCAAGCCAGTGTATGTTTTTAAGAAGAAAGGCATTAATAGAGTGCGACAAAGAAACACAGTTATAAAAATGATGACAGAAATACAATAAATGGATTTTTAAGGTAACATTTTCATAGGCCCTGCTACTAACAGGCTAGGAGTCTATGCTTTCTGATATAGCGTGCATCTCAGTGTGAATCCATCAGGGACAATAAAAATATCTCCCTCAAGAGCAGTCCTTCTCCCATAATATAAAGCTTTCCACAAAGAGCTTTAAATTTATATTATCTTAATTTTGTCATCTGTCTGAAGCATAGTTAAAGATAGTAGTAGACCAGATTTTTTTTTTCCAAACCTGATTGGGTGCATCAGTTCTTCAAGGTCTGTCCCGGTATAGGGCAAATTTGGGAGAAAATCTCCAAAGGGGGGCCCTCCAGAAAGCAAACCCACATGGCCCCTCCCCCCAACCAGTTTGGGAAGGATTCCTCAGAGAGAAGGGGAAAGAACCAGTTTATTTAACAGGCAAAGCACCCCCCCAGCACACAAAATGAACAATACCAAATGACAAAACTCTTTCAATGCTCTGAAAAGATGACAAATTCAGAAAGTCTCTCCTGGGAGTGGTCGCTCTGTTATTGGTCCCTCTGGTACTGGGAATGGCTGCTGCAGGCCACAAAGTGCAAACTCTTGATGTTTCCCAGGTCCCAGTCCGGAGCAGGTTTGAATGGTTCCAAGAAAAGGGAAAGAAAGACAGTCCAGGGAAAATTCGAACTGCCTAGCTAAACTAACTAACAAGCAAAAGCAAGAGCAAAAGCAGGAGCAAGAGCAAAAGCAAAAGCAAGAGCAAAAAGCAAAAGCAGCACTATGTACTGTGCCGTCTGTGTCCTGCTGACTGTGGGGGAATGAGCAGGCTGATAACAAAACAAAAGTTCGCTTTTCAGAGCCAGTCTTGAAGGCACAGAACATAATATCCAGTGTAAACAGAACAGACAACTGGGGATACAAGCATCATAATGTCATCCTAGGACAAATTAAACAATAGTTGAAACAACTGTAGATTAATTTCCAGATAGCAGTTTCTCAGAGTAAGAAATCCAGGTCCATCTTTGCAATTAAGAACTACAGTGACTTGAGTGCCTCTTGAAGGACTCATTGCCATGCTATATTAAGCAATTGGAAAAGGTAAATTTTAAAAACTATATCCACAGTTGAAAGTGATTGTAAACAGGGGAAAAAAACCCCAAAACTGATATTTGTCTGTATTGTTATATCAAAATAAAATAAAGTAAAGTAAAATGAATGTTTTGGGGCAATAAATGGAAAGAAGTTCTTAACTTATATGGAGAATGACCAACGTAGAAAGATCTTCTTAGCCATGTGCTTCATGTAACAAGTTTCTATATAATTATATAACTTTAGTTGATATTATTCCTAGGTATTAACTTTAAGATGATTTATTTCTAAGGTCTGAAATACAGGAGAATATATAATCTGAAAAATGTTCATTAGGAGCTACAGCTTTATTATCTTTAAAGCTTGCCAAAATAATACTCACCTCTCCAGAAAATATGTGGCCATAATTATGTAAAACATGAATTATTCTGTAAGTTACACCACTGGTTTTCTTTCTTTCCCTTAGGAAGATACTCATCTGAGGGTAATGTATGAAACTTTGGAATCCTTTTGTGGGAGACCTTCAGTTTAGGTGCTTGCCCATGCAAACCAACAATCACAGGAACAAGTGGAAAAAGATAGTTACTCATAGGGAGTAGAGATGCTGTGTAGATCCATAGGGACGTAGGCATGTACAGTATAAAAAATAGCAAAGAAATAACATGGGGGTTATCTAGCAAATTTAGCCAAAATATGTGATTATTTAATTGCTGTTTAGCTTTCTGGGAGAAGTAGTGTGTGTAGCATCCCATGAACTCACTCCCCTCAGCCAATTCCCAAGTGCATTGCCTTGGAAAGACTTACCACAGAGTTCATTCTTCCTATGGGAAAAGACAAGACTCCCCCATGGACCTCTGTCTCACTGATCCCTATATTTTGCAGCCTACCCTGGTTTCTCCTTTCCCTGTTTCCCTGTTGATTGGGTACCCCTGGTGGCTGCCCCCTCTCCCCTGGAGACCAATCCCGATTGCCCTGCCCTTAACTCCGTCTCCCCATCCCTTCCCCTTCTTAAGCTGTCCAGAGCACGTGCTCTTTCTCTTTTTGCCTGAGCTTCCCTCCAGCATCTGCACAGAATAAACCTCACTGGATTTAACTTGCAAAAAGAACCTTTTTGCCTCTCTCGCTGAACCAGCTGTGGTGTGTGTCATGTGTTAGTCTGACTTCATTGCCTGAATGTTAACCCAACTTGCTTTTCTACAGGAGAGGTTTGTTGGGAACAGATAATAGGCAGTAGCACCCACCATTCAACTACCGCATTTTTAAGTGTGATTTATAGGCTTCTTGCAAAAACAAAGGCTAGTGACTTGAAGGAGGACAGAGTTATAGCATGTTAGCTTTTGTGGCTACACAATGAAAAGATGAAATGGAGAGGAAGGATTGATTGCTGGGAAAATAGACGCTTGACCAGGATGAATTAGTTAAAGTAATACAAGTGGAAATATTCCAAACTGCTAGGGAAAAAACTTAACTTGTATCTTTCTATCTTCTCAAAGTATTTCAGACAAAATTTTAACTTACTGTGGAGATTGGAAAGCTAGTTGAACAGTGAATGCGACATTTTTTTCTCTTTTACAAAAGATTCAAAAGCCTTTTATTTAAAAGAAACAAATAACTGTGAGCAGGGTTTCAGGGCTTTGATTCCATCATCTTTTGTGGCATTTCAGAACTCTTTATCCCCTACATATTTCTACTGAGTAATTCATAAACAGGTTCTTAGCTACTAAAACTACCAAATGATAAAAAAACTAGTTTGCTGAATTATATAGACTGCTATTGTTAATTATAATCACTGTAGATGACCATGGAAATGTGTCCTTAAAAAGCCAAAGAAAGAAACTGATGTTTTTCAGAGCAGAGGAGTGTTTATAAAAACAAGCCTTACTATCCAAGTACTGCAATACTGTATGAACTTAATGCCTAAAGAGGCTACCTAGAACAGAGGCTAGACAGTGTTCAAGGAATAAAGTAGATATTTATTAAAAGGCCTTCAAAGGATACACCTTGGGCAGTACAAGAGCCCAGACGTGGCTCCACTCATGATGGACGCCAAGGCATGAGTTTTCACACTTTTATAAGTTTTGGTCTATTTACATATTGGGGTTAATTGTCCAATTACAGTTTCAGGTTATGAAGTCCCATCCTCCCAGATTGCTTTCCTCAATTCACTGTTGTTTATACTTTTTGGGCCTGAATCTGCAACAGTGTCATTGGTTCTCAGGTTGGAAAAGGATTGTTCTAACTAAACTGTGAAGAGAACTTGCTGACACTTTAGATGAAGTTCAGAGTTATATACTAAGGCAGTACAGAATCTGGAAAATATGTAAACAAAAACCCAAGGCATCAAACCCACTAAGAAAGGTATTACAAGTTATATAAAATTTACCCCCAATATTTTTTAATGCAATTACATTGAACTTTGCTAATTTCTTTTTAAATTTGTCAATATGTATAATTTTTCAATGCTGCATATTTTTGCTTTTTTTCTATACCATGAAACTGAATGTCAGCACTGCAAAAATGTCTAGAAGAAATATATAAAATAATGCAGAGCTGCTGGATCTACAAACCTGAAAACTGGCCAAAATTCAGTGAAATTCAGAAGGAGTTGTCTTCAATCAGCAAAAAATGACACAGTGATAAACTAGTTCCAAATTCATTCTGAAGGACTTAATTACCGAGAGACTCCCTGGGCTGATTCAGTCCTCTGATTATTACCCACTGCTGATGCTCCAGGTTGGCAGTGATGAGATTGAAAAGAGGAGTGTCAGGGCGATTAAAAGGGACTTTAGGGCACTGGGTCAAGTGGTTGATAGAGCAGGAGCATAGGTGGTGTTCTGCTCAGTCCCTTTGGTGGCAGAGAAAAACTATGAAAGGAATAGGACAGCCCACATTATTAACAAGTGGCTCAAGGGTTGGTGTCATCAGCAGAATTTTGGGTTCTTTGATCATTGGGCAACTTTTACGGCACCTGGCATACTGGAACTTGATGGACTCCATCTCTCTGTTAAGGGCAGAAGGTTTTTAGCTCATGAACTGGCAGAACTCATTGAGAGGGATTTAAACTAGGTTTGAAGGGGGAAGGGGATGCAGCTGGGCTGTCTGGAAACAGGCCCAAGGGTGGTAAGCCAGAGTTAGGCAGGAAATTAGTAACCCAGCTGAAGTGCACGTATACCAGTGCACGCAGCATGAGTAACAAACAAGAAGAACTGGAAGCCATGGTGCAACAGCAAAGCTATGATGTAGTTGCCATCACGGAAACGTGGTGGGATAACTCACATAGCTGGAGCATTTTACTGGATGGCTACAAGCTCTTCAGAAGAGACAGGAAAGGGGAAAGAGGTGGAGGGGTAGCCCTTTATATTAGGGAGGCTTTTGATGCCATGAGTATTTAAACTAATGACTTTTAAGTTGAATGCCTATGGGTAAGAATTCAGGGGAAAGCCAACAAGGCTGACATCCTACTGGGAGTCTGTTATCGTCCACCCAACCAGGAAGAAGAGGTGGACAACCTATTCCATAAGCGGCTGGAGAATGTTTCAGGATCACCAACCCTTGTTCTTGTAGGTGACTTTAACCTGCCAGACATCTGCTGGGAACTTAATACAGCAGAAAAGAGGCAGTCCAGGAAGTTTTTAGAATGTGTGGAGGACAACTTTTTGTTGCAGCTGGTGAGTGAGCCCACCAGGGGAGGGACTATGTTAGATCTGTTGTTTGTAAATAGAGATGGGCTGGTGAGAGATGTGGTGGTTTGAGCCCACTTGGGGCATAGTGATCATGAAATTATAGAGTTCTCAATATTTGGTGAAATCAGGAGGAACATCAATAAAACTTTTTACATTGGACTTCTGGAGGGCAGACTTTGGCCTATTTAGGAGACTTATTTGGAGAGTTCCTTGGAAAGCAGCTCTTAAAAACAAAGGAGTCCAGGAAAGGTGGGCATGCTTCAAAACAGAGATCTTGAGGGCACAGGAACAGACTGTCCCTGTGTGCCAAAAGACGAGTCAATGAGGCAAACGTCCAGCCTGGATGGGCAACAAGGTTTTGAAGGAACTTAGGAATAAAAAGAGGATGTATCATCTTTGGAAGGAGGGTCAGGTCTCTCAGGAAGTATTTAAGGGGGTTGCTAGGGCATGTAGGAAAAAAATTAGGGAGGCCAAAGTTCAGTTTGAACCTTATTTGGCAACTTTTGTGAAGGATAATAAAAAATGGTTTTACAACTATATTAATGGCAAAAGGAAGGGTAAGACCAACCTTTGTTCTCTATTGGATGTGGGAGGGAACTTAGTAACTGCAGATGAGGAGAAGACAGAAGTGCTTAGCACCTTCTGTGCCTCAGTCTTTAGTGGGAAGGTGGCTTGTCCTCAGGCCAACTGTCCTCCTGGGATGGTAGATGGTGTCAGGGAGCAGAATGGTCCCCCCATTATCCAGGAGGAGGCAGTCAGAGAACTGCTAAGCTGCTTGGATGTTCATAAATCTCTGGTACCAGATGGGATCCATCCCAGGGTGATGAGGCAGCTGGCAGATGAGCTTGCAAAGCTGCTCTCCATCATTTACCAAGAGTCCTGGTTCACTGGTGAGGCTCCAGATGACTGGTAGCTGGCCAATGTGACGCCCATTCACAAAAAGTGTGGGAAGGAGGATCCTGGTAATTATAGACCAGTTAGCCTGACCTCAGTAACTGGTAAGGTAATTGAACAATTTATATTGAGTGTCATCACACAGCACTTACAGTATGGCAAATGGCCAGAGTATCAGACCCAGCCAGCATGGGTTTAAGAGAGGTAGGTAATTTTTGACCAACTTGGTCTCCTTTTATGACCAGGTGACCCTCCTGGTGGATATGGGAAAGGCTGTGGATGTTGTCTATTTGGACTTCAGCAAGGCCTTTGACACTGTCTCCCACAGCATACTCCTGGAAAAGCTGGCAGCCCACAGCTTGGACAGGAGCACTCTTTTCTAGGTTAAGAACTGGCTGGATGGCCAGGACCAGAGAGTGGTGGTGAACGGGGATGCATCCAGCTGGTGGCCAGTCACCAGTGGTGTCCCTCAGAGGTCTGTGCTGGGCCCAGTTCTGTTCAATATTTTTGTTGACGACATGGATGAGGGTATTGAGTCTACCATTAGTATATTTGCAGATGACACTAAGCTGGGAGCATGTGTTGATCTGTTGGAAGGTAGAAGGGCTCTGCAGAGAGACCTGGAATGGTTGAATGAATGGGCAGAGTCCAATAAGTTGACGTTTAATAAGTCCAAGTGCCGAGTCCTGCATTTTGGCCACAATAACCCCCTGCAACATTATAGGCTGGGGATGGTGTGGCTGGACGGTGCTCAGGTGGAAAGGAACCTGGGGTACTTGTTGCCAGCTGACTGAACATGAGCCAGCAGTGTGCTCTGGTGGCCAAGAAGGCACGCGGCATCCTGGTCTGTATCAGGAATAGTGTGGCCAGCAGGAGCAGGGAGGTCATTCTTCCCCTGTACTCAGCACTGGTGAGGCCGCACGTTGAGTACTGTGTCCAGTTCTGGGCCCCTCAGTTTAGGAAGAATGTTGAGACGCTTCAGTGCTTCCAGGGGAGGGCAACAGGGCTGGTGAAGGGCTTGGAACACAAGCCCTGTGAGGAACGACTGAGGGAGCTGGGGTTGTTTAGCCTGGAGAAAAGGAGATTCAGAGGTGACCTTATCACTCTCTGCAACTACCTGAAAGGTGGTTGTAGTCAGGTGGGGACTGGTCTCTTTCTCCAGGCAGGAACTGACAGAATGAGAGGACACAGTCTTAAGCTGTGCCAAGGGAAATATAGGTTGGATATTAGGAAAAATTTTTTTTACTGAAAGAGTGGTAAAGTACTGGAATTGTCTGCCTGGGGAGGTGGTGGAGTCACCATCCCTGGATGTGTTTAAAAAAAGACTAGATGTGGCACTTGGTACCATGGTTTAGTTGAGGTGTCAGGGCATGGGTTGGACTCAATGATCTTGAAGGTCTCTTCCAACCTAGTGATTCTGTCAATTTTCCGGTGAAGTAATATTTTCTCTTTTAACACTGCATTTATACAACATTATTTTCAATATTCTTCTAATTACTTTAAAATTAACTGGGTTTTTAATATGCAAGTCTACCACTGATGTCTACACCTGCATGGAAGACATATTCTGCCAAATGCTATATATCTAGTCACAGTAATATTGTCATTTAGGATATACATAAATCAAAAAGCACATACTATAGATTTAAGTGACTGTGGGTTCTATCTCTTTTACAGCAAACAAATGATAGTGAAACTTTCCGAGCATTTTCTACATTATGCTGTGTTCTCGCTCTTCTATCCCCATGGCAGGTAGCAACATTATGGCACTGTAATGTGGTGACTGTGTCACACATGATGGCCTTAACAATGAAGACAGTTTTTGATAAGTATATCAATGAGACACTTTTTTATTTTTTTTAATTCTTTATACAGCTGGTATTTTAAAATCATGTCTTGGGTAAGGATGAAGGTCAGATTCTAGATGTAAAGTGAAATCCAGAATTTTTTAATAGAAAACTGATCTTCATATGCATTTCTTACCACATTATAGTTAATACTTTGGATGTGATTTACATAAACTACTGCTTTTTGCTATGGAGCCATAAGAATTCAATAATAGATCTCCTTTGCAATGCATTGCATTTATTTAACAAAGAATCTAATATCAAGTCTTGACTACATGTGAGTTGTCAACATATGCCGCAAATAATCTACCTTACAAAAAATAAGTAAAAACAGTAGGTGCACAGGTGTAAAAAGATCAACAAGAAGTCGATTTGCTAGTGATAGCAGCATGTTAGAGATAACAAATAAGATTGGTTTTAGAGGAGTAAAAGAATGTGAATTACTAGATTTGTTTTTGATCCTGACTTTCCATTCATTTGTAGTAATTGTCAGTATGCAGTTGGAGGCTGCAAAAGCTAAAGAAAAGTACATCATACGTAGTGTCCAAATAAAACCTGCTGCTTCTCTATGACATAAAGAAATGTTTTAAGCTTCTAGCAGGCTGAACAAGGCATAGGAGAGATATTAACCTTTTAACTTTTCAAAAATCATTGCAATCAGATGTCGAAAGACTGGAGACAGTGGAATTGTAAATGCCATCAAGAAGGAAAAAGTTTGTATAAAAAATGACACTCTTCCAGAAAGAATTCAACAGTCAAGAGGAGAAAAGGCATAAAGTTTGTTACTATGTATGAGTCGGTTTTCTTTGTAACTTGGATTATAATGTCTCCTTGTCTCTTCTACATAAAATTCCAACTGGAATATATGTCCAGTTGTAGAATTTGTGTGTTGATTCTGAGTCTTTCATTTTCAGGAAGTTGTATATTGCTAGCTATTTTAGAACACCATGGTTTTAGACATTGTTAAGGCAGGACTTGGAATTTTCAGTGTTGGGGTTTTTTTGGAGGTGAATGACTAATTAGATGGCTAGCTAGTTGCATTATTATTTTGCAGCTCTCAGGTTATAGCTATAAGGGAGTAGCTCATTTATAGATCTCACATCATCTATATAAAGGCCTTCTCTGACTGTTAGCTGTACTTAAAATGAATTGATAAAATAGTCAGATGCAGTTGACTGCAGTCACAGATTGAAAACAGAAAACAGAATAGGTGAACCTGATACTTTCTCTCCCTACCTTCCCAGAATTGAATGATTTGTAAGTAAAACTTCCAACAACTGGCTTACTGTTTTAGAGGTAAATATGAACTGTTATTCAATAGGACAAGATAGGATGCATACTGCTGCTAGCAAAGAAGGCTTGGGAAAAAGTTTTTCTAAATTGCCACTATTTGGAACTCTCATCTAGTTTTAGAACTACAAGTTTATAGATCAGCTACATAGATGAAATTTTGTGAATGAGTTAAGAGAGACAGCATGTGCTTCTCCATTAAAACTCTTCATCAATTTAAGGCAATTATGCTTTTAAAAGAAAAATCATGTTGATAGAGGTTGCTTCTACATTGCACATTTTGAAGCTGTTGAGATGTTTCCACCACTAAAAAATAAGATTCACAGTAGTGTCTTTATACAGTCAGCTCAGTAATTTCAGTCTTTCTAAACATATAAAAAATTCCACAAATAGTAAATGCAATAGCAACACAAAATTGTGCTTCAATTATTATTATTTCTGTTTGTTGCAGTGTGGCAGGGTGGTAGAAATGCTGCAACGTTCTTTGAAGCGTCTCCTTCAGAAGCCACTCAGAGTAAGGCCACGAAAACAGCCATTTCAAGTCCATGCACACACACACCACAGATAGCTCAGCTGAGGAAAGACAGGAAGGGTCTTTGTATGATGCATTGCAGCGAGGGTTTATTGCATCCATCACACCAAAGGGATCAGAGACCAAAGATGAAAACCATGTGGTCTGCACAGACTTAAGTATGGGATCAGTGACCAATGACCTGAGGGCACAGGGGAGGGCAAAGGGCAAAGCAAAGGGCAGCAACCTGTAGGGGCAATGAGGGATGAATAATTGGGGTGGGCAGTGTCAACTGGCCAATGGGGGAGGCAATCTGATGTAGATTGACAGTAGTGCTGCAGAGCACCATGGGTTGAGTCCTCTCTATCAGCCTAGGTGGGGGAAACTCTATATATTCTTCCAAGGCAAGGCCCTGGGGATTTCCCTGAGGGGGAGGATTCAGAGGGATCAATGCGATAAACTTGGCAAGCTGAAACAGCTCGCTGAACCACCTCCAACGCCTCACGTGCCTCAGGGGTCAGTGTGCGAGGTGACTTTAAATCAGAGTCTCCTTTCAACAAATCATACAGAGGAGACAGCTGTGCGTCGGTTAGTCCCAAGTATGGACGTAACCAAGTGATGACACCTACCAATTTCTGAACATCATTCAGTGTCTTCACAGAATGCACAAATTGCACCTCCTGGTGACGGATCGTCCGTTCCAGAATTTTGACCCCCAAGTACTTCCAAGGTGGTTGTTGTTGAACCTTTTCTGGAGCCACCTGCAGTCCATGAGCATGCAAAGCATCGAGCAACCGAGGCTGAATCCTCAGCAGCTCATCCTGGGTGGACGCTGCCACCAAAATGTCGTCCATATAATGATACAGACATGCATCAGGAAACTGCTTGCGAACTCCAGACAAAGCACGGGCCACATACCACTGGCATATGGCAGGAGAATTGGGCATGCCCTGAGGCAATGTCCTCCATTGATATCTCTGTGCGGTCTCAGCCTCATTAATCACTGGCACCGAGAAGGCAAAATTCGGTCTGTCATCGGGATGCACAGGAATTGTAAAGAAACAATCCTTCAGATCCACAATGAGGACCGGCCAGTCCGCGGGAAGCATGGTAGGTGATGGCATGCCCACCTGCAATGTTCCCATGCTTTCCATCACGGCATTAATCTTTCGGAGGTCCTGCAACAACCTCCATTTCCCAGATTTCTTTTTTATACAGAAGACAGGAGTGTTCCAAGGACTGGAAGAAGGCTCCAAATGGCCCTGGTCCAGCTGCTCCTGCACCAGATTTCGAAGGGCATCCAATTTATCTTGAGGAAGGGGCCACTGCTTTTCCCACACAGGTTTGTCCACCAGCCACCATATAGGAGGCATCGGACACTTTTCTCCCTTCACTGCAGTGGCCCCCATCAAAAATCCATCCCGATGTGCACCCCCCAGACAGACAGAACATCCCTCCCCCAAAGGTTGACAGGAGTAGAAATAACATGAGGCCTAACTCAGGCCGTCTGTCCCTCCGGGTTCATGACCAGCACAGGCCGCTGGCTCACATAGCATTGCGCCGTCCCTCCCAGGCCTGCGACAGACGTCCCCACTGGATCCAAAGGCCACTTCGGGGGCCAGGCAGCTAGAGAGAGAACCGTGACATCAGCACCGCTGTCGAGAAGCCCGCGGAGGTGGATTTCCGACGGCGCCACACCAGGAACAGAGAGGGTACACAGCATCTTGGGACGGTCCTTGGTCAGGACGGCAGTCCAGTGAACTTGAGGCAGCCCAGTGGATCCAAAGCTGCCTGCTCCACGCGACTGGTCAGCTGTCCTGCGAACAGAGGACTTAAAAGGCACAAGTTGAGCGAGCCGCGTCTCTTTCGGGATAGTGACGGGGGGGTGGGTGTGGAGACCATGGCACAAATCTGGCCTGTGAAGTCTGCATCAATGAACCCCAGGTGAACAATAATGCCCTGAAGGGTGGCACTAGACCTCCCCATAAGGAGAGCACTCATGCCCCCACCCAAAGGGCCAAAGGCATCCAGGGGAACCTTACGTATCTCAGAAGATTCTAAGATGACTGTTGCTGCGGTGCAGACATCCACACCTGCGGATCCGCGGGTGCTGGCTGCAAGCCGGCAAAGGAGACCTCCATCGGCTCCGGGGTCTGGAGAGAAGCTTGTGTCTGGGCGCGTCCCCCCAGCACGCTCCGCTTGACGTTTCCCGAGCCTGGCAAAGCCTGGCCGTTAACGTGAACAGTCGCCTTGCAAACATTGGACATGTGATTTGGCCTACCACACCGACCGCACAAGAATATGGGGAATTTGACCTTTTGCGCTTTTCTTCCTCGCTTCTTGCCAGCCTGCGCAGTCCCCTGCTGTGGCCGTTTGCCCTGCGGCACCGCCCAAACCGGCTGCACAGTGGCAGCCACAGCAGCCAACTTCTGACCCGGGGGTGACAAAGTAGACGGGAGACTTGCTCATCCTCCTAATGCAGCAAAATCTCAGCTTTATTGATTAACAGCAATACTTTTATAATCACAATAATAAGGCTCATACATATTGCCAAACTAGAGCTCACCATTGGTCAGCTATAAAAAGTCAGTCCCACCTTTTCTCAAGATGTTTGTGGCTTCTTTTTACCTCCTGTTTTCACATAGTTTATAAAATAACTTCTTGCTCAAAGAAACCATGTCCTTGAATTAGGCAGATGTTACCTACTCAGATGCTCTTTCTCACGGTACTTTTCCCATGGACTATGTCTCAGTAAGAAAAAACTGCCCACACGGGGGAACGATGTCTGCACAGGCCTCCGCCATCTCGGAGATAGTAGGGACACCAGGCAGAGCCACTATGACCTTCCTACAAGCAGCATTGCAATTACACCTGACAAGGTTTGTAATTGTAATGGTCCTAGCCAGAGGATCAGGCACCTGCCTCTCCACGGATGCAATCAGCCTCGCCGCAAATTCCATGAAAGGTTCATCATCCCCCTGGACAATGGTCGAAAACGGCTGCTTCGGAGCAGCCATCTCCAGGGTCTGGACAATTGCTGCCATGCCCAGTTGTGTGGCACTGGTCAAGCACAAGGGGATCAAATCCAATCTTCCCCTGAACATTCTCATAATGCCCTGTCCCCATTAGCATGTCAGCAACAACCCCATGCCCGGGGTCCTGCTGCCCCAGTGCAGCATTTTGCACCACTGCTCGGACTGCCAAACGAGCCCACTTGGTCTCAAAAACACCAAATTGCACAGGGTCAAAAAGAGAATGGGCCACACGATGGAGATCGTGAGGTGTCAGCACATCCGTAGCAATCCTCCGGAGAATCTGCATAACCTCAGCAGACCCCAAACCACGCTGAGCAACTGCTTCGCGGAGTTCCTTCTCCAGCTTATATGAAAGGGGTTCATGGGTGTTATGAGCAACGCCCCTGATCACAGGGAAAGCCTGGGGACCCCCTGGCAAAGCCACCACACCTGCTGTGTCCCGGCCCTTGGGCCCCACGGGGACAAGGAATGATTGACTGGGAGCCAGGACAACACCACTCGCCCCCGCGCCCCCTGCAGCACCGGCAGAGCCAGAGGAGCTCACTCCACGACCCTGCAGATACCGCGAGGAGGCAGACTCAGTCATCTCGTCCGTCTTGGTTTTTGCCTCTCGCCAGAAACGCTCGGGGTGCTTCGGACGCACAGTCACCTGACACGCAGGAAGCATCCAATAATTTGACGAGAAAGTGCCATGGCCCCGGGCAGCCACCGGCCTCCCACCGGCCGTGTCAGCAGTTGCGCTAAAGGTAAATACCTCAGCGCCCTGCCGTGCCGCAGCTCCGGCAGGGGACGCCTCGGCGGACGCAGATGCCGGTACGGCCCGCAAATCCGGCACGGGCCGGGACGAGACCAGCGCGGGGGCCCCAGCCCCCAACACGGGGGGGGCACGGGATGCCGAGAGAGGCGCGGCCCGTGGAGCCGCATCTCTGCGGGGCGGCACAAGGGAGTCGGGCAAGCCCCCTATGAGAGCCCGCCCCAAGCTGCTGGACTCCACAGCGGGCACTGCCCCCACCGAGCAGAGAGGGGTGGGCTGCCCGCCGACCAGGGCGGGGCCGGATGGCGCAGCGACTGACGACCCGCCCCCGGCGACTTTTACCGACTGCGCTTGCCCAGCAGGCTGCGCAGGCCCAGAGACGGGCGAAGCCGTCTCCCCCACTGAGGAGCCCGACTCGGGGGCGTGAGAGCCCACCCCTGCCGCGCTCAGGGGGAACGTGGTGGATACACCGCAATGTGGACATAAGGTCGTCACAGAATCGGACTCAAGCCGAGGCGGAAGCTGACTCTCCAACGCTGGGAAGGCACAAAGAGAGGCCAACTCATCCCCCGCACAGGACACACCGTCCTGTAGCGTGGAGGGGGATTCTATGTCACAGAGAAGTTCACCTTCCCCCTCCTCCACGTCCGAGACAGAAGGGCTTCCCTGGGAACTCCGAGGAGTACAAGAACTAGAACCCTGACAGAGCTCCTCTCATCTTTTCCATTGCACCAACAGCGACCCCACGTCCTGAGTGCAGTCATCAAAGAGAGCCTCCATGAGGCAGGCCCCCACGAGAGACCACTCCTCCCTCGAGAACACCTTCCCAGGGACCGAAAAGAAACCTCGCTCTCGGGCCCAGAGAATCAATCTTTCAAAATCATCCCAGGAAACAGAAACCTGTTTCCATTCCAGAACCTCCTTCCAGAGGTCCAAAATGAGGGAATCCTCCCCGACACCCAGAGAGGTTGCCATTGACCCAAGAATAGTAGACAAAGCACCAAAGAGAGGGGGGATGGGGGGGGTGGATGAACACCTCACCAAACTTGCTCGCTGTCCGGGTCTCAGCCTAGGCTGCAATACACTTCGGTGGTCACCAGATGTCGCTATCGGACACGAAGGAACACGAGCACACAGCTCTCTCAAGGTGAAGGAAAAAAGGGACGTTTATTTTCTGACTCCTATATTTATAGTTTTACAAAGGTGAGAGCGGATTGGAGGGTGACAGTGACACCTCTCCAATGACACTGGTTACACCAACAGTCCA
This sequence comes from Geothlypis trichas, assembly GCA_009764595.1. NCBI lineage: Eukaryota > Metazoa > Chordata > Aves > Passeriformes > Parulidae > Geothlypis > Geothlypis trichas. Next base: position 17,490,354 of record CM019934.1, on the reverse strand, counting down.
TCAATTCTCTCCTCCTCCATCGAAGGAATGTAAACAATAAGTTATTTACAAGAAAGTGCGTGATAAAGTTCCTTAGAAGAATGTCAACATCAGAAGGCCTTGAGAATCTTAAAAAACCAGGGTGACAAGTCCCAGAGACATGATAACATTGGTATAAGTGTGGTGGGATGAGTCTTGTGACTGGAGTGCCATGATGGATGGTTACAGGCTGATCAGGAGAGATAGGCAGGGCAGGCGAGGTGGAAGGGTGGTGGTGTATGTAATGGAGGGGCTAGAATGTATGGAGCTCACAGTTTGCAATGGCACAGTTGAGAGTCTCTGGGTAAGAATTAAGGGACAAACAAATAATGCAGATGTTACTGTGGGAAACTAGTATAGACCTTCTAGCCAGGATGATGACACCACTTAATTATTCTTCAAGGAACTAAGGGACATCTGCAAATCAACTGCCATTGTCCTTGTGGGGGACTTCATCTTGCTGGATGTTAACTGGGAACACCACACAGTGGCACAAACAGGTCCAGAAGATTCCTAAAACACCTGGATGACAACTTCATGGTACAGGTCCTAAGGGAGCTGACTCAGAATGGTGTCCTCCTTGATCTGCTTGTCAACAGAGAGGGTCTTGTGAGTGAAGTGGAGATTGGTGATTGTCTTGGCCATAGTGACCATGAAGCAATCAAGTTTAAAATCTGTGTTGACAGAAGGAAAAGTACCAGCAAAACTTCAACCCTGGACATGAGGAGAGCTGACTTCAGGATGCTCAGGGAACTAGTGAGCAAGGTTCCCTGGGAAAATGTTTTTGCAGGTGTTGGGGTCCATCAGTGCTGATCACTTTTTAAGTACCACCTCCTAAGGGCACAGGAGTAGGCAATTTCTAAATGTCACAAGTCAAGCAGGCGAGGCAGACGGCTGGCTTGAAAGAACAAGGATCTTCTTTTGGAGCTACTGATGCCTTGTGAAGGCTGACCTAGAACAAAGACTAGACGGAGCTAAAGAATAAAGTAGGTATTTATTAAAAGGCTTCAGTGGATACACCTTGGGCAGCACAAGACTCCAGCCAGGGCTACACCCCAGATGAACTCAAAATTGTCACAAAGTGGACAACCGGTCACGGGGTCTCACACTTTTATAAGTTCTGGTCCATTAGCATATTGGAGTTAATTGTCCAATTATAGCTATAGCTTATGAAGTCACATCCTTCTTGTTTTTCTCTCTTCAGTCCACCATTGTTTATGCTCTTGGGCCTGAAATTTAGATCATTTTTCCTTGATCCCCAGCTAGAGAAGGAATTGTTTTGTTTACCTACTCTGTGAAGAGAGCTTACTGTCCTCTAATATGTAGCTCGGAAGTACACACTAAAGCAGTACAGAATCTGAAAAATATAAAAGCTAAAACCTGACACATCACTACGGCAAAAAAAGGAAAGTGTATGCCTAGTGAAAGCAAGGTCAAGTGATATGGGAAGAATACAGATAGACTGCTTGTCACTGGAGAGAGAAAATTAATGTGGCCAAAGCTCAACTAGAGTTGAAGCTGCCAGTACTGTGGGGGACAATAAAAAGTGTTTTTTAAAAGACATTAATAACAAAAGGCAGTGAAGAAATAACATTGACCCATTACAAGATGAGGATGGTCACCTCACAAACAGGGGCATGGACAAGGCTGAGATCTTTAATGCTTTCTTCACTTTGGTCTTCAACATTGATGATGGGCTCTGGGACTCCCAGAGCACTGAGCTGGAGGACCATGACTGTGACTTGTGTGGGATCTGCTGCTCCAGCTAGATCCCTATAAGTCTATGGGACCTGATGGGATTCATCCAAGAATACTCAAAGAGCTAGCTGATGTCATTGTGAGGCATGTCTGAATGCTTTTTGAATGGTGTTGGTAATCTAGAGAGGTCCCAGTTGTTTGGAAGCAGGCAATTGTCCTAATTTTCAAGAAGGGCAAGAAGGATAACCCTGGAAACTAAAGGCCTATCAGTCTCACTTTGGTGACTGGGAAAATTACGGAGAAGATTATTCTGGGAGTTATTGACAAACACCTGAAAGACAATGCAGTTACTGGTCACAACCAGCACAGCTTCATGAGGGGAAAGTCCTGCTTGTCAAAGTTAATTTCTTTCCATGACAAGGTAATCCACCTAGTTGATCAGAGGAAGACACCTGATGTAATCTTTTTGAATTTCAGTAAAACTTATGATGCAGTCTTCCAAAGTATTGTTCTGGAAAAAATATACAGCATTCAGCTGGCTAAACACCTAATTTGATAGGTGAGCAACTGGCTCACAGGTTTGGCACAAGGATTTATAGTGAATGAGGTAACATCAGGCTGCTGACCAGTCACTAATGGGATTCTGCAGGGCTCTATTTTAGGCCCTGTGTTCTTCCTCATGTTCATAAATGCCTTGGATGCAGGACTTAAAGGTATACTAAGTAAGTTTGCTGATGACACTAAATTAGGAGAAGCTGTTGACTCCTTCCAAAGCAGAGGCCCTACAGAGAGACCTGGATGAATTAAAGGGCTGGGCAATCACCAACCGTATGAAGTTTAACAAAGACAAGTGCCAGATTCTGCACCTGGGACAGGGCAACCCTGGATGTATGGACAAACTGGGGAACAGGGCTCTGGAGAGAAGTGTCGTGGAAAGGGACCTAGGGGTGCTGATTGACGGCAAGTTGAAGATGAGTCAGCAATGCTCTGGCAGACAGGAGGGCCAGCCGCGTTCTGGAGGGCATCAGGCATGGCATCACCAGCCAGTCAAGGGAGGTGATTGTCCTGCTCTGCTCTGCACTGGGGTGGCAGTACCTTGAGTCCTGTGTGCAGTTTGGGGCACCACAATATAAAAAAGATCTAAAGCTGTCAGAGAATTTCCAAGGGAGGGCTACAAAGATGGTGAAGGGCCTAGAGGGGAAGCCATACTAGGAGTGGATGAGCTCTCTTGGCTTGTTCAGCCTGGAGAAGAGGGGACTGAAGGGGACCTCAACGCAGTCTACACCTTCCTCATGAGGGGAAGTGGAGGGGCAGCACTGATCTCTTCTTTCTGGTAACCAGTGACAGGACCAAAAGGAATGGAATTAAGCTGACAGGGGAGGTTTAGGTTGGATATTAGGAAAAGGTTCTTCACCCAGAGGGTGGTTGGGCACTGGAATGGGCTCCCCAGGGCTGCGGTCATGGCCCCAAGGCTGCCAGAGTTCAAGAAGAGTTTGGACAACCCTCTCAGGCACATGGTGCAATTCTTGGGTGTGTCCTGTTAGGAGCCAGGAGTTGGACTCAATGATCTTTGTGGGTCCCTTTCTGACGAGGTAGACGGGAGACCTGCTCATCCGATGATGACCGACAAGTCTCAGATTTATTGATTAATAGGCACACTTTTATAATCACAGTAATAAGGCTCATACATATTGCAAAACTAGAGCTCATTATTGGTCAGCTATAAAAAGTCAGTCCCACCTTTCTCAGGAGGTTTGTGGCTTCTTTTTTACCTCCTGTTATCACATATTTTCTTAAACAACTTCTTGCTCAAAGAAACCATGTCCTTGAATTAGGCAGCTGTTGCTTTCTCAGATGTACTTTCTCACGTTACTTTTCCCATGGACTATGTCTCAGTAAAAAACTGTCCACACCTTTCAACTCAAGA